>CM051275.1:20383700-20586200 GCA_027921565.1 Artemia sinica
TCATTGCCCATGTCTCGCATCCATACGTTAGTACAGAGAGGAAATTACTACTTAGGAGTCGGAGTTTGAGCTTCAGAGAGTACGCAGCGTTTTTCCGAACTATTCTTAATATGGTAAAAGCAGTGCCTGCACAAATAATGCGTGTAGTAATTTCACGCTCGAGACTTCTGTCAAATTTGATGAGGCTTACCACATACTTAAATTCTGTAACCTTATCTAGCTCATCTGAACCAACATTCAGTGGCCGGCCACGGTTGTATTTACGTTGTTACGCTTAACCTTCGTCTTTTGAGTACTAATTGACAAACCAACTCGTCCAGCTTTGTTCGAGAGCTCGGTGATGCTCTGTTGCAGGTCTTCTCTTAGATGAGAGAGAGCGCAATGTCATCAGCAAAATCACTGTCAAAGACACTGCGCCTCTCATTCAACTGTATCCCTCTAACAAAATGACAGAACCGAAGTACATAGTCAATGAGAATAGTGAAGAGCACAGGAGAGAAGATAAAACCTTGTCGTACACCAGAATTGATCTGGACCCATTCCGTCAGGTGTCCATCGTCGGTTCGTACGGCAGCTAGCTGGTCCCTTATATAAAGGAACAATAATACTAATAATCTTTTATGGGAGTCCATAATATCGTAGTATTCTCCATAGTGATTCCCTATGTACTGAATCGAACTAATACTACTACTACTAACAACAACTCACCGCAGCATCAAGCCGCTTGAGGCCAACACAGCTACGCACGCTCCTCCTCCATCCCAATCTACTTAAAGCTTCCCTTTTTACACCCACCCACGAAGTTCCCATCTCCTTTAAATTCTTCTTTATGACGTCCTCCCACCCCAGACGAGGACGACCTGCTTTCCGCCTAGCCCCAGACGGTTGGCCGAAAAGAACAATCTTCGGCAATCTGACATCCTTCATCCGCACAACGTGCCCCAGCCACCTCAACCTTTCTTTCATTATAGCCCCAGAGAGCGGTATTGAACCTCATTATTCGTATAGCCTATTTTTTTAAATACGGTCAGTCAGCCGGGTACCCAGAACAATCGTTAAGCAATTTCTCTGGAAAACATCTAGCAAATCTTCATCCGCTTTTCTGAGCGCCCATGCTGCAGAGCCATATTTGACTCTTTAAGAAATCAATAAACGCTATTAATATTTCAGTTTGCCACTCGTTCGGTTCTTCAATTAGAATTCTTAGGCTGAATATCAGATCAGCACAAGATGACCGAAAACCGTGTTGCTCACCTCTCAGGATCTCGTCCATTTTTGACTGAATACGATTCAGGAGTATTTGACAGACTATTTTGCTTCCTATGGACTGTTGGGGGATACCTAGCCAATTGTTGCAATCCACGGTTCGACCTTTCTTAAAAAGTTTTATAATGACTGCTTTCTTCCAATCAATTGGGACACTCTCGGTTTCCCAAATCTGATTCAAAATTCGTAGAGAGGCTTAGTTAAGGCCGAGGTGCCAAGTTTCAATAAGTGAGGTTGTACGCCATCAATTCCGACAGTTTGCCTTTTTTCAGGTTGCATAGTACGGCTTTCACTTCCAGTAGTCTAATGGGTTCAACGTTGATTCCAAGATCAAAGAGCGGAACACCGGGAGGAGGCTCCATGGGATTTACGGGGGGGGGGGAAGAAAATTTATTACTTCGTTGGATTATTCTGTCCATCTGTTATCAATATCTTATTTCCTCGTCAGTAGCTTGGCAGTCTTACTTTCAATAGCGTATGCCGACTTTCGGAAGTCGCCAGTGATCTTTTTGGCTATTTAATACACCGTTCTACTGTCGCCTTTGCTGGCAGCCGCCTCATTTTAGGCTGCTTTTGTCTAAAAAACGCAACGTCTATCATAACTTGTGGATTGCTTTACAGCTTTGTGGATTTGTTTATATTGGGCTTTGAGTTGGTCTTTGCAGTGAGGGATGCCGTTACTATCACAGCTGTCTAGCTGGATCTTATTTTCTTTTCTCTCTTGTATGAGTTTTCATGAGCAATCGCTGATCCATTGTTCACTCTTCTTTTTCGCTTAACCAATCGACTCTTCAGCGGCTCCCCTTACACACTCCAAAATTAAATTCCACTTTTCATCCACTGGGACACCGGTTTCATCCCATGTCAGGTTTGCATACTTGTTAGAAAGGGCAACACAATATGCTTGCCTCACTTGTCTATCCCGGAGCTTCTGAATGTCAAACACTTTCATAGTCTCTTTGCGCCTGTTTAAACTAAAAACTAGCAATCACTAGTTGGTGGTCAGAGTATGAATCGGTCCCACGAAAAATACGTGCATCTTCCAGACAACGTCTGTGACGTTTTGTAATAAGAGCGTGGTTAATTTGGCACCGTGTAGTCCCATAAGGTGAAGTCCATGATTATTTGTGAACATCAAGATGAGCGAACCACGATCCTCCAACAATTAGGCCACGGCTAGCGCAAAAGTCTGTTAGTCACACTCCATTGTCATTTATTAATTCACACCGAGACCGTGCTTGCCAATTACTTCAGGGGCATAGCTGCGGTCATTACCAACTTTAGCGTTGAATTCACCACACAAAACGAGAATATGATGTTCAGGTACTGACAAATAAACTTTCAAATCAGGATAAATCCATTCATATAGAAAGTGAAAAAATAGGTGCAAAAGTCCAGATATTTCGATCACATATACAGCGACCGTCTTCAGTATAAATACTAAAATAATAAATATTGAAACTAGCAGTTTTTTCACTGTCTAAATAAATGGGTTTATGCCCATTTGATAGTTTATTTGTTCGTCTTAGAACGGCAGTGCGGTCTAAGAAAACAACACCTAATTTAAAATGTTGCGTCAAAAATACGTCATATATATGAGGAAATGAGACCAACCCAGTAAACATCTATAAACTCAACATTTGGTTTGCAATTAGAAGACACGGATGGCTTTGCCACTTTCATTGGAAATTTGTTTTACATTTTGGCAAGATTAAAGAAGAAAACTTACATCAAGATCTTTGAATGAACTTTGTCAATGAACTCTCTCTGAAAACAATCTAGTGAATAATTCGAGAGTTCATTATTTAGTGAATGACCCGAAAAGTTATTTATTTTGTTGTATATAAAAATGCTAGTTTCAATTTTATTATTTTAGTATTTTTACTGAAGACGGTCGCTGTATATGTGATCGAAATATCTGGACTTCTTTACCTGTTATTTCACTGTCTAAATAAATGGATTTATCCCCATTGGAAAGTTTATTTGTTCGTCTTAGAAGGGCAGTGTGGCAGACACCTAATTTTAAGGTGTTGCGTCGAAAATATCAGGTACTGAGTTGACTAGATCATTTAACTCAGAATAAAACGCATCATTCACAGAATTATCAGCCTCATTCGTCGGGGCATAAGCAGATATAATTTTCATTTCGACTGAGAACTAACGAAACGAGCTTTTAGCGTCCTCTCATTTTTTGGCATAAATTCGAGCGTCGATTTCTTAGCTGCTTTGTTCACAGCTAAGGTAAACTCCAGCTTCATACCTCCTTTCCTTTCCAGAGAAGAAGACTTCATAGGACTGAAGGGTTTAATTACACCTTCAATGTGACCAGGCAGGGTATCTGGATTCATCGTCCTGACGTTCCAAAGCGCAAGGCGAAAAGATTGCTTTGTTGTCAGAAAACGTGTCCGGGGCGGTCCGTGATCGTCATCTGTGAATCAAGTCAGATCCAAGGCAATTCGTTGTCGATTCTAAAATCATCATTTTTTACGGGGACAGTTGATTGACCTGTCGTCCAACCCTTCTTCGTTCCTGGCTTGGGACAGGCTGCTCCCCAATACCCCGGAAGGCATGGATCCTTACAGGGGATCCTTACATTGGGAGGCGATCAATTTTTCCAAAAAAGGCGTTATTTGCACGCTGCTACTGCTACTGCTCATACTACTAAAACTACCTCTATTACTGCTGCTATCACTACTACTACTACTACTACTACTATTACTACTGCTATCATTACTGCTATTCACTACTACCGCTAAAACTACTGTTTCTGTAACGAGTACTACAAAGGCTGCGGATATTGAAATGAAAACCGGAGGAAATATTGATGGGAAATTTTAACTAAATCAAAACATACTAAGTGCATACAGATTGTCAAAAGTAGGGCCCGACCGATATGGGGATTTTTAGGGACCAATAAGTAGAAGGGCCTTATTGACTCGTACGAGAACACCCTGCTGCCACCTATAACTTTTTTGCACCCCAAATATGGGCATAGCCTCCCTAGGGAGAAAGATTGCGTAATCGGTCAATGACCTCTTTTTCCAAGTGTGTCAACAACAACAACATCGACCTTGACATTCGCTGAGAGCGTGCACTTACACAACAACAACATTGACCTTGGAACACCTGTGCTGTCGACCTCAATTCACCTATCGTGAATCAATAATTCCCCTTAGAAACAAAAAATTAATTCCCCTTTCTTGACAGATCAATCAACCAATGACAACATCTGTCAGACTTTAAAACTTTTCGCATAGAAACGATTCTCCAGGAATAGATCGAAGTCATTAATGTCTTTGCCTCGGAAACAACTCTTTTGGTCGAACTCCAAAGGATATTAATAGCCAAAGGCCATGGAAATAATTCTCCAAGAAACATCTTAGCGATGAATTGTTTTAGCGCGGGAATCAGGTTTCTTATTAATTTGAAATGCATTAGCGCAGAGATGCCAAAAACAAAGGGAACACGCTGAATTACGTTTAGGGATTATTTGGGCGAAACTGTTTTTAGACAGGTTATGGAACTATTTCGGCGAAACAGTTAGAGACATTTTAAAAAGATGATTTTTGAAGAGATTTTAGAAGAGAATTTAATGGTGAAACTCTGTGGTCGTTATAATACACAAGTTTCATTTGAACAGTGTTGCGAGGTCCTCTAACCCAATCCCAAAGGGTTCCAATCCTCCTACCTCAACCCCGAAGGAAGCCCCCGGTCCTCAAAGGCCCCCCAAGCTCCCAAAGGGCCACCGGCGCCCCCAAAGGCCCACCCAGACCCCCAAGTCCATCCCCGGGCCCCCCAAAGGCCGATCGAGCTCCCAAAGGACCACCGGGGTCCCAAAGGCCCTCCACCGGTCCCCAACTGCCCCCCGGAACCCCAAAGGCCCTCCCTGTGCCCCAAAGGCCCTACCCCAACCCCAAAGGGCCCCGATCGCCCTACCCGATCCAAAGGGTTCCAATCCCCATACCCCAATCCAGAAGGAACCCCCCGGTCCCCAAAGGTTCACAGGGCTCCCAAAGGGCCCCCGGACCCCCAAAGGCCATCCCCGGGCCCCCCAAAGGCCCATCGAGCTCCCAAAGGACCAACGGGGTCCCAAAGGCCCTCCACCGGTCCCCAAATGTCCCCAGGCCCCCAACTGCCCCCCCGGACCCCCAAAGGCCCTCCCTGTGCCCCAAAGGCCCTCCCTGTGCCCCAAAGGCCATCCCCCGGCCCCCAAAGGTCCCCCGGACCAGAGAAGCGCCGCCGGGATGCGCCGTGGGCAAGGAAAGCGCCGCAGGATGTGCCGCAGGGATGCGCCGCGGGTCAGGAAAGCGCCGCAGGGGATGCGCCGCAGGGAGGCACCGCAGGAAAGCGCTGCAGGATGCACCGCAGGGATGCGCCGAAAAAAAAAGTATACTAAAAAGTAAAAATTTCGAAATGTTATCCCCCAAACGCCCTCCTCAGACCACCAAAGGCCCTCCCCTGGTCCTCAAAGGTCCCCCGGGCTCCCAAAGGGCCAACCGGCTCCCGGGCCCCCAAAGGTCTTCCCCCGGTCCCCAAAGGTCCACTGGGCTCCCAAAGGCCCTCCCCGGGTCCCCAAAGGTCCCCCGGGCTCCCAAAAGACCACTCAATCCTCAAGGGCCCCCAGATCCCCAAACGCCCATCCCTGGGCCCCAAAGGTCCTCCCCCGGTCCCCATACATGCACACAAAAACTTACACACACACAAAAACTTACACACACACACAAAAACTTACACACACACACGAAAACTTACACACGAAAACTCACACACACACGCCAAAACTTACACACACACACAAAAAATCACACACACACACACACAAAAACTTACACATGCACACGAAAACTTACATGCAGACAAAAAACTTACATGCACACAAAAACTTACACACACACACACACAAAACTTACACACACACACACACACGAAAACTCACACACACACGCCAAAACTTACACACACACAAAAATTACACACACACACACACACACACAAAAACTTACACATGAACACAAAAAAAACTCACACACACACACACAAAAACTTACATCCACACACAAAAGCTTAGACACACAAAAACTTACACACACACACACACAAAAACTTAGACCCACACGCAAAAACTTACATGCACACAAAAACTTACATGCACACAAAAACTTACACACACACACAAAAACTTACACACACGCACAAAAACTTACACACACACACACAAAAACTTACACACACACACACATGAAAACTTACACACACACGCCAAAACTTACACACACACGCCAAAACTTACACACACACACACAAAAACTTACACACACACACACACAAAAACTTACACATGCACACGAAAACTTACATGCACAAAAAAAACTTACATGCACACAAAAACTTACACACACACACACACACACACAAAAAAAATTTACACACACACACACACGAAAACTCACACACACACACGCCAAAACTTACACACACACAAAAACTTACACACACACACACACACACACACACATACAAAAACTTACACATGAACACAAAAAAAAAAAACTCACACACACACGCACAAAAAACTTGCACACACACACACAAAACTTACATACACACACACGAAAACTTACACACACACGCCAAAACTTACACACACACAAACTTACACACACCACACACACACACACACACACAAAAACTTACACATGCACACGAAACTTACATGCACACAAAAACTTACATGCACACAAAAACTTACATGCACACAAAAAACTTACACACACAAACACACGAAAACTCACACACACACGCCAAAACTTACACACACACACAAAAACTTACACACACACACACACACACACACAAAAACTTACACATGAACACAAAAAAAACTCACACACACACGCACAAAAACTTACACACACACACACTCACAAAACTTACACACACACACACGAAAACTTACACACACACGCCAAAACTTACACACACAAAAACTTACACATGCACACGAAAACTTACACACACACACACGAAAACTTACGCACACACACGCCAAAACTTACACACACACAAACTTACACACACACACACACAAAAAAAAACTTACACATGCACACGAAAACTTACATGCACACAAAAACTTACATGCACACAAAAACTTACACACACACACACACACACACACACACAAAAACTTACACACACAAAAACACACGAAAACTCACACACACACGCCAAAACTTACAAACACACAAAAACTTACACACACACACACACACACACACACACACACACAAAAACTTATACCCACACGCAAAATCTTACACACACACACACAAAAACTTACACACAAAAACTTACACACACACACACACACACAAAAACTTACACCCACACGCAAAAACTTACACACACACACACACAAAAACTTACAGACACACACGAAAACATACGCACACACATAAACTTACACACACGCACAAAAACTTACACACACACAAAAAAAACTTACACACACACACACGAAAAACTTACGCACACACACGAAAACTTACACACACACACGCCAAAACTTGCACACACACAAAAACTTACACACACACACACACACACAAAAAACTTACACATGCACACGAAAAAACTCTATATGGTGATCCATTCAAACTGAACTATTCATGTACAGAAGTCTCTATTGGTATCCTTATTCTATACATATCTAGTAGGAGAAAATAAAAATAGCAGAAACAAATTTATTGTATGATTACAATATAAAACTCATTATGCATATCAAAAATGGGATTAGTCCACCAGCCTGAATGGTGGAAATCCACTAGCTCAATATTGGGGTCTCAGTCCACCAGCCTGAATTGTGGAAATTCACTAGCTCAGAATTAGGGTCTTAGTCCACCAGTCTGAATGGTGGAAATTCACTAGCTCAGAATTGGAGTCTTAGTCCACCAGCCTGAATGGTTGAAATTCACATTAGACGAGGTTACGTGCGCACACACACACAGAGAGACGACTAACACACAGGGACAACACACACACACAAAGAGACGACACCTAACCTTTTCCGGCGAGTATGGTTAGGTTAGGTTAAGCTAGATTAAGTTAGGTTAGGTTAAGTTAGGTTAGATTAGCCCACGTACGCTTCACTTAGGTTAGCTTAGGTTAGGTGAGAGACAGGCAAAAAGTTAGGTGTATGATTAGGTTAGGTTAGGTTAGATTAAGTTAGGTTAGGTTAAGTTAGGTTAGGCTAGGTTAGCCTACGTACGCGCGCGTACGTAGGCTAACCTAGCCTAACCTAACTTAACCTAACCTAACTTAATCTAACCTAACCTAATCATACACCTAACTTTTTGCCTGTCTCTCACCTAACCTAAGCTAACCTAAGTGAAGCGTACGTGGGCTAACCTAACCTAACTTAACCTAACCTAACTTAATCTAGCTTAACCTAACCTAACCATACTCGCCGGAAAAGGTTAGGTGTCGTCTCTTTGTGTGTGTTGTCCCTGTGTGTTAGTCGTCTCTCTCTGTGTGTGTGTGCGCACGTAACCTCGTCTAATGCGAATTTCAACCATTCAGGCTGGTGGAATAAGACTCCAATTCTGAGCTAGTGAATATCCACCATTCAGACTGGTGGACTAAGACCCTAATTCTGAGCTAGTGAATTTCCACCATTCAGGCTGGTGGACTGAGACCCCAATATTGAGCTAGTGGATTTCCACCATTCAGGCTGGTGGACTAATCCCATTTTTGATATGCATAATGAGTTTTATATTGTAATCATACAATAAATATGTTTCTGCTATTTTTGTTTTCTCCTACTAGATATGTATAGAATAAGGATACCAATAGAGACTTCTGTACATGAATAGTTCAGTTTGAATGGATCACCATATAGAGTTTTCGTGTGCATGTGTAAGTTTTTTTTGTGTGTGTGTGTGTGTGTGTGTAAGTTTTTGTGTGTGTGCAAGTTTTGGCGTGTGTGTGTGTAAGTTTTCGTGTGTGTGCGTAAGTTTTCGTGTGTGTGTGTGTGTAGTTTTTTGTGTGTGTGTGTAAGTTTTTTGTGCGTGTGTGTAAGTTTATGTGTGTGCGTATGTTTTCGTGTGTGTGTGTAAGTTTTTGTGTGTGTGTGTAAGTTTTTGCGTGTGGGTGTAAGTTTTTGTGTGTGTGTGTGTGTGTGTGTAAGTTTTTGTGTGTGTAAGTTTTTGTGTGTGTGTGTGTAAGTTTTTGCGTGTGGGTATAAGTTTTTGTGTGTGTGTGTGTGTGTAAGTTTTTTGTGTGTCTAAGCTTTTGTGTGTGTAAGTTTTGACGTGTGTGTTTAAGTTTTCGTGTGTGTGTGTGTATAAGTTTTTGTGTGCATGTAAGTTTTCGTGTGCATGTGTAAGTTTTTTTTTGTGTGTGTGTGTGTGTGTGTGTGTGTAAGTTTTATGTGTGTGTGTGTGTAAGTTTTCGTGTGTGTGTGTGTAAGTTTTTGTGTGTGTGTGTAAGTTTTTGTGTGTGTGTGTAAGTTTTTTGTGCGTGTGTGTGTAAGTTTTTTTGTGTGCATGTAAGTTTTTGTGTGCATGTAAGTTTTTTTGTGTGTGTGTAAGTTTTTGTGTGTCTAAGCTATTGCGTGTGGATATAAGTTTTTTGTGTGTTTGTGTAAGTTTGTGTGTGTGTGTGTGTGTGTGTGTGTAAGTTTTTGTGTGTAAGTTTTGTGTGTGTGTGTGTAAGTTTGTGTGTGTGTGTGTGTGTGTGTGTGTGTGTAAGTTTTTGTGTGTGTAAGTTTTGGCGTGTGTGTGTAAGTTTTCGTGTGTGTGTGTGTAAGTTTTGTGTGTGTGTGTGTGTGTAAGTTTTTGTGCGTGTGTGTGTGAGTTTTTTTTGTGTTCATGTGTAAGTTTTTGTTTATTGTGTGTGTGTGTGTGTGTGTAAGTTTTTTTGTGTTTGTGTAAGTTTTGGCGTGTGTGTGTGAGTTTTCATGTGTGTGTGTGTGTGTAAGTTTTGTATGTGTGTGTGTGTGTGTAAGTTTTTGTGTGCATGTAAGTTTTTGTGTGCATGTAAGTTTTCGTGTGCATGTTTAAGTTTTTGTGTGTGTGTGTGTGTGTGTAACTTTTTGTGTCTGTGTGTGTAAGTTTTGGCGTGTGTGTGTAAGTTTTGGGCGTGTGTGTGTGTGTAAGTTTTCGTGTGCATGTGTAAGTTTTTGTGTGTGTAAGTTTTGGCGTGTGTGTGTAAGTTTTCGTGTGTGTGTGTGTAAGTTTTGTGAGTGTGTGTGTGTGTAAGTTTTTCTGCGTGTGTGTGTGAGTTTTTTTGTGTTCATGTGTAAGTTTTTGTGTGTGTGTGTGTGTAAGTTTTTGTGTGTGTAAGTTTTGGCGTGTGTGTGTGAGTTTTTCGTGTGTTTGTGTGTGTAAGTTTTGTGTGTGTGTGTGTGTGTGTGTGTGTGTGTGTGTGTGTGTGTGTGTGTAAGTTTTTGTGTGCATGTAAGTTTTTGTGTACATGTAAGTTTTCGTGTGCATGTGTAAGTTTTGTGTGTGTGTGTGTGTGTAAGTTTTTGTGTGTTTAAGTTTTGGCGTGTGTGTGTAAGTTTTTCGTGTGTGTGTAAGTTTTGTGTGTGTGTGTGTGTGCAAGTTTTTGTGCGTGTTTGTGTGAGTTTTTTTTTGTGTTCATGTGTAAGTTTTTGTGTGTGTGTGTGTGTGTGTGTGTGTGTAAGTTTTTGTGTGTGTGTGTAAGTTTTGGCGTGTGTGTGTGAGTTTTCGTGTGTGTGTGTGTGTAAGTTTTGTGTGTGTGTGTGTGTGTAAGTTTTTGTGTGCATGTAAGTTTTTGTGTGCATGTAAGTTTTCATGTGCATGTGTAAGTTTTTGTGTGTGTGTGTGTGTAAGTTTTTGTGTGTGTGTGTGTGTGTAAGTTTTGGCGTGTGTGTGTAAGTTTTTGGCGTGTGTGTGTGTGTTTGTAAGTTTTGGCGTGTGTGTGTAAGTTTTCGTGTGTGTGTGTGTGTAAGTTTTCGTGTGCATGTGTAAGTTTTTGTGTGTGTAAGTTTTGGCGTGTGTGTGTAAGTTTTCGTGTGTGTGTGTGTGTAAGTTTTGTGAGTGTGTGTGTGTGTAAGTTTTTGTGCGTGTGTGTGTGAGCTTTTTTTTGTGTTTCTTGTGTAAGTTTTTGTGTGTGTGTGTGTGTGTGTGTGTAAGTTTTTGTGTGTGTGTAAGTTTTTGGCGTGTGTGTGTGTGAGTTTTCGTGTGTTTGTGTGTGTAAGTTTTTGTGTGTGCATGTAAGTTTTTGTGTGCATGTAAGTTTTTGTGTGCATTTAAGTTTTCGTGTGCATGTGTAAGTTTTTGTGTGTGTGTGTGTAAGTTTTTGTGTGTGTAAGTTTTGGCGTGTGTGTGTAAGTTTTCGTGTGTGTGTGTGTAAGTTTTGTGTGTGTGTGTGTGTGTGTGCAAGTTTTTGTGCGTGTGTGTGTGAGTTTTTTTGTGTTCATGTGTAAGTTTTTGTGTGTGTGTGTGTGTGTGTGTGTGTAAGTTTTTGTGTGTGTGTAAGTTTTGGCGTGTGTGTGTGAGTTTTCGTGTGTGTGTGTGTGTGTGTCTGTAAGTTTTGTATGTGTGTGTGTGTGTAAGTTTTTGTGTGCATGTAAGTTTTTGTGTGCATGCAAGTTTTCGTGTGCATGTGTAAGTTTTTGTGTGTGTGTGTGTGTGTGTGTAACTTTTTGTTTGTGTGTGTGTAAGTTTTGGCGTGTGTGTGTAAGTTTTGGCGTGTGTGTGTGAGTTTTCATGTGTATGTGTGTAAGTTTTTGTGTGTGTGTGTAAGTTTTTGTGCGTGTGTGTAAGTTTTTGTGTGTGTGTAAGTTTTTGTGTGCATTTAAGTTTTTGTGTGCATGTAAGTTTTTGCGTGTGGGTCTAAGTTTTTGTGTGTGTGTGTGTAAGTTTTTGTGTGTCTAAGCTATTGCGTGTGGATGTAAGTTTTTTGTGTGTGTGTGTGTAAGTTTGTGTGTGTGTGTGTGTGTGTGTGTGTAAGTTTTTGTGTGTGTAAGTTTTGGCGTGTGTGTGTGTAAGTTTTCGTGTGTGTGTGTGTAAGTTTTCGTGTGCATGTGTAAGTTTTTGTGTGTGTAAGTTTTGGCGTGTGTGTGTAAGTTTTCGTGTGTGTGTGTGTAAGTTTTGTGAGTGTGTGTGTGTGTAAGTTTTTGTGCGTGTGTGTGTGTGAGTTTTTTTTGTGTTCATGTGTAAGTTTTTGTGTGTGTGTGTGTGTGTGTAAGTTTTTGTGTGTGTAAGTTTTGGCGTGTGTGTGTGAGTTTTCGTGTGTTTGTGTGTGTAAGTTTTGTGTGTGTGTGTGTGTGTGTGTAAGTTTTTGTGTGCATGTAAGTTTTTGTGTACATGTAAGTTTTCGTGTGCATGTGTAAGTTTGTGTGTGTGTGTGTGTGTAAGTTTTTGTGTGTGTAAGTTTTGGCGTGTGTGTGTAAGTTTTCGTGTGTGTGTAAGTTTTGTGTGTGTGTGTGTGTGTGTGTGTGTGTGCAAGTTTTTGTGCGTGTTTGTGTGAGTTTTTTTTGTGTTCATGTGTAAGTTTTTGTGTGTGTGTGTGTGTGTGTGTGTGTGTGTGTGTGTAAGTTTTTGTGTGTGTGTAAGTTTTGGCGTGTGTGTGTGAGTTTTCGTGTGTGTGTGTGTGTAAGTTTTGTGTGTGTGTGTGTGTGTAAGTTTTTGTGTGTGTGTAAGTGTTTTTTGTGTGCATGTAAGTTTTTCGTGTGCATGTGTAAGTTTTTGTGTGTGTGTGTGTGTAAGTTTTTGTGTGTGTGTGTGTGTGTGTGTAAGTTTTGGCGTGTGTGTGTAAAGTTTTGGCGTGTGTGTGTGTGTGTTTGTAAGTTTTGGCGTGTGTGTGTAAGTTTTCGTGTGTGTGTGTGTGTAAGTTTTCGTGTGCATGTGTAAGTTTTTGTGTGTGTAAGTTTTGGCGTGTGTGTGTAAGTTTTCGTGTGTGTGTGTGTGTAAGTTTTGTGAGTGTGTGTGTGTGTAAGTTTTTGTGCGTGTGTGTGTG
Source organism: Artemia sinica (assembly GCA_027921565.1). Classification (NCBI taxonomy): domain Eukaryota; kingdom Metazoa; phylum Arthropoda; class Branchiopoda; order Anostraca; family Artemiidae; genus Artemia; species Artemia sinica. The sequence continues at coordinate 20,396,952 of CM051275.1, forward strand.
AGCTTTTTTTGTGTGTTTCTTGTGTAAGTTTTTGTGTGTGTGTGTGTGTGTGTGTGTGTGTAAGTTTTTGTGTGTGTGTAAGTTTTGGCGTGTGTGTGTGTGAGTTTTCGTGTGTTTGTGTGTGTAAGTTTTTGTGTGTGCATGTAAGTTTTTGTGTGCATGTAAGTTTTCGTGTGCATGTGTAAGTTTTTGTGTGTGTGTGTGTAAGTTTTTGTGTGTGTAAGTTTTGGCGTGTGTGTGTAAGTTTTCGTGTGTGTGTGTGTAAGTTTTGTGTGTGTGTGTGTGTGTGCAAGTTTTTTGTGCGTGTGTGTGTGAGTTTTTTTGTGTTCATGTGTAAGTTTTTGTGTGTGTGTGTGTGTGTGTGTAAGTTTTTGTGTGTGTGTAAGTTTTGGCGTATGTGTGTGAGTTTTCGTGTGTGTGTGTGTGTGTCTGTAAGTTTTGTATGTGTGTGTGTGTAAGTTTTTGTGTGCATGTAAGTTTTTGTGTGCATGCAAGTTTTCGTGTGCATGTGTAAGTTTTTGTGTGTGTGTGTGTGTGTAACTTTTTGTTTGTGTGTGTGTAAGTTTTTGGCGTGTGTGTGTAAGTTTTGGCGTGTGTGTGTGAGTTTTCATGTGTATGTGTGTAAGTTTTTGTGTGTGTGTGTAAGTTTTTGTGCGTGTGTGTAAGTTTTTGTGTGTGTGTAAGTTTTTGTGTGCATGTAAGTTTTTGTGTGCATGTAAGTTTTTGCGTGTGGGTCTAAGTTTTTGTGTGTGTGTGTGTGTGTGTAAGTTTTTTGTGTGTCTAAGCTATTGCGTTGTGAATGTAAGTTTTTTGTGTGTGTGTGTAAGTTTGTGTGTGTGTGTGTGTGTGTGTGTGTGTGTAAGTTTTTGTGTGTGTGTAAGTTTTTTTGTGTGTGTAAGTTTTTGTGTGTGTAAGTTTTTGTGTGTGTAAGTTTTGGCGTGTGTGTGTGTTTTCGTGTGTGTGTGTGTAGTTTTTGTGTGTCTGTGTGTGTGTGTGTGTAAGTTTTTTTGTGTGTGTGTGTGTGAGTTTTTTTTGTTGTTCATGTGTAAGTTTTGTGTGTGTATGTGTGTGTGTGTGGTGTGTGTGTAATTTTTTGTGTGTGTGTAAGTTTTGGCGTGTGTGTGTGAGTTTTCGTGTGTATGTGTGTGTAAGTTTTGTGTGTGTGTGTGTGTGTAAGTTTTGGCGTGCATGTAAGTTTTTGTGTGCATGTGTAAGTTTTTGTGTGTGTGTGTGTGTGTGTGTAAGTTTGTGTGTGTGTTTGTGTGTGTAAGTTTTGGCGTGTGTGTGTAAGTTTTCGTGTGTGTGTGTGTGTAAGTTTTCGTGTGCATGTGTAAGTTTTTGTGTGTGTAAGTTTTGGCGTGTGTGTGTAAGTTTTCGTGTGTGTGTGTGTGTGTAAGTTTTGTGAGTGTGTGTGTGTAAGTTTTTGTGCGTGTGTGTGTGAGTTTTTTTGTGTTCATGTGTAAGTTGTGTGTGTGTGTGTGTGTAAGTTTTTGTGTGCATGTAAGTTTTTGTGTTCATGTAAGTTTTCGTGTGCATGTGTAAGTTTTTGTGTGTGTGTGTGTGTGTAAGTTTGTGTGTGTGTAAGTTTTGGCGTGTGTGTGTGTAAGTTTTCGTGTGTGTGTGTGTGTAAGTTTTCGTGTACATGTGTAAGTTTTTGTGTGTGTAAGTTTTGGCGTGTGTGTGCAAGTTTTCGTGTGTGTGTGTGTAAGTTTTGTGAGTGTGTGTGTGTGTAAGTTTTTGTGCGTGTGTGTGTGAGTTTTTTTTGTGTTCATGTGTAAGTTTTTGTGTGTGTGTGTGTGTGTGTAAGTTTTTGTGTGTGTGTGTAAGTTTTGGCGTGTGTGTGTGAGTTTTCGTGTGTTTGTGTGTGTGTAAGTTTTTGTGTGCATGTAAGTTTTTGTGTGCATGTAAGTTTTTGTGTGCATGTAAGTTTTCGTGTGCATGTGTAAGTTTTTTTTTTGTGTGTGTGTGTGTGTGTGTGTGTGTAAGTTTTTGTGTGTGTAAGTTTTGGCGTGTGTTGTGTAAGTTTTCGTGTGTGTGTGTGTAAGTTTTTTTTGTGTGTGTGTGTGTGCAAGTTTTTGTGCGTGTGTGTGTGAGTTTTTTTTGTGTTCATGTGTAAGTTTTTGTATGTGTGTGTGTGTGTGTGTGTGTGTGTGTGTGTGTGTGTGTAAGTTTTTGTGTGTGTGTAAGTTTTGGCGTGTGTTTGTGTGAGTTTTCGTGTGTGTGTGTGTGTGTAAATTTTGTGTGTGTGTGTGTGTGTGTGTGTAAGTTTTTGTGTGCATGTAAGTTTTTGTGTGCATGTAAGTTTTCGTGTGCATGTGTAAGTTTTTGTGTGTGTGTGTGTGTAAGTTTTTTTGTGTGTGTGTGTGTAAGTTTTGGCGTGTGTGTGTGTAAGTTTTGGCGTGTGTGTGTAAGTTTTCATGTGTGTGTGTGTGTAAGTTTTTGTGTGTGTGTAAGTTTTTGTGCGTGTGTGTAAGTTTTTGTGTGTGTGTAAGTTTTTGTGTGCATGTAAGTTTTTGTGTGCATGTAAGTTTTTGCGTGTGGGTCTAAGTTTTTGTGTGTGTGTGTGTAAGTTTTTGTGTGTGTCTAAGCTTTTGTGTGTGGATGTAAGTTTTTGTGTGTGTGTGTGTGTAAGTTTGTGTGTGTGTGTGTGTGTGTGTAAGTTTTTGTGTGTGTAAGTTTTTTGTGTGTGTGTGTGTATAAGTTTGTGTGTGTGTGTGTGTGTGTAAGTTTTTGTGTGTGTAAGTTTTGGCGTGTGTGTGTAAGTTTTCGTGTGTGTTTGTGTAAGTTTTATGTGTTTGTGTGTGTGTGTGTGTGTGTGTGTAAGTTTTTGTGTGTGTGTGTGTGAGTTTTTTTTTGTGTTCATGTGTAAGTTTTTGTGTGTGTTTTTAAGCATGTGTGTGTGTGTGTAATTTTTGTGTGTGTGTAAGTTTTGGCGTGTGTGTGTGTGAGTTTTCGTGTGTGTGTGTGTGTAAGTTTTGTGTGTGTGTGTGTAAGTTTTTGTGTGCATGTAAGTTTTTGTCTGCATGTAAGTTTTCGTGTGCATGTGTAAGTTTTTGTGTGTGTGTGTGTGTGTGATTTTTTGTGTGTGTGTAAGTTTTGGCGTGTGTGTGTGAGTTTTCGTGTGTAAGTTTTCGTGTGTGTGTGTAAGTTTTTGTGTGTGTGTGTGTGTAAGTTTTTGTGTGTGTGTAAGTTTTTGTGTGCATGTATGGGGACCGGGGGAGGACCTTTGGGGCCAGGGATGGGCGTTTGGGGATCCGGGGGCCCTTGAGGATTGAGTAGTCTTTTGGGAGCCCGGGGGACCTTTGGGGACCAGGGAAGGGCCTTTGGGAGCCCAGTGGACCTTTGGGGACCGGGGGAGGACCTTTGGGGGCCCGGGAGCCGGTTGGCCCTTTGGGAGCCCGGGGGACCTTTGAGGACCAGGGGAGGGCCTTTGGTGGTCTGAGGAGGGCGTTTGGGGGATAACATTTCGAAATTTTTACTTTTTAGTTTACTTTTTTTGCGGCGCATCCCTGCGGTGCATCCTGCGGCGCTTTCCTGCGGTGCCTCCCTGCGGCGCATCCCCTGCGGCGCTTTCCTGACCCGCGGCGCATCCCTGCGGTACATCCTGCGGCGCTTTCCTGGCCCACGGCGCATCCCGGCGGCGCTTTTCTGGTCCGGGGGACCTTTGGGGGCCGGGGGATGGTCTTTGGGGCACAGGGAGGGCCTTTGGGGCACAGGGAGGGCCTTTGGGGTCCGGGGGGGCAGTTGGGGGCCTGGGGACATTTGGGGACCGGTGGAGGGCCTTTGGGACCCCGTTGGTCCTTTGGGAGCTCGATGGGCCTTTGGGGGGCCTGGGGATGGCCTTTGGGGGGTCCGGGGGCCCTTTGGGAGCCCTGTGAACCTTTGGGGACCGGGGGGTTCCTTCTGGATTGGGGTATGGGGATTGGAACCCTTTGGATCGGGTAGGGCGATCGGGGCGCTTTGGGGTTGGGGGTAGGGCCTTTGGGGCACAGGGAGGGCCTTTGGGGTTCCGGCGGGCAGTTGGGGACCGGTGGAGGGCCTTTGGGACCCCGGTGGTCCTTTGGGAGCTCGATGGGCCTTTGGGGGGCCCGGGGATGGACTTTGCGGTCTGGGTGGGCCTTCGGGGGCGCCGGTGGCCCTTTGGGAGCTTGGGGGGGCCTTTGAGGACCGGGGGCTTCCTTCGGGGTTGGGGTAGGAGGATTGGAACCCTTTGGGGTTGGGTTAGAGGACCTCACAACACTGTTCAAATGAAACTTGTGTATTATAACGACCACAGAGTTTCACCATTAATTCTCTTCTAAAATCTCTTTCAAAACTCATCTTTTAAAATGTCTCTAACTGTTTCGCCGAAATAGTTCCATAACCTGTCTAAAACAGTTTCGCCCAAATAATCCCTAAACGTAATTCAGCGTGTTCCCTTTGTTTTTGGCATCTCTGCGCTAATGCATTTCAAATTAATAAGAAACCTGATTCCCGCGCTAAGCCCGCGCTCCCGCGCCTGATTCATCGCTAAGATGTTTCTTGGAGAATTGTTTCCATGGCCTTTGGCTATTAATATCCTTTGGAGTTCGACCAAAAGAGTTGTTTCCGAGGCAAAGACATTAATGACTTGGATCTATTCCTGGAGAATCGTTTCTATGCGAAAAGTTTTAAAGTCTGACAGATGTTGTCATTGGTTGATTGATCTGTCAAGAAAGGGGAATTAATTTGTTGTTTCTAAGGGGAATTATTGATTCACGATAGGTGAATTGAGGTCGACAGCACAGGTGTTCCAAGGTCGATGTTGTTGTTGTTGTAAGTGCACGCTCTCAGCGAATGTCAAGGTCGATGTTGTTGTTGTTGACACACTTGGAAAAAGAGGTCATCGACCGATTACGCAATCTTTCTCCCTAGGGAGGCTATGCCCATATTTGGGGTGGCAAAAAAGTTATAGGTGGCAGCAGGGTGTTCTCGTACGAGTCAATAAGGCCCTTCTACTCCAATACCGATATATCGATATCCTACCGATATGATACTGATATAATTTGCCGATAAATTCTCTCCGGAAAAAAAAACCTTACCTAGAGTTCAAACCCCCTATTCTCTGCCCATATTCATACTCACATGTTTCTCCCTGGTCAATTACACACCAAAGAACAGCCTCAATAATCCCCTGTGGATTCCAAAAATTTGGCCATTTACAAGAATTGTTTGATTTTCTTACCTTTTCTGATCAGCAGCAGCTTTTTAGCACAGAAAACGAAATGGTGGATATATACAGATGTGACAAATAAGGAAAAAATATAATCAAAGAAGCCGGATTAGTTACATAAACACAAATACGTGAAAATCTGATTGAAAGAATTCAAAATCCAAAATTTCAATAGCGAGACTTCGAATCTCAATCATTCACATATTAATGGGAAAACTTTACTTTACGTACGTATGATATGGTTTCTTACTAACGAATCCATAATAGGCACACTGGATACAAGGCTGCAGCTAGAGTTTTAAGTTTGGAGGAGGGATTTAAAAAATGAGACGACAAAATCGTCCAGTATGCCAACAAATGCAGATATAAGCTAAATTTTCAAGGTAAATAAGTAAATTTTCAAAGGTGTTGATACGGGGCAGTAACACCTTGTAACTCCCCCTCCCAACCTTACACCACTCCTTTCCCCCTTAGCTGAGGCCCTGTTGGAATACCATGGTTTTAACCAATTGAATCTTGGATCTTTCACCCACGCAAGGTAACATTCATTAAACAGAAACGTATGGTTTATTGTATTCTTTTTAGTTGTTTTGGTAGAGGATGTACGTTCTTGAAGTCACTATACATTTAGAACATTGCTGCACCATTGACAAGAATTGACAACAAATATATTTTGACTTCATTTGACTCACCTCTGTTGCTCTCTCCACCATGGTCAGACTTAGCTGGTGGCTCTGCCTCCAAGGACTGGTACAAGCAAAAAACTACCTAAGGAAATGTGGTACCATCTTCTGGACAAGTTGCGTATAAAAAATATATCAGCCCATAACCAATATTTTTTTTTCCGATAACCGATAATGACACAGACCTTCATATGGCCCTATATTATCGGTCGGGCCCTAAGGGCGTATAAGCAATACCTTTTGAACGCCTTACCGCATCAAGATGAAATTTCCGGGGCATCATGAGGGCGATGTTCCACTGACCAAAAGGCAGCATGTACATGCTATTAATGCCATTAATATTGCTGCTACTACTGTTACTACATCTACTAATACAACACTACCACTACTACTACTACTGCTTCTACTACTACCACTACTACTATGAAACTAGCACTAGTAAGGCTAAGCGTATGAAGGGGAAAATTTGGGATAATATTGAGGAAAAACTTGGACTAAATGTAAACACACTTTGTGCAGGCACATTGTCAAAAGGGTGAATCTCAACAATAGATTTGAATATTAAGTTAGAGCTTTCAGAGAATGTTTAAAAGAGAAGATCAATTGACCAAAAGGCAATATGTGCATGCATGCTGCTACTGATACTACTACCACTGCTACTCTTACTGCTACTGCTACGCTACTAGTACTACTGCTACTACTACTACTAATACTACTAAACTAATCCAACTACTACATCTATTACAACTACTTCTAAGGCTAAGAGTATTAAGATGAAGAGGGCATCTAAATGGATTAAAAAAAAAAAAAAAATGCATATCAGCTACAATCAGCAATATTTCGGAACGGTGTACCATATCAAGATGAAACTTCCGGGGCATCATGAGGGAGATGTTCAAACTACCATCACGTTGCGTGCGTACGGGTTGTCAAAAGGGCAAAACTCAGGAATGAGCGATTGTATTAATTTGGAAGTTCCAGGAAATGATAATGGGGATGATCAATTGGACCAAAAAGCAATATTTATAAGCTAATACTACTATTACTGCTACTACCAATACTACTTCTACGGCTACTAGTGCGACTGCCACTACAACTACTGCTTCTGAAGAGAGTAGTACCAAGACTGAGGGTATTGAAGTGAAAACTCGAGGAAGTTTTGAGGGGAAAGTTGAAATGGATCAAAATATACAATGTGTAAACAGATTCTCATAAGGGTGTAACAGCAATATCTTTGGAATGGCTTATCGTATCAAGCTGAAACTTCCAGGACATCTTGGACGATGTTCAAATAGCCGAAAAGCAGCATACATGTACTACTACTACTGCTACTACTACTACTACTACTACTACTACTACTGCTTCTGAAATGAGTACAGGCAGAGGGCATCGAAGTGAAAATTTTAGGTAATGTTGAGGGGGAAAGATGAACTAAATTAAAACATACTATGTGGATACAGATTGTCAAAAGGAAATGACTTACCGTATCAAGCTAAATCTTCAAGAACATCATGAGGGGATGTTCAAAAGGCAACATGCGTATACTCCTACTGCTGCTAATACTTCTGCTGGTACTATTAATAATGTAGCACTAATGCTGCTGCTGCCACTGCTACTACCACAATACTGGTAAAATTAAGACTAATTTGAGAGAATATAGCGGGGAAATTTCTACTAAATCAAAATACACTCTGTCCAGACAGATTGTCAAAAGGTGCATTTCAGGAATGGATTAGAGCATTAAGTTGGAACTTTCAGAGAATGCTTAAAGGGAAGATCAATCGCCCAAAGGCCAATATTTGCACGCTACTACTACTACTACAACAGCTACTACTAACTACTATTACTATTGCTACTACTACAACTACTACTGCTACTACCACTACTACCACTACTGCCACTACGACTACTGCTTGTGTAGCGAGTGCTGCCAAGGCTGAGAATATTGAAGTGAAAATTTGAAGAAAATTTGAAAGTAAAGTTGCACTAAATTAGAACATACTATTAAGGCACAACATACAAGAATTAGAATATACATTCGCGCTATAATTGGGGTGCAAGGGGACGACTTCCCACTTCACATATCTGGTAATTTCTGCTCGTTTTGAGTTTGAATTGAATTTGAGTTTTTATTTTGTTGTTGCATTATAAGTTCATTTTGGTTTTATTTTTAATAAGTCTAATACCTTTTAATTTTTATTGTATTGTTCATTATAATTTTTGTTAGTTTTTTTTTCGCTCTGCTCGAGACATAGCTTCGCTCTATACTTTTTTAAAAATAAACTTCGTTTCTTATTTGATTAAATAAAAAAATAAGTTTTTTCAACTGAGAGTAAGGAGCAACATTAAAACTTAAAATAAACAGAGATTATTACGCATTTGAAATTATTACGTAGCATTCCTCAACACCTCACTCTTTACGCTAAAAGTCTTTTGTACTTTAAAAAAAAGCTTCTTATTGTTCTAACAAAACGAACATAGTGTTTCAGAAGTCATCCTGAAACACTAAACGTCCTGAAAGAATTTGGACAGAATTCAAACTTTAGCGTAAGGAGCGAGGTGTTGAAGAAGAGCAAACCCCCTCAAATACATAATAGTTTCTGTTCATTTTAAGTTTTAATGTTGCTACTTACTTTCAGTTGAAAAAAACTTGTTTTTTATTTAATTTATGAGTTTAAATAATGCCAGGGAATCTGGCTACATCTTTACGGAAAAATACCTCTTCCTCACACATATAATCTCTACACAAGTCAATCCTGATAAAAAATTTTGCCCGGACAATTACCCTTAACATCTCAAGACGTATAACTGAGTCAGCAAAGAGAAAGCAAGACATGAGACAAATTTCGTACAAGAATTTTGGCAAATTCCCCCAGTCTAAAATTTGCCCTGAAAATTTCCCCCCCATGGAAACTTATAACCGGTAGAAAATACCACCAGCAGAAAATTCACCCCCCCTCCCACCCGAAAAATGTATGCATACTTCCCAATAACAAGTTTATGCGTAAAAACTGGGCAAATTTTATAATTTAAAGACTTTTAAATTTGCCCAGTTTTTACGCATAAACTTGTACATAAACTACATTAGTAATAGTAGTAATAGTACTGGCAGAAGTATTAGCAGCGGTAGGAGTCCTGCGAGAAGGATTTCAAATCAGGAAACAGCCACAGAATGCACAAAACAATCAAAGAACTCTCCACGAAAAGTCCACCATCGCTGCTAGCGTCCTGGACAAGGGCGGTAAACTCCTAAGTGACAGCGAGGCTATTAAAGACAGATGGAAAAGCCACTTCGAAGAGAAACTGAATCCGCTTCTTACCTGCAACCCTACTGTGCTATCAGGATTCCCCAAGTTAGAATGCAGCCCTAGCCCCCCCCTTTACTTAGTGAAGTGAAAGAGGCCATTCACAGTCTCAAGAAAATAAAGCCCCAGGCCCTGATGGTATCCCTGCCGAGCTGCTTAAAGTCGGGTCTCCTCTGCTAGAGGACCTACTACATAAAGTGGCTGTCGCCGTGTGGTCAACAAGCCCTTTCCAAAAGCATGGGTGAAGGCAGTGATGGTACCGCTCCACAAGAAAGGCCTTAAAAACGACTGTCAGAATTACCGGCCCGTAAGCCTTACAAGTCACCCCAGCTAAAGTCATAACAAGGATCCTCCTAAACCGAATCAGAGCCATAACTTACCACATTATCAGTGACTATCAGGCTGGTTTTTGCCCTGGACTGTCTACCACCGACCAGATCTTTGTAGTGAGGCAACTCACAGAAAGGTACCTTGAATCTGCAAATAAATTCTCCAAATATTCATTGATTTTAAGCAGGCCTTCGATCTAGTATGGCGAAATGAACTTTGGCATATACTAGCCCACTTTGGTGTTCCTGAAAATATAGTCAACATAGTCAAAAATAAGTACGACAATTACCGTAGCTGTGCTCAGACCCCAGAAGACCAAACAGAAGAGTTCGCTACATCTTCGGGCGTGCTACAAGGGTACATACTTTCACACACAACTTTTCAAGCTCTTTTTACATGCCATACTGTCCCTGGTTGAGAGCAATGTAAGAGTGACTGTTAACGGTACAAACATCGATACCCTAGCTTATGCTGACGACCTCAACTCACAAGCTAGCAGAAACTGGGTCCAGTATACGAGCCCAAGCCTCTGAACTTGAAACAGTCGCAAATAGCTTTGGTATGTTCATAAACCCAAAAAAGACCAAAGTATTGCGCACCACAAAAGACCCTAGCCCATCCCCCTGTTCGTTCCGTAGTAAGTGCCGAAGAAGTCGAATCGGTGACCAAGTTCGTATACCTAGGGAGCCTAATATCATTAAGCAACAACTGCTCCAACGACATAAAACGAAGACTTGCCCTAGGAAGTGCAAGCTTCAAGAAGCTACTCCCCCTCTTTAAAAATAAACACCTATCTATGCAACTGAAAATTTGACTTTTCGACTCTTTAATCATGCCTGTTGCCATGTACGGCTGTGAAACGTGGACAGTGAAGGTCGAAGATGAACGCAGAATTTCGGCTTTCGAGACAAAATGCCTCCGACGAATTGCCGGAATCACATACCAAGACAGAGTCTCGAACGAAGACCTTCGGAAGCAGCTGAAGCGGGAAACTACTATTCTCCAAAAAGTGCGCCTGCAGCAGTTTAGGTGGCTGGGCCACATACAGCGGATGGAGAACTGGCGCCTGCCAAAAGTTGCCTTCGAAGGAAGGGTCCACGGTAGCCAACCACCTGGAAGACCTAGGAAGAGATGGCATGACAACTTCGGAAGTAACCTCTTATGCCTTCTGAGACAAGCTGACTACCGGGATTTGTACAGGAAAATGATCCAGGAACGTGTGAAGGAGATGGCCCCAACGCGACCCTTGAGGACGTCCGGGACATAAGTCAAGTAAGTCAAGTCACCCATAAAATGTGTGCATACTTCCCAATAAAAAATCTTATGCGTAAACAGTGGGCAAATTTTATAATTTAAAGACCTTTCACCAGAGGTTGTGGGAGGTCATGCTATCTCCAAAAGGCATAGTTATCCGGCCTTTCAACCATGCTGAACAAAATGGCTATCAAAGTTTTGATCAGACCATTTGAGAAAAAAGGGCGTGGGAGGGGGCCAATGTTTTGGTTACTTGAAAAGGACAATAGAACTTTTAATTTCCGGTCGAATGAGCTCCCTTCCAATATTCTACGACCACTGGTCCGATACGATCACCCCTGGAGAAAAAACAACAACTAATAAACACGCATCCGCGATCTTTCTTCTGGAATAGAAAACAAAATTCCACATTGTAGCAGATAGGAGCTTGAAACCTCTAAAGCAGGGTTCTCTGATACGCTAAATCTGATGGTGCGATTTTTATTAAGATTCTATGACTTTTAGGGTGTGTTTTTATCCCCTTTGTTCCAAAATCAGGCAAATTTTCTCAGGCTCGTAGTCTTCATGTGTTAAGACTAAACTTACTGAAACTTATATATTTGAAGTCAGCACAATAAGCCAATCCTTTTGATATATGGGTTGGTATCAAAATTCAGTTTTTTAGGGTTACTGTTGGGCCCGGTCGTTCCTTACTTACAGTTTGTTACCACGAACTGTTCGATTTAGAAAAAAAGGTGGAAGCAAACGCCTTTGTAGAAATAAGAAACATAAACAGATTTGCAATTAAAGTCAAGACAAACCCTCGGGCCTCCTCTACTCCAACCCTTTGTCCCCAGTTTTATTGTTATAGAGATATGAACATGTTTCAGTCAGAGGCAACGCTATAGCGCTCCCTATAGTAAAGGCCAAAAGGCTTCAATGTTTTATTATTATTTGGTGTTTTCCAGAGGCACTTCACATGGAAGGGGTGGTCGTATATAGGAAGAAGCTTATCTGATTGGAAATAGGAAGTTCTAGCGCCCTTGTCAATATTCAAAAGTGATCGGAGGACATCTAGCCCTCAACACACCCGCTTTTTTTCCAAACGCATCCGATTGAGATAGCCAGATGACAAAAACTCGAGGGTCGAAAAAAAATCCAAAGCCCAGGACAAGTGTTGTAAGTTTTGCCCTCGGAAATATAAGGTTTTTTTATGGAAGGGGTGGCCATATAAACTTCGGAGGGGGCTCATTTGATTGGAAATCAGAAGTTTTAGCTCAGTTTTTGAGAGTTAAAGTGCTCGGAGGACAACTGACCACCTCGCCCTCTTTTCCCTAAATATATCTAATTGAAATTTTGGGATAGTCATTTTGTTCAAAATAGTCCAAAGATCAGATAAAACAAACTCTGGGTCGACACAGCCCCCAAGAGCGTGAGGCCAAGGGTTGTAGTTATATACCGGGGGCATATAAGGCTCTTATGGAAGGGATGGTAGTATAGAATTTGGAGAAGGTTCATTTGATTACAAATTGAAATTTCTAGTCCCCTTTTTAAGAATCAAAAGTGACCTAAGGACAACTAAACTCTCCCATTTCCCTTTTTTCCCAAAATACATCCGATAAAAATTTTGAAACAGCAATTTGGTTCAAAATAGTCCAAAGATTAAACTATGGCTCTGTGGTTGATAAGACACCCAGAATCCTGGGCAAGGGTTGTAAGTTATACTCTGAGGACAAGCAAAGGTTTTTATGCAAGGGGTGGTCGTATAAAGTTTCACACTCACAGGGTGGATCACACACACTCACATTCACTCACCCTCCATCACTGACTCAATCACCCACTCTCACTCACTAACACTACACTCACTAGCTCACTCACTCACACTCATTCACTCCCTCACTCACTAACATTCACATCTAGGTGGAAGAAGTGGTCGTATAAACTTTGGAGATAGCTCATTTGATTGATAATCGTAAGTTCTAGTGCTCTTTTAAGAGTCAAAAGTAATTGGAGGGCAGATAGCCCCTCCCATGCCCTTTTTTTTCCCAAATGTACCAGATCAATATTTTGTGATAACCATTTTGTTCAAAATCATCCAAAGAACAGAAAAAAAACTCCGGATTCGACACAACCCCCCTGAGCCCGGGGTTAAGTGTTGTAAGTTTGTGCCCCGGGGGCATATAATGTTTTTTTGGAAAAGATGGTCACATAATCTTTGGAGAAGCTCATTTGATCGAAAACTAAAAGTTTAAAATTCCTCTTTTAAGAGCCAAAAGTGATCAAAGGGAAACTATCCCCCCCCCGTGCCTTCTTTTCCCCAAATGCATCCGGTCGGAATTTTGAGATAGCAATTTTATTCAAAATAGTACAAATATTATATAGCAATGCCTCCCGGGGTTGACAAAGCCCCCAAAGCCAGGACAAGAATCGCAATTTATGTCCGGAGGCATATAAGGTTTTTATTGAAGGAGTGGGCGTATGAAATTAAATTAGAAGGGGATCATTTGATTGGAAATCGAAAGTTCTAATGGGTTTTTTAAGAGTCAAAAGTAATTGGAGGGAATCTAGCCCCCCCCCCCACCCACACCCTGTTTTCCCCAAATGTATCTTATCGACACAACCGTCCAGAGTCCGCATGATGAAGGGAAGTTTTGGATTCCGTAAAAGGGTTTTAATCGTTATGATCCGTTGGCACGCATTTATGGAAGGGGTGGCCGTATAGCTTTGTAGGAGGTTCATTTGATTGGAAATTGGAAGTTCTAGTTCTCTTTCTTAGAGTCAAAAGTGATCGGAGGGATATAAAGTTTTTATGGAAGGGGTGGTCGTATAAACTTTCTATTTTGTTTAAAATTATCCAAGGATCATATATAAAAATACCTCCAGAATCAACCTCAAGAGGCATTTCAGGACACAATGCTCAGAGCTCGGTGGAAGGGCTACAAACTATGCACCGGGGTATATAAGGTTCTTATGGAAGGGGTGGTCGTATAGAGTTGGAGGAGGCTCATTTGATTGAAAGTTGAAAGTTCTACTTCCCTTTTTCAAAAGTGATCTGAGAATCACTAGCCCCCAACGCCCTTTTTCCCAAATTCATCTAATCTAAATTTTGAGAATGCCATTTTGTTCAAAATATTTCAAAGATCATATAACAATGCCTCCGATTTTAAAGAAATTTTGAGATTGCCATTTTGATGAAATACTCCCAATGTCAAAAAACTATGATTACGGGTTCGATACCCCCCAATCCCTCGGGGCAAGGTCTAAAATTTATGGAAGTTGTCTATTGTTAACATATTTTGTGTATTAAAACACATTTTTGGTTTGTTTTTGGAGTTTTTTTCTAGCCCTCCGAAAAAATCCCCCCCCCCTGAGAAAAAATTCTGGATACTGCCCTGATGGTGTTACCACACTTAAACAGTCAGAAGCCAATGAGTCAATTATACTTCATTAAATACAAAAAAATACTTAATTCTTTTTTATTTTCTTATTATAAAACTTAAAACAAACACTGCTTAAACTTGAGGGATCCTTTGTTTTCTGTAACGATGTACTTGCAACAGTCAATTTAGTTTTTGCTAGTCCAATATCTAATAAACCCTCAGCTGTGTATTGTTTACTTTCTATCCATTTTCCTTCAATATCCAATCAGCTGACTAAAATAAAGTTTAATTAAAGCTATTTTTTTAGTTTTCGGTAAAGTTCAATGCCACTCTAGCTTTTTGGCCTGGTGACACTAACATAATTATTTGTGATGAAGATTTTCTCAGTTAAATATTTCTGACAATTTATTTTGTTTTACCATTTTAAACAGATTTTATTTTCAACTCTACTGTCTTTCTTTTACACTCATACCTTTGAAATGTAAGGAAAAAACGCTTGGGTGAAAATTTTCAATTTGAGCAGTCTATCTAGTCAAACAGTTCGTGGTAACGAACTGTAAGTAAGGAGCGACCCGGCTCAATGGTAACCAAAACTCTAGAAAACGGGTTTTTGATACCAATAATACATCAAAAGAATCAGCTTTCAATGTTGATTTTAAATATATAACTTTCATCAAGTTTGGTCCTACCCATCAAAAGTTAAGCGCCTGAGAAAATTTGGCTGATTTTCGAAAAAAGGGAGAAAGACCCCCTAAAAGTTATAGAACCTTGATGAAAATCACACCATTAAATTCAGCGTATCAGAGAACCCTACTGTAGAGGTTTCAAGCACCTATCTATAAAAATGTGGAATTTTGCATTTTTTGCCAGAAGAAAGATCACTGATGCGCGTTTATTTGTTTTTTTTTCCCAGGGTGATCGTATCGACCCAATGGTCCTATAATATCGTGGGAGGACTCATTGGATCTGAAATTTAAAGTTCTAGTGCCCTTTTTTAGTGACCAAAAAAATAGAGGGCAACTAGACTGCCTCCCACGCTCATTTTTTTCCCAAAGTCACCTGATCAAAATTTTGAGATAGCCATTTTGTTCAGCATGGTTGAAAATATGATAAATATGTCCTTTAGGATGGCTTAATACCCCGAAGTCCCCGGGGGAGGGCTGAAAGTTATGAACTTTGCCCAATGTTAACATATAGTATTGGTTATTAGGAAGTATACAGACGTTTTTCAGGGGCGATTTTTTCGGCTAGTAGGGGGTGGGTGGGTTGGGGTTTATGTGTGAGGATCTTTCCATGAAGGAAGTTTTCATGGGGGAAGGGACAGTGGTATGAAGGGGGCGCCGGATTTTCCAGCATTATTTAATAGAAAGATCAGAAATTAAATATAAAAAAAAAACAAGTTTTCCAACTGAAAATAAGGAGTAACATCAAAAACTTAAAACGAACAGAAAATATTATTTTGCATGATTGGGTTCACCCCCTAGTCAGTACCTCGCTCTTTCAGCCGAAGATTTTTTTAGTACTTTCATAAGAGCTATTTATTCTAAATAACGAAAAAATAAAAATAACCTTTGTGATTAAGGATCATTTTTAAAGAATTGGAACAAAATTCGAACTTTAGCTTAAAGAGCGAGGTATTGACTAGTAGGCGAGCGAGCCCCCTAATATAAGTATTAAAAATATATGAATGTAGAAGTTCGTTACGTAAGTTATTTGTAAGTTACGTATATTTATTACTAATAAAAACGTTCGTAAATAAAATTAAACAAGTTTCGAGAAAGCCATTTATCCAAATAAAAGTAAAATTAATATGCAAATTTTGTTTTAATTATTCATGTACGGTGACCCAAAATCAAAACCTGCATCAATTCAAAAACGTTCAAAATTAAATAAAAAAAAACAAATTTTTTTAACTGAAAGTAAGGAACGATGTTAAAGCTTAAAACGAACAGAAATTATTCCGTATATGAAAGGGGCTGTCCCCTCCTCAATGCCTCGCTCTTTACGCTAAAGTTTGACTTTCTCACAACTCTTATTTTTGTTAAACAATAAAAACTTTAGCGTAAAGAGCGAGGTGTTGAGGAGGGGACAGTCCCTTTCATATACGGAATGATTTCTGTTCGTTTTAAGTTTTAACGTCGTTCCTTACTTTCAGTTAAAAAAAAAAACTTGTTTTTTTATTTAATTTTAAGTAAAGCACAAAACACTGAAACACTTGCGATTACCAACTGACTATATTCACCGCATCCTGATTCCAAAGATTAACTATGGCTCTGTGGTTGATAAGACACCCAGAATCCTGGGCAAGGGTTGTAAGTTATGCTCTGAGGACAAGCAAAGGTTTTTATGCAAAGGGTGGTCGTATAAAGTTTCACTCTCACAGGGTGGATCACACACACACTCACATTCACTCACCCTCCATCACTGACTCAATCACCCACTCTCACTCTCACTCACTAACACTCACTAACTTACTCACTCACACTCATTCAATCCCTCACTGAGTTAATTGCAAGTTATCTTTTACTATAGAGATGAGATTTAAGGAGCAACAATATCCCTCACAGTTCTATATTCCTTTTTTTATTCTCCTTTTTCAAGTATAAAAACACACCTTGATATTTCATAGTTACACTCGACTACAGTTCAAATATAGTTTGCTTTGTTAATTCAACACAAATTTCAAATTAGATATTTCTCGTGATAAGCCTGAATTTAAACAAAAAGTGTGACCAGAAACAACCAAGCAATTCAAGAATTCGAAGAAATTTCTCATTGTTTCTCTCTTATTATTCTCTATATTTCTCTATGTTATTCTCTATGTTTAACACGTCATTTACTTTTTTTCTCAGTGCTATTGGGTTTATTATTTA
This sequence comes from Artemia sinica, assembly GCA_027921565.1. Classification (NCBI taxonomy): domain Eukaryota; kingdom Metazoa; phylum Arthropoda; class Branchiopoda; order Anostraca; family Artemiidae; genus Artemia; species Artemia sinica. Next base: position 20,413,947 of record CM051275.1, read on the forward strand.
TACTTTATTTTGGTAAATTTGTTTTAATATGAACTAATTGCTTTAAAATGCAAGTTTTGTTTTCATAGTTCCCTACGTTGCTTTCGTTTTTTACAATTATATCAACCCTTTCCCCTTGAATAAATTCGCTTACTAGTCCCTGTATCACCTACCTCACAAGGTTCCAGCTAAATAATGAATTTTGCTATATTTAGCAAATAGGCTTAGTCAAAAACTTAGTATTTTTCCTTTCTAGAAATTGTGGTTAATTACCATTCTTAAATATTTAGATAGATTGTATAATTATGAATAAATTGTCACATAATTTTCATACCTTAATGACTTGCTACAGGAGGTGAAAAACTAGCCAATAGTTGAAGTCCACCAAACTTAATTATGACAAAAGTATAAGGATGCCCATTTTAATTCTTAGTGAGTAAGCATTTTTGCCAGCATGGTGTGATTATATTTCGCGCTTCTTGTTGCATTGTGATATCACGCAGAGTTAATAGTAACGCTATGTTATCAGAAGAGATAAAATCAAGATTTAAAGGCACCGACCATTACTTTTTAACAAGTTATTTGCTGCGGCATACAAGAACGTATCCAGGACTTTTTTTGGGGGGAGGGGGCGGGGTACAAAAACTAAAAACGCATCAAAATTTGTTTATATTCATTTTTGTTACGTTTTTACGAGTCGGACAAACAATCTGGGGGGGGGGGGGGGGGGGGGGTCAAACCCCCTCGCCCCCTCCCCTGAATATGGCCTTGGCAACATAAACTAGACTACAGCTATATACTTTTTCGAGGAAGACACTCCCTATGCAACAAGTTTCTGCAGTGATGCTCCGCTTGTACCCTAATAAGAAATAAAAAAATATCTTATTGGAAGTAAAGAAAAAAAAATTAAAATTGAAAGTGGGCAAAAATTATCGCTTCTCAGTCTAAACAAAATATCTATGCATAAAACTTCCATAAATAAACCGGTGATATTACCCTATACTTGCATGAAAAATCCAAAAAACTCACTTCACTGAAACTACAAATAAATATAGGATTATTGTACAGGGGAAATATAAAACATTTGATACTGCTTTTGCATGGCTTGAATACACCTCACACGGTAACACTTCAGCAAAGTCAGCCCACTCCATTAAAGGGTCTATTTTTGGTTTTAAAACCTTCATATTATCTCATTATTCTGTGAAATCATTAGTGAAATCTCATTACCCAAGTGATTTAGCTTTTCTAGCAGGTGATTTTAACGCATATACTTCCGTACAACAAGAATTAAATGTAGATTTTGTTTCAGATGAAGATGACCCTTTATGTGAGATGATACCTTCACTTTACCTTAGGTATGAATGTTGATTAAGAGGATAGTGATTTTAGTATGTCTTCATTTTATTTATCCTTTTTCTTTTCTTTTTTGTTTTGTATATGGCTGTAAAAAGCTTTAATAACACATTATTATTATTATTAAGATTTGTCGACAATTCCCAAATGAAGCTCTCTTGGTATTGTTTGGACTATAAGACTTACTTCAGAAATTCGGTAGGCCTACTATAGAAAAAAGTAACCCAAAATCTAGAGATTACATTTTTGTTTATTAATTCTCGATTTCGAGGGATAATAAAGTGTGTTTTAGAGTTAAACATTTTATTGTTCTAGATTTTGATAGAACACTAGTGAGAAAAATGTTTTGCCTTATAAAGCAGTATGTTAATTTTATACGCTGGTTAATGAATTTTGGCAATTAAAATAGCATTTTTTTTTTCCCCCCCCTCTCGATATTTTATGAGGATTTTAATTGTATAGGCTACTAAAAATTTTAGCAGCCAAATGGTGAACGACTATTCGTTCACCAAATGACTATCGTTTACCAATGAACGACTACTGAGAGCCTTATTGATTAATCTGTTGTTTTTTTTTTCTTCTCCAGGCTGCTTACGGATTGTCGACTCAACAAACGACATTTTTTTTACGGGGATTTTGTGATTTCAGTAAAGTGCTAGTTTTCCGTAATCTTAAAACTAAATTGACACTTCGTTAATCAGCTTATTTATGCCAGTTTTATATACACATTTGTTGCGTAGGCAGATAGGTGACAATTTGGTTTCTACGAACTTCTAATTTTGTTCTTCTGTTTCAATAGAAGAATATTTTGGGAAAACTTTTTGCTCGTTTACCCTGCTTTAAAAGAATAACAAATGTGACCAAATATTTTATTTTTATTTTAGGTAATTACACAAACAAAATACCAACGTCCCATTTTATTAAAATACACCATTAAATGTTCTACTTGTGACCTTATTAAGAATCTTCCACAAATACAGTGTATAGTTATGTACAGCAAGGAATTCCAGTATAATTCTTACATGAAATTAGTCCATACTCTGGTAATTTGCAATGGCATTGTTCGATGGCTTATGGCACCCAAACGTGGCATTATCAGTGCAATTTGCAAAAATACATAGTAATTAACATTAGCTGTCACATGATTCAATTTGTCTTTCTACGATTACTCGTTCTATATGATAACCGAAGAGGTGGGGGGGGGGTATTGAACAGTATACGTATCATACAAAATTGATTGTTCCTTTTTTTCTTGGCTGGGGACTGTAAACTTTTATTGAAGGGATTTCAATATCATACTTTTGATTGTAATATGACATCTTCTTTATGAAACATCTTACGTATAATTTCTTATTTTGCAATTGAATTTTCTTACCCTTTCTGGTTTTTTTTTCAAATTTGCCCCCTGTCCCCTAGAATTTTTGATCCCTTACGATCAAATTCTTATACATTTGTTTCACTGTAGAGCTAGAATAGTTTTCAAGTGATTTTAAGCTACATTTTTACTGCTTGATTTATTGATAAAATATTCCCTGGAAGACTATGTAAGCACCACAGCGTAGTTTTTGTGCAAGCTCCTTAACAAGCACAGTACTATAGTTGCTTCTTCATGATTTTGGGATTTCTTTTTTTTGCCAAAAATTGTGGCCTAAGGCCCCCTATCTGGGGCCAAACGAATAGTAGATCGTCACCAAATAGGGTACAAAGAGATCGTAAGAAAGGAATGAACAGGATTGGAACTATATGAAAAGGGATGATGACTGAAGCCCCAATCTATTTGAATAGTTTGTGACGCTGGCGGAGCAAGTAGAGGCTCTGGCGACTTGGTACTGCAGTAAGTTATTAGCAGTAGTAGTAATTTTTTCGCCATGCATGTACCATCTGAGGTTTAGTTTCATGACTGGTCTCGTAAATTTTTTCTATGAGCCGTGTAAGAAAAGTAAACATATAGACATTTTTTTTGGAGGGCAAGATAAAAAAAAAAGGTCATCATTTTCCAGAGAGTGTCATACTTTTCTTAATGATACACAATTTGTTAGTTTTCTCGAATATTTATGGTCTTCTAGGGGGTTTGGAGGTTTTAAAGGGTTAACCAGTCTGCTCCGGCTTCTTTATACTTTATTTTTAACTCTATGACTCTTTGGTTTACTCACTTTAATCAATCTTAAATGAAAGTCTCTTTATTTGTTATCTAATATCAAACTTCATCTTTAATTATATTTTATTGCCCAAAACAGTGGTAGTAAACCGCCCCGAGGGTTAAGTCGGCACTTAACTAAGTTGTGTGGAAACACATCTTCCTTACCGCTCTCCTTTCATCAGAAGACACCGATCAGATTAACCTTGTGTGTTTTTTCAACAAAGAAATCACATAACTACTTTGCATATGAAAGAGTACCGTCCCGTAATTAGTTATTTGAATTCTCGCTGTAACTGATACCTATTTAATTAACTAGTGTTGTCTGACATGGTTCTCTAACGTCGGGAGCTCGGAGTTTTAGGCAAGGTTCCAACGGATAATGACTTCAGCTAATCATCATTTTCTTTCTCATTCAAATTAAGCCGAATTGCCAGGCAAAGACGTGACTTTTTCCTTCATCATTTGTGATTTTGTTTCTCGTAAAAAGTATTCCAAAAAGAAACTATTGACTTCGGCCAAGTATTTAAGTCAAAATACAAAAAAAGTGTTGGGTTGCTCTGGCTGTTGTTGGCCATGGAAAAAAAAAAAAAGTTCAAATCCCCATTTAAATTAAGAAAAAATGCTAGCCAATAATACGGAATTTCCCCCTCGTCACTTATGACTTTGTTCAACTTCCTCGTAGGAAAAAAAAAACAACACTCAACAAAAACTACAAGTTTGATCAACTATTCTAGTCGAAGTGAAAAAAAAAACAAAAAAAACTGAAGTGTCATTCTGGTTGCTAATGACAACTTCAGTTGAATTCAAAAAATATCTGGGGAGCGGAAGCCATTCTCATGTTGAAGTGAGCCCTAATAGTTTGTAACAACAAGCTTTGAGTGTAGCAACAGAATCCTCTGTTTTTGCTGATTTTACATATCCAAATTTTTCCATACACTATGAACAATCGGCTAAACAATCCGGTGCAGTTATGCACATACAATAATACTCTGTGCTAATCCCCCCCCCCCAAAAGGCTCCTTGGCCTGTAACTAGGGGATTATATACGGGATTATAAACTCAGGGGAACAATAGCCGATTACTTACTGAGATAAAAAAAAAAAGAAGAAAAAAACAGTACAAAAAAAAAAAAAAAAACAAATCAAACATCAATAATTCATCAAACATAACATAATTCATTTCTCTGCATATTATTCTCAAATAAAAAAGGGTATCTTCATACCCTTCTACAATCTACTGGTCACAATCAGATTATACAGAAAAAAAAAAACAGAAACGAAAAACAATTAAATGAAAAACTATTGCCAATGTTTACTTCCTGTTGCAATGTTACTATGTTTACTTCCATAATAACTAATGTTTAACTCCATAATAACTACGTAGATAATAAATGCTCCCAGAAATCAAGAGCGATTAAATATTAATATCTAACTCCCTCCGCCCGTTCCTTAGAACTAATTCTTTATTTACATGAAGGCTTCATGAGAATTAGCTCTCATCTTCAAAAGTTTGGTTTTTTACCTACGGAAGATAATGGATGTGTCATCACTTTCCAGATATCAAAAAATACCAGACATTAAAAACGGTTAGGACAGGAAGGCTAGTTGGTTTTTCCAATCACTTTCGATTAAAAAAAAGGACTTGAACTCTCAATTTCCCCTCAATTTCCGACCACTCTTCGCATAAAAACCTTAGATATTAACAAAGGGCAACTTGCATGTCTTACAGCCTTGCCCCAGGAACTGGAATGGGGGTTGTCAAACTCTGAAGCATTGTTATTTGACGTTTGGACTATTTGAACAAAATGGCTATCTAAAATTTTTGATCGGATTCGTTTGGAGATAAAACTGTGTGAATGGTGGCTTGTCGCCCTCCAATTACTTTGACTCTTAAAAGGGTACTAGAACTTTTAACTTGCAAACGAATGAGCCCCCTCCAAGGGCTGTTACGACCACCCCTTCCATAGGAAGTGCCTCTCGGAAAAAATAAATAAATAAATAATAATACACTGAAACCGTATGGCTCTTTACTACAGGCAATGTTATAGTCTGGCCTTTGACTTAAACAGGTGAGTAGAACTTTTAAGTTATCTTCTAATGGACATCCGAAATTATCTAGGGGGAATATAGGGGGAGAACCTTCCCAGAGAATTTTGGCGGGAGGATACTTACTGCTCATTACCTTTACTGGTCACCAAAGCTGTATCCAGGGGGGGTTAGGGAGTTTGAACCCCCCTCCCCCCTGAAATGTTTTTCAGACTCGTAAAAATGTAACAAAAATGCATATCAGCAAATTGTGATGCGTTTTTTAAAGTTCTTTGGGTCCCCCCCCCGCTTCGTCAAACATAATCCTGGATCTTCTGGTCACTGTGAATGCGGGAGCACTTTGACGCCTATTTCAGGGACTGGAAAAGTGGCTTTTTGCTCTTTACCCTCACCCAAGGACCATAAACCACTACTTATAAGGCTTTGTTTGGCCTTTGGACATTGGCAAGTGGAGTCCGATATCTGAAGCGGAGTTAAGGCAAATTCCGCCCATTTAGATTAGGCTCATTGTTATATCTCAAGCTTTACAAGTAGGGAAGGAGGAGGGATGTAATCAGTGACACCAATTCACGAAAATCTAAGCGACGAGGACGGCATGAATGCATGAATTTTTAAGACAAAGTTTTTTAAAACGAAGATACAAAAACATACTTTTTCTAAATATAGAAGGGTACGGGAGCGGTTTGTTTTTCTTGATCTATTTAAAAAATGTAATTGAAATATTCTTCTGAATTTATGCAGCTACACCCCTCCTATCCCCCAATTGAAACGCTTGGGTACAAGCTCTAAAACACCTCCTCAAGGCCTTTATTAGACTGTGGGCTCATTCACCTAGCAAAGCCTGTCCAATTGTGTGAAAAACTAATGATTGAGTGGAAGATAGAATTTTGAAATACCTCCTTGGACCCTTATTTGGACTTTAGATCATTCCTGAAAGTTACATTTACATAACACAAGAGCAGAAAAGCTCTCCCAGTTGGTAAAAAGTCGTTACCGAACTATCCATCATGACTAACTACTTACCTCTGAATTGCCAAAAGCAGTAATGAGCCTGAACTACCTCAAAATCCTATATTTTACTAACAGGAGTCGGTGTAAGCCTAGAGAAGGACCTGTAGAGAAGGAAACATGTTGAGAAAACAATTCATACTTCATAATAGGCAGACTAATTGTAGCTAACACATTTTGCACGGAGCCCCGCTAAAGTGGCAGAATGTATTGGGAATATATGATGTGGCTATAGGTTTGCACATTAGAGGGGTTGGAGCAAGGGTGTCACTTGAGGGGCGAGGGGGAAGTTTCCCCCCAGTAATTTAGAGAAACAAATTATTATTTAGCCCATGCCCTTAGACTACCCGGATATGGGCCCCCTCTTCCCCCAATAAAATGCTGAAGCTACGCCCCAGGTTGGGGGTAAACTATAGCTAGGCTGCATGCCAAATGTGTTAGCTAGGCCTACCCTACAATTAGTCTGTATATTTTGAAGTATGAACTGTTTTCTTAACATCTCTTCTTCTCTACATGTCTTTCTCTAGGCTTATACCCATCAGTCTTTTTAGAATGGATGGGAGGTATATTTTTTAGATATTATTAGATAATATGCCACATAATTACCAAAGTTCCTCAAGTCACGACTATTTAAGCTATTTTCTACATTAGCAATTATCTTTTTATTGCTATAATTTAAGGGGCTGTAGCTCAGTGGTAGAGCGTTCGCTTTGCATGTGAAAGGCCCGGGGTTCGATCCCCCGCAGCTCCACTTTTTTGAATATGCACTGAGCGAGTTTGAACAAGTTGACAAGTGTCAAACAGCTCGTGATAAACGAATTGTATCAAACAGTTCGTGGTAACGAACTGTAAGTAAGGAGCGACCCGGCTCCATGGTAACCGAAACTCAGAAAACCGTATTTTGATACAAACAGATGCATAAAAAAGAATAAGATTTTAATGCTGATTTCAAATATATAAGTTTCATCAAGTTTAATCCTACCCATCAAAAGTTAGGCGCCTGAGAAAATTGGCTGATTTTCGAAAAAAGGAGGAAAGACCCCCTAAAAGTTATATAACCTTAATGAAAATCACACCATCATATTCCGCGTATCAGAGAACCCTACTGTAGAGGTTTCAAGCTCCTATCTACAAAAATGTGGAATTTTGCACTTTTTGCCAGAAAGAAAGATCACGGGTGCGTGTTTATTTGTTGTTTTTTTTTTTTTGTTTTTTTTCCCCAGGGGTGATCGTATCGACCCAGTGGTCCTAGAATATCGTGGGAGGGCTTATTGGAATGGAAATTAAAAGTTCTAGTGTCCTTTTTAAGTGACCAAAAAAAATGGAGGGCAACTAGGCCCCCTCCCACGCTCATTTTTTTCCCAAAGTCACCTGATCAAAATTTTGAGATAGCCATTTTGTTCAGCATGTTCGAAAATATTATAAGTATGTCTTTTAGGGTGACTTAATCCCCCGAAGTTCTCGGGGGGAGGGCTGAAAGTTATGAACTTTACCCAATCTTAAACATATAGTATTGGTTATTGGGAAGCATACAGACGTTTTCAGGGGAGATTTTTCCTGGTAGTGGGGAGGGTGGGGTTATGTGGGAGGATCTTTCCATGAAGGAAGTTTTCATGGGGGAAGGACATTGCTATGAAGGGGACGCCGGACTTCCCAGCATTAATTAAAAAAAGATCAGAAATTAAATATAAAAAACAAGTTTTTCAACTGCAACAGCAGCAACATCAAAACTTTAAACGAACAGAAAATATTACATATATGATTGGGTTCGCCCCCTAGTCAATACCTCGCTCTTTAAGCCAAAGATTTTTTAGTACTTTCATAAGAGCTATTTATTCTAATTAACGGCCTTTGTGATTAAGTGGTCATTTTTAAAGAATTGGAACAAAATTCGAACTTTCACTTAAAGAGCAAGGTATTGACTAGGGGGCGAACCCCCTAATAAACGTATTAAAAATATATGAATATAGAAGTTCGTTACGTAAGTTAATTCGTAAGTTACGTATATTTATTACTAATAAAAACGTTCGTGAATAAAATTAAACAAGTTTCGAGAAAGCCATTTAACTAAATAAAAGTAAATTAATATGAAAATTTTGTTTTAATTATTCATGTACGGTGAGCCAAGATCAAAACCTGCATTTATTCAAAAACGTTCAAAAATTAAATTAAAAAAAACAAGTTTTTTTTAACTGAAAGTAAGGAGCGACATTAAAACTTAAAACGAACAGAAATTATTCTGTACATGAAAGGGGCTGTCCCCTCCTCAACGCCTCGCTCTTTACGCTAAAGTTGACTTTCTCACAACTCCATTTTTTTTTAAACAATAAAAAACTTTAGCGTAAAGAGCGAGGCGAAAAAACTTGTTTTTTTTATTTAATTGTAAGTAAGGAGTGACCCGGCTATATAATAACCAAAACTCTAAAAAACGGAATTTTGATATCAATAGATATAGACTCCGGCGCCGCACCGATGAGGGAAGACCGGCGGCGGCGGGGCCAAAAACAGCGCGCCGCGCCGCCGGTAAGATGTCGGCGGCGGCGCGCCACCGGCGCGATCAATGTTGACCGCAAGCATTAATGTTTTCATCAGTCTTTCTCAAATCACAGCTTAAATTTACAACAGATTCGAGCCTATTCATGAGTTCAAAAATTCACAAGTCGCTGGCTGGAAACTGGTCTTCTTCGTTATTCATTAAGAGAAGTAGAAATCTGGTAGAAACGAAATGGCTGTGGCGTTTCAGAACCCTTGCATAATACGAGTAGTTGAAGTATCTATTAGCTATGTATTCTTAACATAAATAATTATCAAAATTAGTAGTTTTTTTTTTCATCAAGCATTACTGCATACAGAACTTCACATACCGTATCACAAATTCGTCAGTTATCTGGTAAAAACTTTGAATATAACTTTGAACTTAGAAGCTTAATTTTTTCATAGTGCTCTTTGCCTATATCTGTTTATTGGTATATCTAATTTATTGGCACCCCTGCTTTAAAAAAAAATCGAGGTATTATCATTTAAATATGATAGCTCACTACCCCCCTTCCTCTGGATACCACCTTGATAGGATGCCGGCTCTGCTTTAAATTAAAAAAAAAATAATTTTTTGGGATCCCTGCTTTCAATAAAAAAAGTTTTCGAGATATTATCGTTTAAATGTAATACCTCCCCCCCCCCTCTGGATACCACCTTGATAGGATACCGTCTCAGTTCAAACAAACACGCAAAATAACGTTAAACAGCTTAGTGTTCCTTGAAAAAAAAATTGAGGGTATGAGTAAAGGGGTACAAAGACAACAACAAAAATGTTGAAATTATTCAGATATACCTCAAGTTATTGGAAAACTGAGTCATAGATTCGCCGTGGCATTCAATAAGATCCAAAGAATCTAATTAAGAGGGAGCACACACACAAGCCAAATTAGGCCAGTAGCCTAAGAGAAATCGCAAAATACCCAAGACAATGAACAAGTCCTAATGGGGGGCCCTGGGACTATCAAATATTTCAATGGAATTTGATATCATTTTCTTCTGTGTCCACTTTAAATGAAAAAAATAATTATCTTTTTGGCATCCCTGCTTTCAATAAAAAAAGGAGGTATTATCATTTAAAAATGATACCCCCCTATCCCCCCCCTATAGGCAATAATTTACAATTTATTTATGAATCATATTTTTTGGGTAACTTCTGGTTCAATCTTTAATTCCCCAACCTTGTCTATAGCTTAGTCTATAGCTAAATTTTGTTTCAATAGAAGTTTTTTTTTTTTTTTTTTAATGCAAGCCCTGCTTGATTTCTAATCAGGGAAAAGCGAAATACTAAACCACACGAGAAGGAAAAGCTCCGACTTTGCGGTTGACGCAACAAAGAATTGCCGCAAAATTAATTTGAAGTCGACCGAACGCCGCCGCCTCTGCCGGCGGCGGCGTGCCTTCGCCGCGCCGGCTGCGTTATTACGACGCTTCGGCGGCGTTTGGTCGATCCGCCGGCGCGGCGCCGGGGTCTAAACAGATATATCAAAAGAATTTGCTTATTATGCTGATTTTAAATATATAAGTTTCATTAAGTTTAGTCCTACTCCTTAAAAAGCTACGACCCTGAAAAAAATTGCCTATTTTTCAAATAAAGGGGAAAAACTCCTAAAAATCATAAAACCCTAATGAAAATCACACGATCAGATTCAGCGTATCAGAATACTGTAGAGGTCTCAAGCTCCTATCTGGGATGCGTGTTTGTTCGTTTTTTTTTTTTTTTTTTTTTTTTTTTTTTTTTTTTTTTTTTTTTTTTTTTTTTTTTTTTTTTTTTTTTTTTTTTTTTTTTTTTCAGGTGTGATCGTATCGACCAAGTTGCCCTAGAATATCGTAAAAGTTAACGTGTCATAAATTAAAAGTTCTAGCGCCTTTTTTAAGTGACCAAAAAGATTGGAGGGCAACTAGGCCCCCTCCCCCGTCCCCTTTTTCCCCAAGATCGTCCGATCCAAATTTTGATATAGCTATTTTGTTCATCCTAGTTGACAGGCCCAATAACTATTCTTTGGATGTAACATGCTCCCCCAACAGCCCCATGGAAAGGTCTTTAAGTTATAAAATTTGCTTATTGTTTACGCATAGTATTTGTTATTGGAAAGTATGTATACATTTTCGGGTGGGTGGGGGGACGAATTTTCTGTTGGGGTTTTTCCACAGTATTTTTCATGGGAAGGAAAGTTTCCAGGGCGTGTGAACTCGTCAGGGGATTTATATACTGGGGAATTTGCCAGAATTCCTATACAAAATTATTTTCATATGTTTTGCCTTCTCTTTTCCCAGTATCAATTTTACGCATGGAGTTGTTAAGGGTAATTGTTCGGGGTAAATCTTCACCGGGATTAAATTGTCTAGAGGATATTTCCGTGGGAGGGGATTCCTCCGTGGAGATGGGGCCAGATTTCCTGGCAGTATTTAAAAAAAACGATCAGAATTAAATAAAAAAAAACAATTTTTTCCAACTGAAAGTAACATTAAAGCTTAAAACGAACAGAAATTATTGCGTATATTAAGGGGATTGCCCCCTCCCCAACACCTCGCTCTTTACGCTAAAGTTTGATTTTTGTCCCAATCCCTTAGGAACGACTCCTGAAACACAACGGTCGTTTAATTAGAACAATAAGATTTTTTAAAAGTACTTAAAAACTTTAGTGTAAAGAGCGAGGTGTTGAGGAGGAGGCAATCCCCTTAATACATGTAATAATTTCTGTTTGCTTAAGTTTTAATGTTACTCCTTACTTTCAGTTGAAAAAAACTTTTTTTTTTTATTTAATTAAGCAATTTAACAGGTATTTTCAATGGAAGTAAATGGTCTTCGGGATATAATGCATAAAATGTATAGGTTTTACAAATGAGACTAAAGAAATAATTTCAAACTGAAAAAGGAAAGACGTTGTCCTGTTATAGGGGGGACAGGCAACTCGGCCCAATAGTAACCAGAAGCTCTGAAAGAGGAAATTTGGATAACAATAATGCATCAAAAGAATTGGCTTTTTATGTTGATTCCAAATATGTAAAATTCATTAAGTTTAATGTCACTCCTCAAAAGCTACGAGCCTGAGAAAATTTGCCCTATTTTTGAAAAAAGAGAAGGAAACATCCCCAAACATTCAAGTGATCTTAATGTAAATTGTACCATCAGATTAAGCATATCATAGAGGTTCCAAGCTCTTATCTACAAAAATATGGAATTTTTTCGCATCTTTGGCGAAAAAGAAAGACCACATATGCGTCTTTTTGTGTTTTTTCCCCAGGGGTGATCGCATCGAACCAGTGGTCCTACTAGATCGGGAGAGGGCTAATTCAAACGAAAATTAAAAAGTTGTAGTTCCTTTTTAAGAGGCTTGGAAGGTAACCACCTTCAGCCACGTTTAAGTCCTTTTTCCCCCGAAGAAAGCCGATCAAAATTTTGAGATAGCCAGTTGATTCATCATGGTTGCAAGTTCGAATAACTATTCCCTATGGATGTCGGCAGATTCATGTCACACCCCTATAGGGAGGATATGACCCCCACAGCCCCTGGGGAAATGGCTGTAAGCTATGCAATTTGCCCATTGTTTACATATAGCTTTTAGTTATTGGGAAATAAACGGATATCTTTGGGGAAAGAGGGGGAGGGGTCTTCCATTGTGAAAATTTTTTCATTGGGAGGAAATTAAGGAGAAAATTGTACATGGGGCGAGGGGGATTTCCTGGCATGACTTGGAAGATAGTAAGAAATTTAATAAGAAACAAGTTTTTTTCAACTGAAAGTAAAGGGCAACATGAAAACTTAAAATGAACAGAAGTTATTCCGTGCATGATGGGGGCAACCCCTTCCTTCATCCCACCCACTTTAGACTAAAGTTTGACTCTTTTTTTTCCAGTCCTTTAAGAGCAACTCGTGAAACACAATGGCAATTGAATTTGAACGAGAAGTATTTTCAAAGAATTTTAAGACCTTAACGTAAAGAGCGAAAGTTGAGGAAGGGACAGCCCCCCTCATATATGGAATTTTCTAATTCTTTTCATTATAAGTTTTAATGTTGTTCCTCACTTTCAGTAGGAAAAATGCTTTTTCATTAATTTATGAGTTTAGAATACGGCTGATTAAAGTCTGAGCCAAATATTTCACTTTAAAAGAAAGGAAGAAAATACATGAAGCACATTTCTCATGAATAGCGTTTGGTCTTGGTAAAGGCTGGCAAATAAGGATTTTCTTTCGCTTTTCATTCAAAAATTTGACTAGAGTATAAGGCTAATATTGCCATTTTAGACATCCAAAATTAAAAAAGTGTAGTCCTTATTTCACAATTGGTCGACACGTCATATCTAGTTAAATCAGGGTCATGCAAGGAAAAATAAACATGGTCAAATAAATATGCCTCTGGAGCTAACACTACCCATCGGGGCAAGGACTGTAAGCTAAGCAAGTTACCAATTGTAAACATATAAGGCTTTTTTTTTTTCATTGGGAAAAGAGGGCATGTTTGATCTTAGGTCTCTAAAAAGGCTTGGTATGTTCAGGTGAAACTTTAAGGAAATGTTAAGAGGGATGTCAAAAATAATTTAAAACACTTTATGTGCATGCTGGTTGTCAAAAGGAATTTCAGCAATACTTAAGGAACGACTGAAGGTATTAAGCTGGAAATTTCAAGGTATGTTGAGGGAATGTTGAAGACGAATTGGAATGGGCAACCAACAGCCCCAGCCCCTTCCTGCTCTTTTTAACTGCCCTCTCTGCCTCAATCTGATCAAAATTTTGAAACTGTCATTTTGTTTCCAACATTAAAAATTAAAAGCTCTAATAGCTATGTATCACCGGATGTCATGCCCGCCCCCCCTGTCCTGGGACAAACTGATTATAAATTATACAATTTGCCTCATTGTTTACACTGCAGACCATTGAAAAGGTTATAAATGAACAATTTATTAATTTATTGTTTACATGGCAAAATTTATACTAAAAGGTGAAAAGTTTGATTCTATGGTGTATCCCGAAAGGCAAAGGGTATTTTGCCCAGGTTTACATGCAGAATTATCTGAGGAAAAGGTGAAAAAGTTGATTCTTGGTGTATCAGAAAAGGGGGTATTGAGGTGTTCAATTGTTGAGGGGTATGTTCAACGAAATCAAAAGGCGCTTGGTGTGCATCCAGTTCATCACAAAGGAAGATTTGCAGTATTTTAAGAACAGCTGAGGGTATTAAGGTGAAAATTTCAGGAGATGGTAAGGGGGATGTTGAAAAGTGGTTAGAGGGCTGCTAGACCCCTCCAATGCCCCTTTTTAGCTACCCTCCCTCCAAAAACAATCGATCAAAATTTTGAAATAAACATCTTGTTCAAAATAGTCTTAAGTTAAAATAACTACTATCATTATGGGAATGATATGATCCCCCCACAGCTATTTAAAAGGGCAGCCGAACGTAATAAAAACACAATGTGTGTATGCTGGTTGTCAAAAGTGTGTATCAGCAATGTCTAAGGAACGGGTGAGGATATTAGGTGGAAACATCCAGGGTATGGTGAGGGGGGTGTTGAAGCGTGATCTGAGAGCAACCAGCATCCTTGCTTTTTTTGGATGCCCCTCCCCTCAACTCTGATCAACATTTTTCAAAAGTGATTTTGTTTTAAAATAGTCAAAAAGTATAGTGACTATACCCCCGGAGATACAATACTCCCTCAGCCCCAAGGGAAAGGATCTTATTATACAATTTGCTCATTTTTACATGTAAGATTTATCATTATGAAAAAGGGTTAATATTTCATTTTCGGTGTGTTCGAAAAGGCAGGGTGTATTAATGTGAAACTTTGGGCAATGTTAAGAGACATATTAAGCTAAATCAAAAGATAATAATTTAATCAAGTTTACCAAAAAATAATATCGCATAATATCTCAGTAGCGGCTGAGGATATTAAGTTTAAATTTTCAGGCCATGTAGATGGGGATGTTGAAAGTGGTCGAAGGGCAACCAGTCCCACTTAGTCTCCAAAAATCGAAGAATATCTAGGGCAGAACTTTTAGAAAATGTTGAGGTGGATGTCAAGCAAAATTCAAACACGCTATATACAGGAGGGTTGTCAAAAGGCCACAGCATAAATATTTAAGGAACGGCTAAGGGCAATAAGGTGAAACTTTAATGGATGTTTTGAAGGATGTTGAAAAAGGAGCGGAGGAAAACTAGCCCCTCCACTCTTACTCTTTTATATCCCCCCCCCCCCAACATGGATAGGAATCTTAAAAATTCATCTTATTCAAAATACTCACAAGGTCTAATAGATTTGTTTCTGGGCACCCTTGGGCGAGGAATGCAAATTATGCAATTTGTCTATTTCTTGCATGTAGGATTTATCGTTGGAAAAGGGGGGAAAGGGTGTTTGATCCTGGTACCCGAAAAGACTATGGGTATCAAGGTGAAATTTTGGTTAATGTTGAAGGGCGTGTTGAACTAAATCAGAAGACCCTATCTGCATGCAAGATATTAAAAAGAGTATCTGCAATATCTTCAGAACGGATATTTGTATTAACCAGAAGCTATTAAACAAAATAATAAATCATCGATAAGCTTCAGCATTAATCAATCTTCTTGGATTAGAGCTAAATCTTTACAAGATTAAATAAAAAAAAAACAAGTTTTTTAAACAGAAAGTAAGGAGCGACATTAAAACTTAAAACGAACAGAAATTATTCCGTATATGAAAGGGGCTGTCCCCTCGTCAACGCCTCGCTCTTTACGCTAAAATTTTTTATTGTTTTTAAAAATAAAGTTGTGAGACAGAGTCAAACTTTAGCGTAAAAGAGCGAGGCGTTGAGGAGGGGACAGCCCCTTTCATATACGGAATAATTTCTGTTCGTTTTAAGTTTTAATGTCGCTCCTTACTTTCAGTTTAAAAAACTTGTTTTTTTTTATTTAATTTCTGATGGTTTTTTAGTTAATGCAGCTTTTATTTTGGCTCACCGTCATTGAATAAATAAACAAAATTTGCATAAAAAAAATTTTACTTTTCTTTTGCTAAATGGCTGTCTCTAAATTTTGTTCTGACGTAATTTACAAATTAACTTACGTAAACGAACTTCTATATTCGTATATTTTTCTTCTGGCAAAAAATACAAAGTTGCAGATTTTGGCAGATATGAGCTTGAAACCTATGTTATAGGGTTTTCTGATACGCTGAATCTGACGGTGTGATTTTCATTAAAATTCTTTCACTTTTAGGGGATGTTACCCCCCTCTTAAAAAAATCAGGTAAGTTTTCTCAGGCTCTTAGCCTTTGATGAGTAATACTAAACTTAATAAAATTCATATATTTAGAATTAGCATTATAAGCCCATTCTTTTGATGTTCCGTTTTTTTTTAAACTTTTAAAAGTTCCGTTTTTAAAAGTTTCGATTACTATTGAGCCGTATCGCTTGTTTTTTTATTGTTTTTTTATTACGTATATGTTATTACGTATATGATGGGGTTCTCCCCTTAGTCAATACCACGCTCTTTACGTTAAAAGTTAAAAAAAAAAATTAATTCACAAAACCCCTGAATCACAAAGGCCGTTTAATTAGAATAGATAGCTCTTTTTTGAAAGCACTAAAAAAAAAATGTAACGTAAAGAGCGAGGTATTGACTTGGGGGAGAACCCCCTCATATACGTAATAATTTCTGTTCATTTTAAGTTCTAATGTTGCTTCTTACTTTCAGTTGAAAAAACTTGTTTTTTTTAATTTAATTTCTGATTGAATTTTAAATAATGCTTGGAAATCCGGCGCCCCCTTCATAGAAAATGTCCCCTTACCCCAAAGAAACATCCTCCACGGAAAGATTCTCCCGAGTAACCCCCTCTTCCAGCCCCCCCCCCACCAGAAAAAAATTCTTCCTGAAAATGTCTGTATACTTCCCAATAACCAATACAATATATAAAGCAATGGGCAAAGTTCATAACTTGCAGCCCTTCCCCTGGGAACTGTGGGGGATTAAGTCATCGTAAAAGATATATTATTAGATTTTTGACTATGCTGAACAAAATGGCTATCTCAAAATTTTAATTGGGTGACTTTGAGAAAAAAATGAGCGTGGGAGGGGCCTAGTTGCCCTCCATTTTTTTTTTGGTCACTCAAAAAGGGCACTAGAACTTTTAATTTTCCGTTCCAATGAGCCCTACTACGATATTCTAGGACCACTGGGTCAATACGATTACCCCTGGGAGAAAGAAGAAGAAGAAAAAAAAACAAACAAATAAACACGCACCCGTGATCTTTCTTCTTGCAAAAAAATGCAAAATTCCACAGTTTTGTAGATAGGAGCTTAAAACCTCTACAGTAGGGTTCTTTGATACGCTAAATATGATGATGTGAATTTTATTAAGGTTCTATAACTTTTAGGGGGTCTTTCCCCCTTTTTTTCGAAAATCAGCCAAATTTTCTCAGGCGCGTAACTTTTGATGGGTAAGATTAAACTTGATGAAACTTATATATTGAAATCAGAATTAAAATTTGATTCTTTTGACGTATCTATTGGTACCAAAATTCCGTTTTTTAGAGTTTCGGTTACCATTGAGCCGGGTCGCTCCTTACTTACAGTTCGTTACCACGAACTGTTTGATATTATGGATAATTGCTTCTTGTGATTCCAGATGTTTATTTCTAGCCTTTTTAACCATCTACCTCTTATCAACTGCTTTTATAACCATTTACCTTTCTTCAACCGCTTTTTTCAACCGTATCTAGTGTAAATTTGAAGTTCTAGGGGGGCAGCCACCTCCCTCTGCCTTCCCTTCTGTACGCCCATGACTGCGACTGTTCGCAGCTGCTACTAAATCTACTTGTGACTCCTTTCAGGGAATGTTAACTTGAATGCTGAACAAAATCAAAACACTCTATGCGCGTGCTGATTGTCAAAAAGGCGCATCAGCAAATCTCAAAAGCGGTTAAGGGTATTAAGTTGAAATTTGCAGGCCATGTTGAACAGTGCTTGGGGAGCAAAGGGCCTCATTGCCCTTTTTACATCCCCTTTATAAATGATCAAAGCTAGGAAATAACCACTATGTTCAAATTGATCAGAATGTTTAATAACTATGTCTCTGGGAATGTCATACCAGCCCCCAGCTCTTGGAGAAAGGTTCGTAAATTATGCAAAATGCCCATTGCTTACATGCATGATTGATCATATGGGAAGATTGGAGATGTTTTGATCCTGAGTGCGTCATAAAAGGCTATGTGTATTAAGGTAAAATTTCAGAGAATGCTGAGGGGAATGTTACTCTAAATAAAAAAAAGAAAAAATCATTATGTGCACTATGTTCACTTATCAAAAGGATATACTTGCAATGGAAAACCATTGCTACTACTTCTGCGGCTGCAACTGCGACTATAACTACTTGGGTCTATTTTGCAAGTGTGACTACGTGTAACTTCGACTTGCCATTACTTGAGACCGGGACTGTTTCCACTATGTTCATCCAGGTTATCAAAAGGTATATCCGCAATAACTTAGGAGCGGCTAAGGGTAAAAGCTTTACGCTTTCAGGACCCCTATTGTCACTACTAATGTAACTGAGACTGTGACTACTTCCGACTGCGACGATCTGCGACTGGGACTGTGACTACTTTGGACTACTTGCAAGTGTGATTGCTAATGACTGCAGCTGTGACTATTCTTGTATTGAAGCTATTTATTTTGCCATCGTAAAAACTAAAACGAAACAGTTTATTAGAACCCGTACTTATATACTAAGATTAAATCTATAGAGGGTATATGCGAGGGTGTTAGTTACATTTAAAGAAATTATATAGCGACTTTTCTCCTTTTTTTTTCTTTAGAGTATTTTAGATTTTAAAAACTTTCAATGGCTCATACTTTTTTTTTCAAATGAAGTTAAATAATTAAGTTTTGTTTCTAAATTCATCCTAAAAAGTTTTATTGAAGTTTGCGGAAGTACCACAGCAGAAAATCACCAATAGAAAAATCCTTTTACAATACTAAAAAAAAAATTGTTAAAATTTGTATTTGAGGTTCTTTAGAAGGGTAACCTAGGCAAAAATTGTCTGATCATTATGTAAGATGGGTGAATATTTGGTCATGACAAGGGGTTGTCCCCGGCTTTTTATACTAGCTTTGACTTGAATTTATAAGGATATGTTCAATAAAATGGAAAGCAGATAATATATAGTTCTAATTTCAAGTAAGTATTCTTTTTACCTTAGTTCTGATGATTGCTTGGTTTAAAAAGGAAAAATCAACAGTTCCTCCGTTATTGACCTAACTTTTGTAGTCAAACAATTAGTAGGGTCAATTTTAGGATATGGTAGGCAGAGGTTCAAAACCCTACCCTCCTCTACATTTGGGAAGATATCTTTTTGGGAAGTAAGATAGATGAAACTTTTATTGTGAAATAAATAAAAAAACTAATTAGATTTAATAAATTAAAAACAGATATCTTAATTCTTAAGCCGAAGACGTGAAAAACTGTGGACATTATCATTTGATAAACCAATAAAAAAAAAAAACTTTGATAAAACTTTCCGTAAAAAGAAGTCTTATAAGAAAAAGCAAAGAGCCATATTAAACAAAAGACCAGCAGAAATAACATTCTATGATAATTGAAACTCCAAATGAACAGAAATTATTTTTAAAAAATAAATGAATCCCAAAACAAATAGAAATTAAATTAAATGATCATAACAAAACATAAACATAGCAGATACTGATAAATAAAGCTAAAACAAGTAAAAATTAAATTGAATATTGAAGTCAAAGTGAAATCAAACAAAAATTACTACAAACAGGAGTTTTGCTACTACCCCCTTCCCCATAGCCTAACCGTAAAAGGTCTGAAGGCTATTGCGGTATTCGCACTTTGCTGAAAACAAAATGCATTGTAACATTTTTTATGTATCTACAACATTAGAAAATAAAAATAAAATGTAACGAAATAAAATCTTGAATTGCTGAGATTTCATGGACTTAACATCATTATACATTAAATTTTTAGTTTATTTTCACTAATACTTTCCTGTTATCTAGATTATTATAGTGATTTATCATTCATTTGTCGTCGATGTTTTTGAAAAACTAAGGTACACTGTTCGAAATACATGCAGTTTTCAATAAACCGAAAATGCCATAATAG
This sequence comes from Artemia sinica, assembly GCA_027921565.1. NCBI lineage: Eukaryota > Metazoa > Arthropoda > Branchiopoda > Anostraca > Artemiidae > Artemia > Artemia sinica. Next base: position 20,434,101 of record CM051275.1, read on the forward strand.
TCTTTAGGACTTTCTTGGTTAGAGGATGGGAAGATGGCAGTGGCCAAACTTTTGTTGCTGTAAATTTTTATTTGTTGTAAGTTTGTCTTGAATATTTGGTTTAACCTTTATTCGTTTTAAGATATATTTATTCATCTAATTTATTTTAATTTATGTTAGTTTTGAGTTTCATTTTTTTTAAATGTAATCTCTGTGCGTTTTAGTTTGAATTATCATAGGGCTGTATTTCTGCTGGTCTTGAGTTTAATATGTCTCTCTTTGTTTCTTTGAAAAATTTTCTGTTTATAGAAAGTTTTTTTCTTAATTAATATATCAAACAAAACCAAGCTATCTTCCTTCACACATGAAATGGAAAGTCATCAATGAGCTAAAAACAAAACTCTTCTGAAGCATCACAATCATTATAGTGAACAAACTGTAATTCCGTCTTTACAAGTCATTCAATTATTAACAAATCGAAATTTGCCAGTTGATCAAGGTTTTGATCACTATACATTTTAGACGATTTTTAACAGCGCGTGATGTTGGAGATCGGTCTCAGTATATTCCTACTCATCGAAAGTTAACCTTAGAGAAATCCAAATAATGTTATCGCACCTGTTCTTCTCATTCTAGCAGTCTTACTGCTGTGGCTGTTTCTGATAACGAGCATATTTTACTGCTCCAATATCCCGTCTGAATCCTTTGTTGTTAACCTCAGTTTTGTGTCACGAGGAAAGACAAAATTGAAGCTTTTGGCTCATGAGTCTTACGATCACCTTCTTTGGGTTTGCCATTATTAACCATGTCTGATCCTACCTTGGCCAACGTAGGAGCTCCGTCTGAAGGTGAAAGTGCCCTTCCTTTAGGCGACGCGAAACCTACAAGGTCCGACAACCTTGTCGATGGTCCCATCTGGTAGCAACACGCCAAGCACAGTACGGTATGAAACTTGCTTTCACTATGGCATGTTCAGGGCTTCCACTATCCCCGAATTTTTGGGGGATTTCCCCGTGAATTGCTTGGGCCCAGGGGCGCCAAAGAATTACACCTGGCCCTGATGAAGCTTAGCATGTGTCGTCGGGTACTAAATCATCAAGCCGCTAAGCAGAAAAATGGATATTAGGAAGAACTGGAAGACATCCTCAGACAGGAAAATCAGCGAAAAGAAGAGACCAAGCTGAGAAAATAAGAATTGGAATTGCAAAAGAGTTCTGTTTCTGCGTCATGGAATATACAAGTCCACAGATGAGAGAATCTGACAAAGTGGTTACCTTCTAACATTCGAGATGACCAAAACATCACTTAATTGAGACAAGTCACTTCGGGTTCCAAGACGCTTTAATCACGCCTAATGCACAAGAGGCATACGCTTAGTCAGAGTGCAGCCACGAACTCAGGACATCTCAAACAAATGATTTTAGTGAAGTTTCAAGTAAACGAGGATGCTATTAACAGAAGTTCAGATCTCAGTGAAAACAGTCCAACGAAAGCTTCAAGGAGCTCTCATCCCTTCTTGTGAATATAACGACAAATGGTTCAAATGCCAACAGACATACTGAAAACAATGTTACACATGGAAACGCTACTGGTCAACATAAAGGACTTCATAGCAGTTGATTAGTTTATGCAACTGTACCAACAACGCATTTCAGATGATTTTTATGGTCCAGAAAAATCAAAAAAAAAGAAGGAAAACTGGAATCAGCGGCAAAGTACGCGAAGGACGACCATGTTCTATCAAAGAAGACATTAGCCAAAGATGACAACGGTGAGAAGAAGAATGCAGCCATGCCCTTCAGTCTGAAGATCTATCAAATGAAGAAAAAAAAAACTATCAAATCAGTCAAAAAAAAAGTAGTGAGGAACTGAATTACAGAAGTAGCGGTACGCCATGTTAAAAAAAAAAAAAAATAAAAGTAAGAACCTGAAAGAATTGATTACATTACATCTGGTGTTGAGAATAAGCCATTATCTGAAGATCTATCAAATGACATAACCGAAGACAAGCTTGTCATCAGAGAAAAAACTTTTGTCAACTGAGTGATCATCGCATTGGCTGAAGAAGTCTGCTGTAAAAGGAACTAGCTGGGTTAGAATTTTCACACCTGAGAAGCAGATTTTACCTTTAAAAAAATCATATTCTTTATAAAAGCATAACCTTTATTCGTTGCAAAGAGTGGGGGCGTCTACGGGTGGTAGCCCACTTATAAATGTAATAATTTCTTTTCAATCGAAGTTAACTTTCAATTGGGAAAACTTTTGTCTTTATTTACTTTTTTCAATGTCATATCGTGTGCTCTCTTGAATGAGAGGGCCCCTCAATTTCCAATAATTATATCATAGCTTCCATTTAATTATAACAGTTTCCCCATGATAGCGATTATCCAAACAAAAAAATCTATATCTTAAAAATATCTCTCTATGATTGGTGTGTGTGTTAAAAATATCAAAAAATGAATGTTTGGGCCATAATTATCATGTTTTTTCTTAGAAAAGATCTAATTCAGTAAGGATCATATCCAGAGGGTATCCTGCTTAAACGACATCCCCTCTCAAATACTTTTTGACTCGTAATATGATCGTAAAAATGCAGGTAAAACAACTATTTCTTCTAGAAAATGAAAACAAAACAATGAGACCGTTAGGCAAAGCCTGCGGGAGACAAACCCCTTCCTCTTTATTCGTTTGGTAGTCCCCCTCCCTCCTGATCAACACTCCTGGATACAGCCCTGAATTCAGCTTATTTGATCATAGAAATTTTTTTCTAAAATGCAATTTTGACACCCTCTTCGACCGAAAAAACTAACCCCCCCCCCCGCCGTAAGAGAGGCTCATTACTCTGCAGTACAGAAGTAAGTTACTGAAGTCTCAACTGAATCAACGGAGCAAAATAAAGCTTAAAAATATTAAATTTAAAAAAAAGTGTTTCAAACTGAAAGTAAGGAGTAACATTAAAAGTTAAAACGAACAGAGATTATTACGTGTATGAAAGAGTTTGTCCCCTCTTCAACACTCACTCTTTACGCTATTTTTTTTTTTTTTTTGTAGGCTACTTTTAAAAAGCTTCCTATTGTTTTAATTAAATGGCGCTTGTATTTCAGGAGTCGCTCTTAAAGAATTGGGACAAAATCCATACTTTAGCGTAAAGAACAAGGTGTTGAGTAAAGGACAATCCCCTTCATACAAGTAATAATTTCTGTTCGTTTTAATTTTTAATGTTGCTCCTTACTTTCAGCTGGAAAAACTTGTTTTTTAAATGTAATTTCTGATCGTTTTGAGTAATGCCACGAAATCTGGCCCCACCTCCACGGAGAAATCTCCCTCCCCATGGAAACAACCTCTAGACAATTCAATCCCGGTGAAAACTTACCCCGGATAATTACCCTTAACAACTCTAATCGTCAAATGGAGACGAAAAATAGAAAGCATGACATTTAAAAAGAATTTTGTATAGGAATTCTGGCAAATTCCCTCAGCATGTAATTAATTTTCCCTGACAAGTGCACCCCCTGGAAACTTCCCTCCCAATAGAAAATTCACCCGCGGAAAAACCCCCAGCAAAAACTCGTCTACCTCCACCCAAAAATGTATATATACTTCACAATAACAAATACTATGTATAAAAAAATGGACGAAGTTTATGACTTAAAGACCTTTCCTCTGGGGCTGTGGGGGGGGAGGGGTCATGTTATATCCAAAGGTATCGTTATTGGGCCTTTCAACTATGATGATGAGCAAAATGGATATCTCAAAACTTTGATCGGACGACATTGGGAAAAAAGGGTGGGGGAGGGGGCCGGGTTGCCCTCCAATCTTTTTGGTCACTTAAAAAGTGCACTAGAACTTTTAATTACGTTCGCACGATTCCTTTCACGATATTCTAAGACCATTGGGTCAATGCGATCACCCTGGGAAAAAAACAAAAAAAAAACAAAAAAAAAACAACAAACAAATAAGCACACATCCGTGATCCTTCTTCTGGCAAGAAAAAACAACAAAATTCCACGTTTTTGCAGCTAGGAACTTGAAACCACTACAATAGAGTTTTCTGATACGCTGAATCTGATGGTGTGATTTTCATTAAGATTCTATGAATTTTAGGGGGTTTTCTCCCTTTCTTGGAAAGTCAGGCAAAATTTCTCAGGGTCATAGCCTTTAAATGATAATACTAAACTTAATAAAACTTATATATTTAAAATCAGCATAATAAATGGATTCTTTTGATATATCTATTGGTGTCAAAATTCCGCTTTCTTACAGTTTCGGTTACTATTGAGGTGCCGGGTCACCCCTTACTTACATTCGCTACCCGAACTGTTTGATTGTCTAGAAGCGTAATAACCGTTAATTTTGTATAGACTGCATATATGCTCAGACACGAATGCTCATCCATGCGGCATTACGGCCTCTAAAACTGCGAGGCTTCATCAAATGCCATCGATATTTTCACACATATCAAAGATGTCATAATTCCCGCTTAGAAGGAAATTGGCCCTCTTCAGAGCAATAATGCTATTTTATGCCATATGACTATAGAAATTGACACTTGGCTGTGGCATGATCTCTTTTGGTAATTATTCCCACAAAATTTCCCACAAAATAAGTTTTTCAAAGAAAAGTAAATAACTCCATTAAACCAAAAATGAGCAAAAATAAAATCAAATAATCTACCAAGCGTGAAACTACCACAAAACCAGTATCAATAAATAAATGAAACCCAAAACGAACGGCAAATTACAATAAATAACCGAGTCAAACTCAAAACGAGCATAAATTAACATGAGTTGGACTCAAAAACCCCTAAGCCTTCCCAAGGTCGGAACATAATTTGCACTTTACCGAAATGGCCCTTTTTTAATTGTGGAAAGTAATTTGAGGGCAACTAACCCCCCTCTCACGCCCACCTTTTCTCCAAACACATCCAATCAAAATTTTAGATAGCCATTTATTCAACGTAGTTGAAACTTTTTGAAATTAGGTCTTTAAGGATGACAACCCTCCCCCCCCCCTCCACCGCCCTCAGGGCAAGGCTGTAGGTTATGTCCTGGGGATATATTAGGTTTTTATAGAAAGCGATGTTGTAGAAACTTGAAAAAAGGGCTCATTCAATTGGAGATTGAAAGGACTAGTGACCTTTTTAATAGTCAAAAGTGATTGAAGGGCAACTAACCCCCCCTCTCACACCCACCATTTCCACAAACAAATCCAATCAAAATTTTGAGATTTTCATTTTGTTCAAACGTAGTTGAAAGCTCTGGAAATTAGGTCTTTTAGGATGATAACCCCCTCAGAGCCCTTAGTGCAAGGGTTGTAAGTTATACCCTGGGGGCATATAAGGTTTTTATAGAAAGTTGTTGTACAAATTTCAAAAAGGGCTCATTTGATTAAAAATTGATAGGGCAAGTGCCCTTTTTAATAGTCGAAAGTAAGTGGAGAGTAATTAACCCCCCTCTCAAGCCCACCATTTACCCAAACACATTCAATCAAAGTTAAGAGATAGCCATTTTGTTCAATGTAGTTGTAAGTTCTGGTCATTATGTATTTGAGGATGACAAACCCCCCAGAGCCCCCCAGGGCAAAGGTTGTAAGTTATCAGGCCCCTAAAAAAGGGCCCCATCGAATGAGCCCTTTTTCAAGTTTCTACGACAAAGATTTCAATAAAAACCTTATATGCCCCCAGGTCATAACTTAGAACCCTTGCCCTGAAGACTGTAAGGGGAGTATCCTGCTCAAATGTATAATTTCCGGAACTTTCTACTGCGTGGAACAAAATGGCTATCTTGAAATTTTGATTGAATGTGTTTGGGGAAATGTTGCCTTCCAATCACTTTCGACTATTGAAAAGGGCACACGTCATTTCAATTTCCAATCGAATGAGCCCTTTTTGACGTTTCTACGACAAACGCTGTCTATAAAAAATTATATGCCCCCAGGTCGTAACTTACAACCCTTGCCCTGAGGGCTGTGGAGGGTTGTCATCCTCAAAGACCTAATTTCCTGAACTTTCCACTACGTTAAACAAAATGGCTATATAAAAATTTTGATTGGATGTGTTTGGGGGAAAAGGTGGGTGTGAGAGGGGGGGTCAGTTGCCCTCCAATCACTTTTGACTATTAAAAAAAGCACTAGCCCTTTGAATTTCAAATAGAATGAGCCTTTTTTGAAGTTTCTGCGATAACGGTTTCTATAAAAACCTTATATGCCCCCAGGGCATAACTTACAACCCTTGCCATAAGGGCCGTGGGGGGAGTGTCCTCCTCAAAAGCATAATTTCCAGAACTTTCAATTACGTTGAAGAAAATGGCAATCTCAAAATTTTGATTGGATGTGTTTGGAAAAATGGCGAATATGAGAGGGGGCTAGTTGCTGTCCATTTATTTTCGACGACAATTAAAAAAGGGCACAAGCCCTTTTAATTTCCATTTAAATGAGCCCTTTTTGAAGTTTCTACCACAACACTTTCTATAAAAACCTTAAGATCTCAAAATTTTGATTGGATGTGTTTAGGGAAAAGGTGGGCGTGAGAGGAGGTTAGTTGCCCTCCAATCACTTTCGACTATTAGAAAGGGCACTATCCCTTTGATTTTCCAATCGAATGAGCCTTTTTTGAAGTTTCTATGACAATGCTTCCTATAAAAAAACCTTATATGCCCCCAGGGCATAATTTACAACCCTTGCCGTGAGGGCTGTGGGAGAGTGTCCTCCTCAAAAACAGAATTTCTATAGGAAATCAACTACGCTGAACCAAATGGCTATCTCAAAATTTTGATTGGATGTGTTTCGGGAAATTGTGGACGTCGAAGGGGTGTTTAGTTGCCTTCCAATCACTTTCGACTATTGAAAAGGGCACAAGCCACTCCAATTTCCAATTAAATGAACCCTTTTTTCGAAGTTTCTACGACAACTTCTTCGATACAAAGTGGGTCTAAAGAAAAAAAAAATAATAAATAATACATTTTGCCAACATCGTCCTTATATACCCCCAGGGCAAAACTTAAACCCTTGCCCTGAGGGCTGTGAGGGAGTGTTCTCCTCAAAAATATATTTTCTATCTGAAAATCAACTACACTGAACAAAATGGGCTATCTCAGAATTTTGATTGGATGTGTTTGGGGAAATGGTGGGCATGTAAGGGGTGTTAGTCCATTCACTTTCGACCATTAAAAAGGACACAAGCCACTCAAATTTCCAATCGAGTGAGCCCTTTTCGAAGTTTCTACGACAACTCCTTCGATACGAAGTGCTCTGGTGTAAAGGAAAAATAAAATAATACATTGTGCCAACATCGTTCTTTACTTAGGCAGTGCTATTGCGCTGCTTATGATAAACGATACTAGAACTTCTAATTTGTGTTTGATTGAGTGGAGGAGGGGGGTGTAAGGAGACGTAAAGTTTATTGTTGGAGGAAAACGGTAAGTTTTTTCTCTGATTCTAAAAAAGAGCATACAAAATGATAAATCTCATTATCGTTGTTGTCGTCTGATAGTCTCTGCAGCTAGTTAACAAATAATTTGCTTAAACCGAGATGCTCTGTGAAAATACTTGTATTTACTTTTGTGACGTGTTTCTTTTCTTAAACAGTTGCACCATCAAATTAGGAGTTTGAACCTCATGTAAATATTGTGTCAACATAAAGACACCGGAGATTGTTAGTTCAGATGCTTCCATCACGACTACACTAATGGGATTTGCCCTCCGGAGGGATTACGGTCGGTGCTCAGCCGACCGTAAACCAAACGACTTGCGTTCTTTCTTGTTCCGTGATCCATGACATGAAAAACGGGAGTACAAGGGAATTTATAAACCGTGTGTCCAAAGTTGGTGCCTTGAATCAATTATCGGGAATTATCCTGTTTTGACGGCTCATTTTAATAAACACTGAAAGAAAGGGAATCATTTACTCTGGTATCAACTCTGATAAGTTAAAAAGGCTTACCTCAAGCCTTTTCTTAAGGACTGTTTTTATAGCTTTTCCGGATCAGTCTAAAATGATACACCTTTTAAAGACACCAAAAAGCTCAAAATCCTATCCAGAGATGAATTATGTTGCTTATTTTTGTATATAAAAAAACGTTTACAGCACCTTAATTTAAAGTCCTCCTGACATATCTCTTTGCTTGGAGATGAGGCTATCTGCATTATTGATGTGACTTTGAGTCTTTGAGGGTATCACTTATAAAAAAATGCTAGTAAGTAATTCTTTACTAATAATAGAAATGTCTTATTTTGTGTATTAACAAAGATTATTTTCATTTGGTTTATATTTTGCATTATCTAAGGTTTTACTCATTGGGACAAACCTACTAGTTTCTTACTTACTTCTATTTTTCATCTAATTCCTCACTTTAATTTTTGTCGCTTTGGCCCCCCAAAATAATCGCATTAAGGATAGGATTTTAGCATTTAGCTCTTCGGCATGCAAGCAGCAAGCCAATAAACATCCAAATGCGACGGTTGAACGGATGAAATTTTTTGCGGAAAATCTCTAAAGTATCTAGAAATCATTGTTGCAGCGATGGCTTCAACCTAGTAAAAAAACGAACCACGGCCCATAGTAATCGAAAATTCAAAACGTGCTTTAAAAACGCTACGTAGTTAAAAAAATATTGCCAGTTATAGCTGATTCAGGAGTGGAACTGTTGTTCTGATTAGTCTTAATAGTAAAAGTTTGTGGCAAAAACAAATTTATGGAAATTTCAAAAACAGAAGAATAAGAGCTCATTTAGACAAAAATTCAAAGATCTAGTTGACATTTTTAGTTACAAAAGGAATTACGGCAAAACATCGGTTTCAGATTTACCGATTTCAGGCAATTGTCCCACAAAACAGCAACCTCGGCCAGAACAGGGACAAAAATTATCGAGCAAAAATTTCAAGAACTATTGTAAGGAATCTTATATCCCAGTAAAAGAGGAAAGGCTGACATACGATATAATCAAACAGTTCGTGGTAACGAACTGTAAGTAAGGAGCGACCCGGCTCAATGGTAACCGAAACTCTAGAAAACGGTATTTTGATACAAATAGATACATCAAAAGAATCACATTTTAATGCTGATTTCAAATATATAAGTTTCATCATCAAGTTTAATCCTACCCATCAAAAGTTAGGCGCCTGAGAAAATTTGGCTGATTTTCGAAAAAAGGGGAAAGACCCCCTAAAAGTTATAGAACCTTAATGAAAATCACACCATCATATTCCGCGTATCAGAGAACCCTACTGTAGAGGTTTCAAGCTCCCATCTACAAAAATGTGGAATTCTGCATTTTTTTGCCAGAAGAAAGATCACGGGTGCGTGTAATTGTTTGTTTGTTTTTTTTTTTTTTTTTTACCCAGGGGTGATCGTATCGAACCAGTTGTCCTAGAATATCGTGGGAGGGCTCATTGGAATGGAAATTGAAAATTCCAGTGCCCTTTTTAAGTGACCAAAAAAAAATGGAGGGCAACTAGGCCCCCTCCCACGCTCATTTTTTTCCCAAAGTCACCTGATCAAAATTTTGAGATAGCCATTTTTTGTTCAGCATGTTCGAAAATATTATAAGTATGTCTTTTAGGATGGCTTAATCCCCCGAAGTTCCCGGGGGAGGGCTGAAAGTTATGAACTTTACCCAATGTTAACATATAGTATTGGTTATTTGGAAGTATACAGACGTTTTCAGAGGAGATTTTTCCTGGTAGTCGGGGGCGGGTGGGTCAGGGGTTATGTGGGAGGATCTTTCCATGAAGGAAATTTTCATGGGGGAAGGGATATTGCTATGAAGGGGACGCCGGACTTCCCAGCATTATTTAAAAAAAGATCATAAATTTAATAAAAAAAACATGTATTTCAACTGCAACAGCAGCAAACATCGAAACTTTAAACGAACGGAAAATATTACATATATAATTGAGTTCAACCCGTAGTCAATGCCTCGCTCTTTAAGCCAAAGATTTTTTAGTACTTTCATAAGAGCTATTTAATCTAATTAACGGCCTTTGTGAATAAGCGGTCATTTCTAAAGAATTGGAACAAAATTTGAACTTTCGCTTAAAGAGCAAGGTATTGACTAGGGGGCGAACCCCCTAATAAATGTATTAAAAATATATGAATATAGAAGTTCGTTACGTAAGTTAATTCGTAAGTTACGTATATTTATTACTAATAAAAACGTTCGTAAATAAAATTAAACAAGTTTCGAGAAAGCCATTTAACTAAATAAAAGTAAATTAACATGAAAATTTTGTTTTAATTATTCATGTACGGTGAGCCAAGATCAAAACCTGCATTGATTCAAAAACGTTCAAATATTAAATAAAAAAAACAAGTTTTTTAAACTGAAAGTAAGGAGCGACATTAAAACTTAAAACGAACAGAAATTATTCTGTATATGAAAGAGACTGTCCCCTCCTTAATGCCTCGCTCTTTACGCTAAAGTTTGACTCTGTCTCACAACTTTATTTTTTAAAACAATAAAAAAATTTAACGTAAAGAGCGAGGCGTTGAGGAGGGGACAGTCCCTTTCATATACAGAATAATTTCTGTTCGTTTTAAGTTTTTAATGTCGCTCCTTACTTTCAGTTTAAAAAACTTGTTTTTTTTATTTAATTCCATCCTTAAACATACATTTAGTCTGTAAGAAAAAAAACAGTTATTATATTATCCAATAAAATTGTGTTTTTAGAGTATCGCAAAGTTACGCAGCAGCTATTTGGGTGGAGGTGGTGGATTCTTTTTATGAGAAGGGGGATACTAAGGCATCAAAAAAGCCTGTTTATGACAAATTTTTCATAAGAGGGATTTTAGACGGTTCAGATGAACGTTGGGGGAATTTTGTGATATGAGTGCGGGAGGAAGGGGCGAAAGCTGTCCATCTTTTGTGGAATTATAATTTTTTACGGAAATTCTATTTTATTTTCAAGAAAAAATACACTATTGGAGCAACTTTTTTTCAAAGCATTTTTATGCAAAAGTTAAACTTTGTTGTAAAGAGTGGGGTTTGAGGGGACATTAGTTTCCCTCAGATTTATAGGTTCGAATAACTTGCGAAACCACACACGCTAGGTATGACAAAATAAAAAATATTGGACAACGAAGAACAACAAGGTAAAACAAAGGTAATGATACAATTTTTTAGCCATTTAGCTCTGATCAACTGTCCTCAGTGCTGGAAGAAGATTAAAAAATAAAGATTTTGTAAAGAGAACAGGAAAATATCTTTAAAATATTTCTCGAATACGTCCGAAGAAAATATCCTCAATTTAATTCAATTAATGGATTGATTTGAGTAAAATTTGATTCTGTTTTAGAAATTAAAGATTTTGCTGGAATTTTCTATCATTAAGTAGATTTTCTGTCAAAATTCGCTAATTTTGGCTAGTTAGGTCGTTAGAATACCCCTGCATATGGTATTAGAAATGAACAGAAATTAAAGTTAAAAATAGTTTTTTTTTAAAAAGAAAGCAATGAGCTACATTAAAGTTTAAAGCATGCATAAATTAAACTGTATATTAGGTGAACTGCCATGTCTCCTAAACCCCCTACTCTTTACGATAAAGTTTCACTCCTTTCCTCAATCCTTCAAGAACGATTGATGTAACAAAAGAACAGTGGGAATAGGAAGAAAACCATTTCCCACAATGAATCAAGAATGGAAGGGCTTATTAATATGCATTTGGTTTAAACAATAAAATTTAATTACTAATTACCAGTCATAATTATTAACCAGGTTTTTTGCACTCATGTTTTCAGTAAAATGCTATAGGACGTTGGCATAAAGAGTGGTAGGAGGGGCTCACAGAGGTGGTAGTAGCCTCCTCATACCTTTAAGTCAATGAGACTCGTTTCGATTTCTCGTGTAATTCGGTTAATTTTAATTTTTTCTACCCCTTTTCTCATTTTTCTGGCTATTGTAAAAAAAATGCCAACTAAGGTTTTCGCACTCATGTTTCCAGTGAAGCGTTATAGTACTTTGACGGAAAGAGTCGTAGGAAGGGCACACAGAGATAGGAGTAGCCTCCTCGTAAAATGAAAACTCCTGTTCGTTTTAAGTTTTAAGGTTGTTTTTTACTTTAGTTAGCAAAATGTGTTCTTTTCAATTTAATCAAAAAGTGAAAGAGTCATCTTAGCGTTCCTCACATACCTTTAAGTCAATGACGTTTTCGGTTGCTCGTGTTGTTTGGTTTATTCTACTTTTTCTTATTCTTTTCTCATTTGCTTGCTTTTGTAATAAAAAAAAAGAAAAAAAAATCAGTTTCGATTCATAAAATAGACATTTAATGGAAGGTCTTATCTTAGTTTAACATATTTGAAAAGATATGGATTACTTCAGTTGAGATTACATTTGGTAAGATGTTGTAGGAAAACAGAAATGCTGAGGAACAAGTGTGAACTATATATATATATATATATATATATATATATATATATATATATATATATATATATATATATATATATATATATATATATATATATATATAGTATATATATATATATATATATATATATATATATATATATATATATATATATATATATATATATATATATATATATATATATATATATATATATATATATATATATATATATATATATATATATATATATATATATATATATATATATATATATATTATATTTTTTTGTTTGATTTGGTTTTTTGCTTGTACTACAAAGATCAAAGAATGATACAAAAGTTAAATAAATTCTTCCATAGCAATTGAAGACAAATTTTCCTTTTTTTTTCCAAACGAGTTCCGGTTCCTCTGTAAGGTCTATCACTTTCTTGACGTCTCTCAGATCCACTATCAAAAGAAAGGTATACACTTCCAGGGCTAGGCTATGTAATAAAAATGTGATATATATTTCTTAAACGGGACATCTTTCATAATAACAGTGAAACAGCAAGCTAAAGCAAACCCGAAACCACGAGAAACCCTGATTGTGTTTTTATGTTAAGTATTTGTATTACTACTACTACTACTACTACTACTACTACTACTACTAAAAACTGATCGCAGCACTAAGCCACCTGAGGCTAACACGGTTACGCACGCTCCTCCTCCATCCCAATCTATTCTAAGCTCCCCTCTTTACACCCTCCTAGGCAGTTTCCATTTCACATAAATCCTTCTTTACAACCTCCTCCTACCCCAACCACGGACTACCCGCTTTCCGTTTAGCCCTAGACGGTTGGCCGATAAGGACGATATTTGACAATATGTCATCCTTTATCCGCAGAACGTGCCCTAGCCATCTCAACCTTTCTCTCATTATAGTCCTAGAAAACGGGATTGAACCACACTTTTCGTACAGCCGACTGTTTGAAATAAGATCAGTCAATCGAGTACCCAAAACAATCCGTAGGCAATTTCTCTGGAAAACATATAGTAAATCTTCATTTACTTTTTGGAGCGCCCATGCTTTAGAACCATATTTGACCACTGTCATAACTGTAGCTTCCAATATTCTAATCTTGGTTTGCAGACTTATCATCCTCTTCTTCACAACTTTTTCAACTGTGAAAAAACACCCTGTGCTTGGCTATTCTACTTTTAACATCTTCAAGGCACCCCCGTCTTTACAAATAATACTATCAAGGTAAGTGAAGATATCCACTTGATTGATCTTGTCGTTATTCAGTGTCACCTTTTCATGTTCACTTATTCGTGGTCTTAACGACTTAGGCTTCCTAACATTTATTTTCAACATTTTTCTACCACCCTGAACTCGCAAAAGTTCATTCATTTTGCTCACACTTTCATCTGAAATGCTTATATCATCCGCATAATTTAAGTCCGGGAATGGTTTTCTTCCCCATTTGGCTCTGTTTATACGGGCATTAAAACATGATATATGTGCTTAATTCCGTGTTAATGTATATATTAAATATAAGAATATTCAGATTTTCAAATGTTAGATTTCCTTACTTTTATATTAAGTTATGTGACTTGAAATAGAAATTCAAACGTACTATTAGCCCCTTGAGTCAAAGAGCATAAAGAAAAATTAAATTCGATAAACTGGTCATCTGCAATATTCAACTAGCTGGTCAATAATATAAATGACTGGTCAAAGACCAGTATAAATACTGGTCAATCTACACTAGTACCAAGATATCGAAATCAAACTTAACAAACCTAAATTATCCCTGTAACACTCTTTAAGCCTTAAAAAAACAATACCATTCTAGTTTCGATAATTCACTAACTTAAAAAAATCGATCATGAGCAATAGACTGTCCTGCGGAATATTTCCAGAAAATCCAGAAAATTTGCTATGAGCAATAGACTGCCCTGCTGAACATTTCTAGAAAATTGGTTATGAGCAATTGACTTCCTTGCTGAATATTTTTGGTCATGGTTGTGTTATTCGTTATCTGAAGGTATCTTGCATACCCTATTGTTGAGAAATATTGTTGTCTAAAGCTATGAGTAGACCCCGTCATGCAAGGGAGCTCCTTGGGTCCAGCCCAAACTACCCTATTGGGTAATAAGGCTTTGTATAAACCTTGTACTTTAGGTTTAAAAGGAATAGGCTACTTCAAGTTAGCAATCGGAGTTTTGTTTTCATGACATTGAAAAATATGAATTTCAAAATTAGGTATTTTAAAGAGAGCTAAATTAGGTTTCCGCGGTGAAAATAAATCAGATCCACTGCGTTTATTCTTGGGAAATCCTTCCGGTTTGTATCCATCCCTGTTATTCCCAGGATTTTCCGGATGCACTCGAATAAACTGGGAATATAAATTCGTTCTAAACGCGTGTCGACAGACAATTGGTTAAATTTAGACCTGACATTTATATCCCTGAAACATTAGAATACTCTTGGAAAGGTAATTGACCAAGGATCGTCAAATTAAAGCGTGCCTTAAAAATTTAAATTTTTATCAATTTAGAATCTAATTTATGTAAAAGGGGGATATTATTACAGAGATGGTAGTTTGTCTTTTATGAAGTTATTTTTGGCATAGCGTCAGCTGAATTAAATTACGCTGTCAACAAAACTCAAAGCCATAGAATAATAGTAGAGCGACACCTATGCTAGACTTTTTTTTTCCTGGGGGGGGGGGAGGGAGATAAATATTCCTCAGCATACAGTCAAATTATATTGAAAATTCTACAAAACTAATAAAACAATCAGGGACAGGTCTAGAGCAAAATCTTGGGGGGGGCAGTCCCCGGCTCCTTGGATCCGCCAGTGAAAATAATCTATGAAAAAAATGACCCAGAAAACGTACGTGATTGGCTGCTAGAATAAATTGACACACCCAGCCTTTTGATTGGGAAGATCAATAGCCATGGTTTTTTTTTTAGAGAGGGCACAAAAACCTGTGTCAATTTCTAATACATTTCCTAATTTCATTTTTTAGACACAGATAATCAGGATCAGATTTTGCTGTTTCCGGGTCCTATTTGTACTTTCAGTACCCACTATATGACATAAAATAAAAGGTTAGTCATAGAAGACTGTCAACAAGGCTGTATCCAGGATTTTTGTTTTCGGGGGGGGGGGGCTATGAAAACTTCAAAAATGTTTTTGCATGTGTTTTTATTAAGTTTTTACGAGTCCGACAAACATCCCAGGGGGAGTTCAAACCCCTAACACCCCTCCCCCTGCATACGGCCTTGGCTGCCAAATTCCCGCGATCCATCGAAGTCAGAGATTTGCCTGAAAAGACAAAATAAGTAAAAAAAAAAATTGTGAAAAGTGAAACATATTAACACATATACTTTGCTAAAAACAACAGCCTTTTTTCAAGGGTCCTCCTCCACTGTTAAGTTTCTTATGGTTGCTATTATGGGTGTATTATAAATAGATCACACTAATCACACTAGCATTTCGGGTTTTGAATTTTTCAAATCTGCTTTTTCAAGTCGTTCTGATCTTTCCACAAGAAGCATTGTAGGAAAAATATATCAGCAGCTCAAATATTAATATCTAAAAAACGTGATAAAATATAATGCATATGATATCAAAGTAAGTGAATAACCTTTGGCTAATAGATTGGTATATAGATGGATAGTTAGATTTATTCAACGACACCAATAATAACAATAAATTCAATGGTAAAATATCGGTACGTCATTATATTTCAGGGAGAAAAATCATACTGCAGAAAGAAAAAGTAACTCAGAAATCAAGAATTGTTATTTATTTTTCTGAAGATACCAAAGGAATGGCGCTTTTTAGCAGATCCTATTAGTGTCAGGATCTGAAGCTACTAGAGGGTTGAAGTCTGATCAGAAGGATGGAATGAATTGAATTAGAATATTGTCAGAATTACATAGATTAATCAGAGACAAATGACTGTAGAATTATCATGATATGATCTAGTTCAAAGGACCATCTCCGTGCATTTGAAAAAAGAAGAAACAAAAAAAACAATATAAAGAGACTTCAAAATCAAGTAACATCACATTAACAGAACTATTTGTTTCAAACTTATGGTGCCTTGCTTTGTCATCAAACAGTTCGTGGTAATGAACTGTAAGGAAGGAGCGACCCTGCTCAATATTAGCCGAAACTCTCAAAAACGGATGACACCAATAGATACGTCAAAAGAACCAGATTTTCCGGCTGATTTCAAATATAAAAGTTTCATCAAGTTTAATCATATCCATCAAAAGTTACGTGCCTGAGAAAATTTGCCTTATTTTCGAAAAAAGGGGGAAACACCCCTAAAAGTCATAGAACTTTAAACAGAAATCACGCCATCAGATTCAGCGCATCAGTGAATCCTGCTATAGAAGTTTCAAGCTCCTATGTGGAAAAATGTGGAATTTTGTATTTTTTGCTAGAAGAAAGATCACGGATGCATGTTTATTTGTGTTTTTTTTCCAGGGGTGATCCTGTCGAAAACAGTGGTCCAAGAATATTGCGGGAGGGCTCATTCGAACCGAAATTAAATATTCTAGTGCTCTTCTTAAGTGAACAAATAATGGAGGGCAACTAGACCCCCCTCCCCCACGCTCATTTGTTTCCCAAAGTCACCTGATCGAAATTTGAGATATCCATTTTGTGCAGCATGGTTGAAAAATACAATAACTATGTCTTTGAGGATGACTTGATCCCCCACAGTCCCCGGGGGTAGGTCTACAAGTTATAAACTTTGCTCAATGTTTACATATGATATTGGTCATTGGAAGTATACAAAAAGTTTTCAGGAGGATTTTTTTCTGATAGTTGGGGGAGGGTCGTGGCAGAATCTTTCCATGGAGGAAGTCTTCGTGGGGGAAGGGGCATTGCTATGAAAGGGGTGCCGAATTTCCCAGCATTATTTAAAAAAAAGATCAGAAATTAAATAAAAATAAAATATGTTTTTCAACTGAAAGTAAGGAGCAACATCAAAACTTGAAACAAACAGAAATTATTACGTATATGATTGGGTCTGCCCCCTAGTCATTACCTCGCTCTTTACGCTAAAGGTTTTTTTGTACTTTCATCAGAGCTATTTATTCTAATTAATGGCCTTTGTGATTAAGGGATCATTATTTAAGAATTAGAAATTTTTTTAACTTAAACTAAAAAGCGAGGTATTGACTAGTGGGTGAACCCCCTAATATACGTAATAAACATATACGAATACAGAAGTTGGTTACGTAGGTTAATTCGTAAGTTACGTCAGATCAAAATTTCGAGAAAGTCATATAGCCAAAAAAAGGATTAAATTAACATATAAATTATTCATGTGCGGTGAGCCAAAATCAAAGCTGCATTAATTCAAAAACGTTCAGAAATTAAATAAAAAAAAACTATTTTTGTTAGCTGAAAGTAAGGAGCGATATTAAAGCTTAAAATGAACAGAAATTATCCCGTATATGAAAGGAGCTGTCCCCTCCTCAACGCCCCGCTCTTTACGCTAAAGTTTTATCACAAACTTTTCTCACAACTCTACTTTTTAAAACACTAAAAAAAACTTCAGCGTAAAGAGCGGGATGTTGAGGAGGGGACAGCCCCTTTTATACACGGGACAATTTTCTGTTCGTTTTAAGTTTTAATGTCGTTCTTTACTTTCAGTTAAAAAAAAAACTTGTGTTTTTTTATTTAATATACTTTAGAGAGCGGCTTCAGAATGGAAGAAACTATTGACATACATATAATAGGGCAATAAGCCACAGAAGACCGAATTAAACAGTGAAACACAATTTTTAGAATCGACCCCGGAAAATGTATTTGAGCTTCATAAGAGTTCCAAAATTTTTCAAAATCTCCTTTTAGTTAGGCTTGTATTATGCTCATAAATTTTATTCCAATATCTGCGAACTTCAGCATCTCTAAATCAATCTCTGTGAATCAACTTTATAACAAAGGGACCTCCAAGGGACTCTATACCCTTTAGAGACTGTATACCCTTTCAAGCTCACCAAAAGGAACAGAGGCGCAAGGAAGCCGCAGAAGTATCAAGGTTGCAGGGAAGAAGGCATATTTGAATGCAAGGTTGAAGATATGAATTGGTCGAAGGCACACGAATCGGTTACTGAGTCAAATAAATATTCTTTTTTTTAGAAAAAATACGAGCTTCAGCACTTCTTGGCTTTTGAAGTTTTATCAACCTTTGTGTGCTGAAAAACTTGGCTAAGTCAAAATCTTTTTAAATACGGTCTGTAAAAAAAAAAAAACGATTCAGAATTTTTTTTTTTACCGGTTCCCAGGACTGTATCCAGGATTTTTTTTGGAGGGGTTTCCAAAAGGATTTTTTTTTTTGGGGGGGGGCTACACAAAAAACGCAAAAAAAAATCATATTCAATTTTGTTACGTTTTTACGAGTCGGACATATATTTCGGGTGGGTGGGTAAATCCCCCAAACCCTCTGGATACGGCCTTGCTGGGCCCCATAACTCGAAGCTCAATGGTTCTAGCCTCAGTCTCAGTCTCACCCTTTTCAGACGTACCTTTGCCATTAGTATGCATGAACATACGCATGCGCAAGGTTTATTGAGAATTTTTAGCCAATACCCACATCCCTGTTTTATGTGATAGAGAAAGATTCTAAATTCTTAGAGAAACGATTAAGAATCAATTTTATTGCCACAAAAATTCTATCTTTTTAGTCTATCTTTTTTTATTTTGAATGTCTGAAAAAATTCAAAGACATTATTTTAGTTTTTAATTTACGGAGAGGGGTTAAAAAAAATAATTATTCTTGACAGAAGGGTAAAGCCTGTAAAACAAAATAAAAACTTTTTTCCATTTCAACAAAAACTTTCATTTTTAGAAGTATAGTTTACTGATTTCCTTTACCCTTAAGGAGGTATACCCCTGGTTCTCTTTCAAATGACATTTCTGAAACTGGTAGTACATTTTACTATCGATCAGATTATCTTTGAAGTTAAATTTATATATCTATATTTACTAATATGCTGTTCGCTGAGCGTTAATTCAATAAATGTCTAATCTATTCAAGCTAGAAACTTACAATTCATAAACTAAGAATCCAGCAGCTGATAAATGGTAGGGGGGAAATGGGTCGTGAACTTGACATAGGTTCAGGTTTTTTTCGTCCAGTTTTCACTTCAATATAAACGAATCTGCCCAGCCAAAAATAAAGCAAAAGAAAGAGTTATCAGACTCTCTAGATTTCCCAAAACCCTTGACCTTCCAATCCTATGAGTCTAACTATAAAAAGTTGACCTCTTAGACTTCTTAGGTAGTTACTCCCATTTAATCACTGATCTTCATCTCTGAAGACATCGTGTGACGTCGTATAACTGGTACGTGGAGCAAATATATATTTCTCATTTTATAACCATTGGTGCACTGGATTTAGGATCCTCTATCCGAGAGGACGAGGGTTCGAATCCTGGTGTACTCAATGATTTGGTTGGCCCCAACCCCCCATTGCATTTCCTGGCTGAAGGGCCAAGAAAAGGAGATCAGCACCGCCTGTAGAGACTGTAAGGTCCAATGCCGTATTCTTTATCTTTACCTTTATAACTAGTGTCAGTTGTCACAGTGCCCCCTCCCGACTCAAATCGGGAGGGTCCCCGGGAGGGACCCCGCCCTCCCCTTGGAATGGCTCTGCTTATAGACACTGCTTGCTGAGCAAACATAAGTGATACATGCTTTAACAAATATTCCTAGTCATCCGACAAGTACCCGTATAGCCTATTTCATTTGGGTCTGGACAATCCAAAGAATGTGGACTTTGATATTTTGGAAAGGTCCGAGTGCAGTACATCTCTGAAGTAAATCCACCTTCCTCTTCGTATGAACTTAATGAAGAGCTGCTGACTTGGTGATCTTAAAGATGGCTTACCCTATTGTGAAGGTGTTTTTAAATGTTTCAACGGCGAATATACGAAATTGTCCTTTTCTCCTTTACCTTCTCCTATGCTTGTTTTATATTTGTACCGACAAATATCGCGCATTACTTACGGTATTTGTAAGCATTTTTTTTTTTTTTATCAGATGTTATCCTACAAAATTAAAATAACTAAAAGGTGTAAGAACTTGAAAGTTAAAGATGCGTAATTCAGGACGGCATCTAGGATTTTTTTTTTCGGGGGGTATTTTACTAAAGGACCTTTTTCTGGGGGGGGGGGGTTCACACAAAAAACCTCAAAAAACGCATAAAATATTTGTTTATATCCATTTTTTGTTACGTTTTTACAAGTCAGACAAACATTTCAGGGTGGGAGGTTAAACCCCCTAACCTCCCAAACTGGGTACGGCCTTGGCGTAGATGTTTCTAAACATTGCCATGCATTAAATGGACAACTGAAAACCATTTCTTGGTTTCTTCCCTATTGCCTAAAATGCAAATATACATGTCGCTTTTCATCGTTTTAATTTAGTGGTTTATTACATTTCTGTAAACAGCGCTGTATCCAATAGAAAATCCAAAAAAAAAACCTAGACCTTTAGAGCCACCTATACATTTGTTATGTAATTCATTTCAACTCACTCAGCATGTACCATTATTTGGAATTAAGCTACAGATTCTATCTAAGTTATGGACTATTTTTGTTCATTTAGTTTGTTTTGATTACCATTTAGTCCAAGTTATAATCGAAAAAAACTGATATTCATCATCAAGATAGTTATGTTATTAACCGCTCCATCAGTACTGCCAATTCCCAAAGATATAGTGAGGGCAGGGGTGGAAATTGTATTTTTCAAATCTAGTTAGGAGTATTTTGCTATTTTCTAAGGGATACTACCCAAAACGGTATTTTTAGTGTAAACATCAAAAAAAGGCTTTTGAAATTTATGGGTGGAGGTAAATGCCACCCCCTACCCTCCAATTGGTGTTACTGTTCTCCATAATAAGTATTTAATTTAAAGTTTTACTCACGGTTTCACATTTTCCGCAACCATTCGCAAATACTAATAGCTCAGTGCTCGAGTTGTGAATCCCTCAGAGTTTTGTTGTTGAAGGGCTTTTTCCAAGTACTTATTGACTTAGACTAATCAAAAATAGGAGCATGGCGGACTTTCTCCACCCATTAATGCGATTATTTTGCGAAATATGCAAAAACAAGGAGTTTATTAAAAGCGAACAGCCATTGTATTATGAGCCATTTAATCAAAAAGGACTGAGGAATGTTATTTGAGAGAATGTATAGAAAGTCAGATTCTAAGATATACGAGAATAGTATTTTGTGCTTATTTCTCTGGAAATGTTGAAATTAACTTGAAGTAGAACTGGGTGTATACTTTAAAATACTGCTCTAAATACGAAGGCTTTTGCGTATACGGAGACTAGAATGTTGAGTTTGATGTAAATATGTAAAAAGTACCCAGTATACAAAAATCAAATAAAAATGAAGTTAACAGGCTAATTTAGCTGCAAGTCAATTTAATATCATCTACAAAACTTCTAATCAATTGTCGGCATTCAATGACGATGCATACTGGGCCATTTATACACCCCTTCTCCATATTAGAAGTACAAATAACAGAACAACAGAATATATTAGAAGTACAAATAAAACAGAAAATAATTTGTAAATTCTTTTAGTTTTCAGTAAAACTATGTTAATTTTCTTGAATATAAGTCCTTTTAAACTTTTGACCTCCCTGGATAATCTTTCAGCGTCGCCCCTTACCATAGTCAAATGAAGCCATTGGTACGGTAGTATACTTACGAGATTCTAGACACCATTCCTTAAACTTTCCTTTTATGTTAGTTATGCTTATTGTATGGTCAAATGCTCGAACGTTATTCTATTGTTGGTAATTGTGAATGCTTTATATTACAATATGTGCTATTAAAATACACAAATTCTTTAATTCATACTCTGGAGTTCATTTACTACATTTTTTTTAAATTTAATTTCATCAAAAATCTGCTTGGAAACCTATTGTTGAGACCATAAATATCTTTGTTCCTCTTTTCCTCTAATTGTATCTTTGAGTTAGCTTTCTCAGTTCCTTGTTCGTGGCAATCAGATACCCGAGGTAAATAAAGAAGAAACAAAAACACGGTTGTAGGATTTTTGCCCATTTATCATTTATGACGCAATAAAAGGGTCTTAGAACTTACAATTTTGTTCTAATGAGCTTCTTTCCATGGCTTTACAACCACCACTTCCACAAAAAGTTGCCGGGGAAAAATGTGGGAGAGCCATCGCTCTTTACAAAGTAAATACGCTGACTCTGTTTAAATAAAATTAATGATCGATTCCAATGACAGTAAACAGCGTCATGAAAAGCATGAAAAGAAAAAAATAATTCTATGGGCCCTGGGGGGTGCGACCCCTTTCAATTCCTTAAAATTTCAAATAAACTTTGAGTTTGCCTTCTGGAAGTATTTGAAATGCTAAAAACATAGCTATTGGTAATTTCAAAGCTTTACTCCTACCCCCTCTCCCTTGGTCCTCCGTTATACGCATTGATTTTTAACTTTTGTATAATGATGCATCAAAAAAAACAAATGGTTCGCTTAGGGATATAGATTTTGGGCCCACGCAATAAAAGGTGACTGTCCTATGTATAAGGGGTGGCTGCACCCTAAGTCTCCTACCTTATATTTTTCTTAGACAGATCTGTAGGACGGGGCCAGTATTTAATAAAAAACAGACTTGCAACTTTACAACTTCAAGCTATACTTGTGAAATGGTTATGATTTCCATTTTTTTTTTTTTTTTTTCGCTTGAACGTGTCGCATAAACGTAAGTAGAAAATTCACGAAAGTACAATGCATTCTTGACAAGGTGGAGGCGGGTGGCCTCCATGCCCCATCCCTGCTTCTGCCATTGTCTGAAAAACCTCCTAACGGAGAGTTCGAAAACGTGTTAAAAATGCTTTACTAAAGCATCAGGCACACTTTTCTCCAATAAAAATATCACCCCCTCCCCTATCCGTCCAAAAAAATTATGCAATATTAAGTTATTGATAATAACCGTTGCTTTGTTTGGATTGCACATATGCTTAGGGACGATTTTACAATCACAAGGCAGTATGGCTCAAATGGGGGTGGTGATCACAACCTTCCCGTGGTGCTTCTGAGAGTAGTAGGCAGAGGCATGGGGCTCGCTGTTGCTAATTTCAATTACAATACAGCTACTGGCCGTCCTGCTTAGTTTCTGATCATGAGGCAAGGTATTAGATAAGATAAGATAACGTGTATTTCAAGCCAAAATGTGGCCATGTACACTAATAACATACAAGATTAACAAATTTCAGCACTCGTCACAATAATAAAGAAAAAAAAAAACTACTCTCTTCTTTTTGCAAAATACTCATCAAGATATCTCCCCACTAGACAAATAAATTGTGACGACGTACTTTTTAAGGCGTCAGGAAGCAGCACTCCATCATTCCCAAATAAATTTTCCCTTACCCCCAAAAGACCTCGACAACGACTCAGACAATGCTCCAAATTCTCCTCCTCTTCTTGGCAAAAAAAAGGAGGAGTTGTGGAATTGGCAAAGAAGAGGAAGGTATTCTGTGTAATTTGCTGCCGAGACTAAATGTAATGAAGTCAGCACTGACTGCCTTTTTTATTCCATGGAAATATGAAGCACGGACCGTGGCGCAAGAAGACAACACTTGAGGAGCAATCTCGGGCTCGTGGAAAACAATGGAGGAGAGCTTGACACGACCAGGGAAGGGACTTCTAAAAAGAAGAAAAGGAAAAAATAGGGATATGTGACCCCTATCTCAAAATAGAACACTCGAGGAACGCCAATAGCCTAGTCACTATGGTACTATAATATATTTTAACTGCGGAAGCAATGGACTATTGTGCACTGAGCCTCGGCCACTTTTTGAGCCTACACCTTGTAATTCTAGAAATAAAAAAAAACGATCCCTAAACTGGGAGGCTATCTAGATAGACTTTTCAAACAGTTCGTGGTAACGAACTGTAAGTAAGGAACGATGCAGCTCAATAGTAACTGAAACTCTAAGAAACAGAGTCTTGATAAAAATAGATACATCAAAAGAATCAAATTTCAGTTCTTATTGAAAATATGTAAAATTCATCAAATTTAATGGTAGCCTACCCATCAAAAGTTACGAGGCTGAGAAAAATTTCCTAATTTTAGAAAAAGGGGAGAAATACCCCCAAAACATCAAGTGATCTTAATGAAAATCATCATTCCTTCAGATTCATCATGTCAGAGATCCCTAATTCAGAGGTTTCAAGCTGCTATGTACAGAATGTGGAATTTTGCATTTTTTTGCCAGAAGAAAGATTACGGATGTATGTTTGTTGTTTTTTTTATTTGTTTGTTTGTTGTTTTTGTTTTGTCCCAGGGGTAATCATATCGAACCAGTGATAGTAGAATATCGGGAGAGGGCTCATTTGAGCGGGAATGAAAAGTTCTAGTGCCCTTTTTAAGTGACCAAAAATATTGGAGGGCAGCTAACCTTTCTCCCGCGCTCATTTTTTCCCCAAAGTCACCCGATCGAAATATTAAGATAGCCATTTTGTTCAGCATAGTCAAAAAATATGTCAACTATGTCGTTGAGGATGACCTAGCCCCCCACAGTCTACGGGGGAAGGGCTGCAATTTATGAACTTTGTCAATTGTTTAGGTATAATATTGGTTATTGGGAAGTATACAGACGTTTTTCAGGGGGG
Organism: Artemia sinica; assembly: GCA_027921565.1. NCBI lineage: Eukaryota > Metazoa > Arthropoda > Branchiopoda > Anostraca > Artemiidae > Artemia > Artemia sinica. The sequence continues at coordinate 20,459,096 of CM051275.1, forward strand.
ATTGTTCTGGTAGGGGGTCGGGGAAGGTTACGTTGGAGGATATTTCCATGGCGGAAAGGATTTTTTAATAGAAGGGGAGCCGGATTTCCTAGCATTATTTAAAAAACGATCAGAAATTAAATAAGAAAAACAAGTTTTTTCATCTTAAAGTAAGGAGTAATATTAAAACTTAAAACGAACAGAAATTATAGCGTATGTGAGGGGGTCGCCCCTTCGTCAATACCTTGCTCTTTACGCTAAAGTTTTTTAGTACTGTTAAAAGAGCTTTTTATTCTAGTTAAACGGCCTTCGTGACTTAGGAGTCATTCTTAGAGATTTGGGACTAAATTCGAACTTTAGCTTAAAGATCGAGGCATTGAAAAGATGCGATCAACCTCATATACGCAATAATTTCTGTTTAAGTTTTAATGTTTTCATCTTAAGTTTTAATGTTGCTCCTTACTTTCAGTTGAAAAACTTGTATTTTTTGTTTATTGACAATATGGAACCGAGTGGCTGTTTCCAATTTTTTCTCTCGATAGTACTTTGACCTTGCTCTGGCCGACGGGTTGTTTTCCGAGGCTAAATAACCAAAATAACATGAAGCTGAGATAAAATTTCTCTTGTTTACTTAGAAAAGGCATCCACAGACACTTTAAATTTTCGTTCAAACGAATCCTTTTCCAATATTCTTCGACTTCTGTTTTATATTACAATTACCCCAGGAAAAAAAAAAAAAAACTAGCGAATAATAAGAATACCCAAGCAAAGACCAACAGACAAATAAATAAGCATGCAACTGTGACCATCTTTCTCGGGGAAAACACAACATCTATATTCTTATAGGTGCTAAAACCTTAGATTTAATGTTCTTAGACTTGTTGAGTTTGATAGTGTAATTTTTAGTAAAGTTGTACCACATTTTTGGGTTGTTTCCCCTTTTTTTCAAATTTATACATATTCCCTTATTTTAATTACTTTGATAGGTAATTCAATACCGACAATTATTTATAGTGTAGTTTTGGCGCTTAAAAACCTTAGGAGCATAATTGAGTTTTTCACTATACAGTCTTTTCTTAGAATTCTATACCGTAATGTTTTCTATAGTAGGTTTGGCGTTTAGTAAGTCTTAGTAGCATAATTGAGTGTTTTGTTGCTGTTTTTTTTAAACAAAATAATCAACCGATAGTGGTTATGGTTTAAGTTTAATCAGGCTCTCTTGTTGGTTTATCCTCCAGTAATAACTAAAAATGACAAACTATAGAATTTCATAGTCGTTTTTTAGTACATGGATTTTTAGGCTAGGTACTGCTTTTGGACCACCAAAGGTCTTTTTATCCTTGTTTAGGTTTAGTTTCAAGAACTTACCTCTTCAAAGGTCTGGTCAAATATATGGAATATTCAATGGCTGAACTTCAACTTGCAGATTATTTTGATATATTGTTTAAAACTATCGTTTCTTAGAGTTTTGTTTACTATTGATGACGGTCGCTTTGAACTTTTCATTCGTTACCGTTAAAATTTGAATAATGCCGCGTTTGTATACAACTCAAATTATGGACAAATCGTGATTGAGTTTTATCAAAAAAAAAAAAAAAAAAAAAAAAAAAATGGGCAGAATGCGTGTTGCGCAAATCCCAACATGCGCAACACATCTTTGGATGTACTGTTTGGTGTCCTGGGGAAGATAAGAAATTTAGTTTCTTGCAGCCCTACTTCCTTGTATATTGTACTAGAAGCATTCCGCCAAGGATATCAAAACAACAAAAAACTTTTCACGGAAATGTTGATACCCCTTTTCGGTCGACCCGCGATTAAAAGATGCCCCTTCCTTAGAGAAACCAATACTCTGACACGGGTTGATTAAGAGCTTCTTGATGGAAAATTAATGCATAATTATGCAAATTTAGATTTACGATTATTTTATAAGGAGCAGCAGGGGCTTATTGTACCCTGACATAAGATAGGGTTCTTTAGGGGTATCTTCCGGTTGGAATTAGTTTGTAAAACCCTGCTATTTCGCTTGTAGTCTTAATAGGAAGTGACGCAGCCTTAAAGTAAGATAATTTAGTCCTGTCAACCATAAAATTTCATAGCCCTTTTAATGGTACAAACTATAAATTGGGCAAGGAAAAAATGCACTGTCACTGCTCAATAGCCTCTCAGAACCAGATATGTACCATTTCTCTTTTTGAACGGGTAAGTAGTTTATTATGGAATCGCGGAAGACTTTTCACTGATTGAGGGGAGGGGAGGTAGGGGTAGGTGCTATACAATTCTAATAACTTATTTCCACCTATGAGCATGGTTAACACAAATTGCTCGATTTTTGGATCAACATCCTTACTTTGGATGCATTATTCCAGGCAATATAACGGTCCTATGTCAATTTTAAATTCTTGGTCAACATGCCTGAGACTCTAGGCAGGCACTCCTTTCCAAAAAACTGACAAACAAGTATGTGTCCAATAAGAGAGTCTTACTTACTCTCGCCATTTACCAGTGCCACAGCCATTTAAACATTTGCTTCTCAATTACTTGGACTATCTGTCTTGGCTTTTCTCTTTCTACAATTAGACATGTCTTGATGCAACCTACTGCAAAATACCTGATAACTTCAATTCCCAATCTAAACATCTAAGGAACCATAACTGATTTATTGAGCCATACGAGGTCGAGGCCGAAGGCCTCGACCGAGCCCGTTGATTTTGAATTGAAGTTATCAAGTATTTTGCAGTAGGTTTGCATCAGGACAGGGCTAACTGTAGAAAGAGAAAAGCCAAGACAGATAGTCCAAGTAATTGAGAGGCAAATGTTTAAATGGCTGTGAGACGGGTAAATGGCGTAAAACTGAGACTAAGCCACAGCCATTTGAACATTTGCCTCTCAATTACTTGGACTATCTGTCTTGGCTTTTCTCTTTCTACAATTAGCCATGAATTGAAGTTATCAAGTATTTTGCAGTAGGTTGCATCAAGACATGGCTAATTGTAGAAAGAGAAAAGCCAAGACAAATAGTCCAAGTAATTGAGAGGCAAATGTTTAAATGGCTCTGGCATGGTTAAATGGCGGGAGTAAGCATGACTCTCTTATTGGACACATACTTGTTTGTTAGTTTTTGGAAAGGCACGCCTGCCTAGAGTCTCAGGCGTGTTGACCAAGAATTTAAAATTGACGTAGAACCGATAGATTGCCTGGAATGAGAGGCAAACAAGGCACGCCCACCTATGGTCTAAAGAAGGTTGACCAAGAATTTAGAATTGACATAAGACCATTAATTTGCTTGAAATAACCTACCCATTTTTTAACTGATTTTTGAAATAACCTACCCATTTTTGAAATAACCTACCCATTTTTAATCAAATATTCATGTTTAAGTGTTTAAGGATATAACACAAAATATATAAGACGTTTATATTAGACAATAATTGTGACTTGGGCGTATATACAAAGAATTTTTACGATACGTGAGAAAGTTGAATACAACACGTCTTGATCATAACCAAAACGAGGCAACTTCCAGTGGATGTACTTAAGGAACATATACATCTATAATAGACCATTCTGTAGGACAAACATACTGAAATATAAACAATATAGGCCTAAACAAAATATCACACAAGCAATCATGGAAAATGTAAGAACTTAATGACCGGACACACGTGGTTTTTTTTGGCACCGATTTCCTAAATTGGCACCAAATTGCAAACGGCGCTTCGAGCTTGAAAAATTTTCTAGTTTTTTGCCATCTACAAGAACGGCACCGAATTCCATCGTGATCATCAAAAAAAATTGTTCTTCCTGAGTTGTTTCAATCCTCAATCGTTTCTTACTCTTCAGCAGGAAAATCAAGAGAACTAAGTTGAGATCAATCATGCAACTACTGATAAACTGCAGTTGACTTTTGGTGCCCATGAGGTTTTGTTTTGAAATTTTCGTGGAAAGGTCACTTTCTTTGTACCACTACTGTTTGCCCACTTAACTGCTGAAACCAGTGACGAAAAAAGTTGCGTGTGTCCGACCCTTTAGGAGCACTGGGATAGCAAAACCATTGATTACGTCACTTTTCTAAAAATTTTCTTTACTTAACTTAACTTCTTAACTTAAAATTTTCTTAACTTCTTATGACGCTGCAACCATGATTTTGCGGTGATCTATTACATGACGGTGTTGCCGCTCACATAAAAGTTTCTTTCTTTCCATTGGGCGAAACTTTTAAAGAAAAAAAGTCAAAGGAATATATGCATGCCTTACGCATACAACAGGTGTGGTACGAAATTAAGAAGCTTTGGTGGGCTAATTTAAGAAAAACAACTATATTGAGATCTGCTGATCCTTGTTCCGAGTGGGTGGCATATCAAAAAAAGCATTCAAGTCCTTCATGAGCTTACGCTGATTCTTTATACAAAATCAAGCAACAAATTGTATGACCACGAATCTTAACGAATCTTAACCCCACCTTGTTTACTTCCTCGATAAAAAAAAGGAAAATCCCCTATAATAGGAATCTAAATTCTTATTCGATTATCTATCATAAGAAAGCTTGCTATATCATGTTTAATGAAATATTAATTCCAGAAACAGCAAAAAAAGGATGTGGCTAACAAATTTCATGATAATCTTCGTTGCCCAATCGTTGCCCATCGTGATCATCAAAAAAAATTTTCTTCCTGAGTTGTTTCAATCCTCAATCGTTTCTTCCTCTTCAGCAGGAAAATCAAGAGAACTAAGTTGAGATCAATCATGCAACTACTGATAAACTGCAGTTGACTTTTGGTGCCCATGAGGTTTTGTTTTGAAATTTTCGTGCAAAGGTCACTTTCTTTGTACCACTACTGTTTGCCCACTTAACTGCTGAAACCAGGACGAAAAAAGTTGCGTGTGTCCGACCCTTTAGGAGCACTGGGATAGCAAAACCATTGATTACGTCACTTTTCTAAAAATTTTCTTTACTAGGTTTCTTATGACGCTGCAACCATGATTTTGCGGTGATCTATTACATGACGGTGTTGCCGCTCACATAAAAGTTTCTTTCTTTCCATTGGGCGAAACTTGTAAAGAAAAAAAGTCAAAGGAATATATGCATGCCTTACGCATACAACAGGTGTGGTACGAAATTAAGAAGCTTTGGTGGGCTAATTTAAGAAAAACAACTATATTGAGATCTGCTGATCCTTGTTCCGAGTGGGTGGCATATCAAAAAAAGCATTCAAGTCCTTCATGAGCTTACGCTGATTCTTTATACAAAATCAACCTTCCAGATGAAGATAAGAGGGTAGAAACGAAATTACTTTTAATAATTATAAGGACGGTGCTAAGAGCAAAATTGACTTGAATAAAGAATTGCCATCGTAGTAATATAAACGCATAAAGGTTGTGTGGATATGTAGTTGAGTAAATGAGAAAAGAAAGAGCAAATAAAAATTCTTGGAAAAATGATCGAAGAGGGAGCTAAGGGCAGGACATAGCTTTTAGACTTCGATACTGTAATAACGGCCCCAGATTCATAGCCAACCCCGCAACAGGTCTTTTGACAACAATTCTCGAACAAAATTGTTTGTGAAATATATATGCTGCAGGCTAAGTCTTGTTCTAAGACTCACAAAGGGGAGTTTTAGTCAAAAATAAAACGAACGAAAATGAGAGTTTAACTTATACTCCCTAAAACAAACGGGAGTTTAAATACAACCCCCTTCTCCTCCCGTTATCGTAAAAGTTCTAAAGCCTGTTGGGTCAATTCTATTTTGCTGAAAAGTGCACGTATTTTGATCAGTTTGCTTTAGTTTTTCAAAACATCAACAATAATTAAAAAAATGAATCACTATAATAATCAAGATTAGAGGCAATGCTGTAGCGTTGTATATAGTAAATAGCCATAAGGCTTCAATCTATTATTGTTTTTTCCCCAGAGAAACTTCATGTGGAAGGGGTGGTCGTAAACCCCGGACGTGGCTCTTTTGTAATTTTAATTGTATTTTGAAAGTTACAACCTGAAAATTTAATGAGAATATTTTTCAAAATTCATTTTGGATTTCGAAATTTTGAGGAAAAAAGGTGAATTTATTAAAAAAAAGTTAAAAAAAAAACTTAAAAAAAAAAAAAAATTATTTTTCTTAAACTTTCAGGACAGGGGATGTCGAAAAATAGTCGGAGGGCAGCCAGTCCTCTTCCCATGCCTTCTGTAGCTGCAATCTCCCCATAGTCACCTGACAAAAATTTCGGAATAGTGACATTATTCAAAATAATCGAAAAGTCAAATAACTGATCCTCCATGGATGACAAAACCCCCGCAGCCCCTGGGGCAAGTGTCGTACGTGATATAAGTTTTCCATTGTTTACATATAAGGTTAGTTATTGGGAAAAAGGGTATGTTTAACCCCGAGTCTCCAAAAAGGCTAAAGGTATTAAGGTAGAAGTTTTAGAAAATAGTGATGGGGGATGTTAAACAGAGTCAAAACACACTATATGCAGAGGAGGGCTGTCAAAAGGGTAAAATAGCAATATCTAAGGAATGGCTAAGGGTATTAAGCTGGAGCTTTAAAAACATGTTGAGAGGGAAGTTGAAAAAAGAACGAAGGACAGCTAGCCCCCGTCCTCTTGCCCTTTTAGATGTTCGCCTTTACACTGACGGATATCTTAAAAACCATTTTATTCAAAAGAGTCACAAGATCTAGTAGCTATACCTATGGGGATGTCATGCCCCCATAGTCTATGGGGAAAGGATTGTAATTTATCCAATTTGTCCAGTTTTACTTACAGGGTTTTATCATTGGAAAAAAGGTGAAATGTTTGATCCTGGGTGTGTTGGTAGAAAAAAAATGGTATTAAGATGAAACTTCAAGAAATGTTTAGGGACTTTGGAATGCTAGGGATATCTGTCACTGTTGAGGGGGAGGGGTCTCTAAAAAGGGGAAGGGGGTGCTGGTCGCTCTACGATCCCCCTCAACATGTGAACATCCCCTCAACATGCGAAGAAAGTTTCAACTTAGTACCATCACCCAGTGAATTAAGGAGCCATTGATAAATTGCTTTTGGCCTGGAAGATGCATCCAGATGGAATAATTGTAAATATTTTACTGATATGTTAATAAACTTAAGGAGATATGGGCAGAACATTTTGAGAACATACCAATCTGAGATAGAATTACAGAAAAGACATAGAAAAAAAAAACAGAATAGGTTTGCAACACTTTGGTTGCCAAGGAAGATTTAATTTGCGAAGAAGAATTAGTACTAAAAAGACTAAATAATAATGAAACCTCAGGTGCTGATTGCTCGGTAAATAAGTTTTTAAAATGTGGTGGTTATGAAGTTTAGGTAAGTAACTGAAGTTTATTAACATGCTTTTGAAAATGCTGAAGTACCTAGCGATTTTAGGAAAACTTTAACTAAATCCCGTATAACAAAGGTGATAAGAGGGAGTTTGGTTATTATAAAGGCTTGTGCTTTGTTTCTTTGGGAAGTAAATTACTTAGTATAATAACACTTTTTAGACTAGAGAGGCTGTAGATAAAGTTTTAAGAGAAGAACAGTTGTGGTTTTAGGAAGTGAAGAGATTGCATCGACCAAATTTTCACTCTCAGATTAATAATTGAGAAGCATCTGAGTCATCAAACCCCTTTGGTCCTCAGTTTTATAGGTTATGGTTCATTCAGTTGACAGAAAAGCTTTAGCGATGGTCCTATCCTCGTATGGTATACCAGATAAATACATTAAAGTGATAAGTACTATAGACGAGAAACACATTGCTGCAGTTAAGGCAGGAAGTGAGGTTAGTTGCTGCCACAGTTTATATAATTATCTAATTATTAGATAATTATATAAACTGTGGTTGCTGGTTTCATATTAAAGCAGGAGTTACGCTTGGTTGCGTCCTACTCCCATTTATACGGATCTTTTTGATGGACTTTGTCCTAAGCAGCACGGCAAAGACAGTGGCAAAGCCGAAAATAATTGGGAAAGTATCTTAGACATAAATTATACTGATGATTTAAGCATCTTAGATGAAAATTTTAAGAAATAAATGAATTTTTAAAGGTTTGAAGAGTTCAGGATACAAGAGTAGGTTTAAAAATTAATACTAAGAAGACTAAGTTGCTAAGACTACGAGTAAGTGACGGTGATTGTGGATAACCAGAAGATTGATCGAGTGGACAGCTTCACTTACCTAGGTAGTATTATTAGTAAAGACAGTGAGTGCAATGAAGATGTTAAAAGTAGACTAGCAAAGGCCCAGGATGTTTTTTTCACAGTTGAAAAAAGTTTAGAAGAATTGAAAGATAAGTCTGCGAACCAAAATTAGACCATTGAAAGCTACAGTGATGACAGTGGTCAAGTATCGTTCTGAAATGTGGGCGCTCCAAAAGACGGAGGAGAAAGTACCAGATGTTTTCCGGAAAAATTGTCTAGGAATTTTTGTGAGTTTGCCGACAAACTGACCGTATTTCAAACAGCAGGCTGTATGAAAAATAGGCTTCGATCCCCCTCTCTAGGGCTATAAAGAGAGAAAGGTTGAGAAATAAACCATTATGGCAAACAAAGATACAACTGGTACTAATATATAAATGAATAAATAATTCGTAAAATGGGCAAAACTTCAATCGAATATGCAACTCAAGCTAAAAATGAACAAAAGTCACAACAAATAAGACATTGGCTACCCTTTTCCCTAACTGTAGAAGTCCAAAGCCTACTGCGTCATTTGCGCTTTAATGAAAACGAGTTTTATTAGAAATATTTTCTTTTGTGCTTATTTTCAACATTGAAAATAAGAATATAAATAAAGTGAAATAAAATCTTGTACTGGTGAGTTTTCAGCAATTAATATTATTATACATCAAATATCACTCTGATTTTATTAGTTCCTTTCAAGGATTGTTCAAAACACAAATAATTTCAGTTACGGCCCTTGTCCCGTGGGCTGTGGGGGATTTTTCATACCCTGGCGGTATAATTATTGTAACCTTTGGACTATTTTGAGCAAAATGGCTATTTCAAAAATTTAATCGGATACATTTGGTGAAAAAAGATGCAAGGGGGGATTGGTTGCGCTTTGATCACTTTTGACTTTTAAAAAGGGAACTAGAGCTTTCAATATCCAAAGAAATTCAATATCCGTAGAAAGATTCTCCGAGGATTAAATGTCCATGGAGGATCTTTTCGTCAAAGGAAGATTTTCCATGGAGAGGGAGGTAGATATCCTGGCATTATTTAAAAACTATCAGAAACTAAATAAGAAGACAAGCTTTTTCAGCTTAAAGTAATATTGAAATTTTAAAACGAACAGAAATCATTCCGTATATGAGAAGTGCTATCCCCTCCTCAAATACTTCGTTTTTTACGCTTAAGTTTGAGTTTTTGTCCAAATTCTTTAAGAACGACTCCTGACACATAAGGGCCGTTGAAATAGAATAAAGAAACCCTTTTCTAAATGCTAAGAAAGTTTAGCAAGAAAAGCTAGGTATTGAGGAGGGGACAACCCCCCCCCCCCATCATATACGGAAAATTCCTGTTTTGCTCCTTACTTTCAGTTGAAAAATTTTTTTTTTTTTTTATTTAGTCATTATAAAAAATAGATTCTTTTTTTCCTGCATAAATTGTTCCTCTTTGTCCATTTCGTAGGGTTTCGCTTACTGCCCGCCACACTTGCCGATCATTAGTTTGATCGACCATATTCTTCATTTTTTTGGCAAATCTTTCTTTCTTGACCAAAACCCTTTAGGTTTTTCCTTAAAATGATATAAAGAAAAATACCAAAATCTATGTTTCAATTTGTGTAAACATTTCAAACAGTTCGTGGTAACGAACTGTAAGTAAGGAGCGACCCGGCTCAATGGTAACCGAAACTCTAGAAAACGGGTTTTTGATACCAATAGATATATCAAAAGAATCAGATTTCAATGCTGATTTCAAATATATAATAATTTTTCATCAAGTTTAGTGCCACCCATCAAAAGTTACGCGCCTGAGAAAATTTGGCTGATTTTCAAAAAAAAGGGGGACAGACCCCCTAAAAGTTATAGAACCTTAATGAAAATCACACCATCATATTCAGCGTATCAGAGAACCCTACTGTAGAGGTTTCAAGCTCCTATCTACAAAAATGTGGAATTTTACATTTTTTGCCAGAAGAAAGATCACGGATGCGTGTTTATTTGTTTGTTTGTTTGTTTTTTTTTTTTTTTCCCCAGGGGTGATCGTATCGACCCAGTGGTCCTAGAATATCGTGGGAGGGCTCATTGGAACGGAAATTAAAAGTTCTAGTGCCCTTTTTAAGTGACCAAAAAAATGGAGGGCAACTAGGCCCCCTCCCACGCTTATTTTTTTCCCAAAGTCACCCGATCAAAATTCTGAGATAGCCATTTTGTTCAGAATGGTCGAAAATATGATAAATATGTCTTTTAGGATGACTTAATCCCCCGAAGTTCCCAGAGGGAGGGCTAAAAGTTATGAACTTTACCCAATGTTAACATATAGTATTGGTTATTGGGAAGTATACAGAAGTTTTCAGGAGGTTTTTTTTCTGGTAGTGGGAGGGAAGGGTGGGTCGGTGGTTAAGTTGGAGGATCTGTTCATGAAGGAAGTTTTTATGGGGGAAGGGAAATTGCCATGAAGGGGGCGCCGGACTTGCCAGCATTATTTATTGGTTATTGGGAAGTATACAACCATTTTCAAGGAAGGATTTTTTCTGGAGGGGGGGGGGGCTAGACGAGGGGGTTAATCCGGAGAATATTTCCATGGAGGATGTTTCTTTGGGGTAAGGGAAATTTCTATGAAGGGGGCGCCGGATTTCCAAGCATTATTTAAAAAACGATCAGAAATTAAATAAAAAAAAAAAACAAGTTTTTTCAACTGAAATGTAAGAAGGAATATTAGAACTTAAAACGAACAGAAATTATAACGTATGTGAGGGGGTTCTCTCCCAAGTCAATACCTCGCTCTTTACGCTACAGTTTTTTTTTTTAGTGCTTTTCAAAAGAGCTATCTATTCTAATTAAACGGCCTTTGTGATTCAGGGGTTTGTGAATCAAATTTTTTTTTAACTTTTAACGTAAAGAGCGTGGTATTGACTAAGGGGAGAACCCCCTCATATACGTAATAACATATACGTAAAAAAAAAACAATAAAAAAACAAGCGATACGGCTCAATAGTAATCGAAACTTTTAAAAATGGAATTTTGATGTCAATAAATGTATCAAAAGAATGTGTTTTTATAATGCTGATTCTAAATATATAAATTTTATTAAGTTTAGTATTACTCATCAAAAGGCTACGAGCCTGAGAAAATTTACTCGATTTTTTAAAGAGGGGGGAAACATCCCTGCATTAACTAAAAAACGATCAGAAATTAAATAAAAAAAACAAGTTTTTTTAAACTGAAAGTAAGGAGCGACATTAAAACTTAAAACGAACAGAAATTATTCCGTATATGAAAGGGGCTGTCCCCTCCTCAACGCCTCGCTCTTTACGCTAAATTTTTTTATTGTTTAAAAAAATAAAGTTGTGAGACAAAGTCAAACTTTAGCGTAAAGAGCGAGGCGTTGAGGAGGGGACAGCCCCTTTCATATACGGAATAATTCTGTTCGTTTTAAGTTTTAATGTCGCTCCTTACTTTCAGTTTAAAAAAACTTTTTTTTTTTATTTAATCTTTTACTAGAATGAAATGCCGGTATTTGTCAGAGTCCAAATGAAAAAATAAGAAGAATATAGCCATAAATGGGTTCGTGTCATTTCATATTTTAAGCCTTAGAAAGACCTTTACAGATGAATGACGCTAAGAGCGGCGCTTGTGACGGCGCCAAAATTTGTCCTGACTGGCTTTCTTGTCATAATTATCTTAAATAATGTTTATGTTTATCGTTTTCGGATGTTCTGGGACGTGTGGCGACCAATTCACAATTTGGAAAACAACTGATTTGATTTACGTTTTTTGGATGAGGGGATTTTGGTCCACGAGCTGTGAAGTCGTTAAACTAGTCATTAGTTATCTGTCACCCTCTTTTTTTTCAGTTTGGTACTATGATTCTTTTAAAGGGTCCCTGTTATTTATGTGGTAAAACTCTAAACTTGTTTTGTTCTTCAATTTAGTTGCCTTTAAAATAAAATAGGGTGAACGTTTAACAATTTCTAAGGGAAAGTTTGACAGGGTATGCAATTTGGGGTAATGAAGGGCTATACTTTTTTTTACTGCTTACAAAAATAAATTAATTTAAAAAAGTGAATGATTATCTAGGGTTTTAATTTACTTTTGTTTCCTCCTTCCTTTTCTTTCTTCCTTTCTTTTCTTTACTAAGATTAGTTTATAGTTTTTTTTTCTCTCTTTCTTTCTCAGTTATTTTTGAATTTTCTTTCAAACAGTTCGTGGTAACGAACTGTAAGTAAGGAGCGACCCGGCTCAATGGTAACCGAAACTCTAGAAAACGGGTTTTTGATACCAATAGATATATCAAAAGAATCAGATTTCAATGCTGATTTCAAATATATAATTTTCATTCAAGTTTAGTGCTACCCATCAAAAGTTACGCGCCTGAGAAAATTTGGCTGATTTTCAAAAAAAGGGGGACAGACCCCCTAAAAGTTATAGAACCTTAATGAAAATCACACCATCATATTCAGCGTATCAGAGAACCCTACTGTAGAGGTTTTCAAGCTCCTATCTACAAAAATGTGGAATTTTACATTTTTTGCCAGAAGAAAGATCACGGATGCGTGTTTATTTGTTTGTTTGTTTGTTTTTTTTTTTTTTTTTTCCCAGGGGTGATCGTATCGACCCAGTGGTCCTAGAATATCGTGGGAGGGCTCATTGGAACGGAAATTAAAAGTTCTAGTGCCCTTTTTAAGTGACCAAAAAAATGGAGGGCAACTAGGCCCCCTCCCACGCTTATTTTTTTCCCAAAGTCACCCCGATCAAAATTCTGAGATAGCCATTTTGTTCAGAATGGTCGAAAATATGATAAATATGTCTTTTAGGATGACTTAATCCCCCGAAGTTCCCAGAGGGAGGGCTAAAAGTTATGAACTTTACCCAATGTTAACATATAGTATTGGTTATTGGGAAGTATATACAGAAGTTTTCAGGAGGTTTTTTTTTCTGGTAGTGGGAGGGAAGGGTGGGTCGGTGGTTAAGTTGGAGGATCTGTTCATGAAGAAGTTTTTTGGGGGAATGGGGAAGGGAAATTGCCATGAAGGGGGCGCCGGACTTGCCAGCATTATTTATTGGTTATTGGGAAGTATACAACCATTTTCAGGAAGGATTTTTTCTGGAGGGGGGGGGGGCTAGACGAGGGGGTTAATCCGAGAATATTTCCGTGGGAGGATGTTTCTTTGGGTAAGGGAAATTTCTATGAAGGGGGCGCCGGATTTCCGAGCATTATTTAAAAAACGATCAGAAATTAAATAAAAAAAAAACAAGTTTTTTTCAACTGAAATGTAAGAAGGAATATTAGAACTTAAAACGAACAGAAATTATAACGTATGTGAGGGGGTTCTCCCCCAAGTCAATACCTCGCTCTTTACGCTACAGTTTTTTTTTTAGTGCTTTCAAAAGAGCTATCTATTCTAATTAAACGGCCTTTGTGATTCAGGGGTTTGTGAATCAAATTTTTTTTAACTTTTAACGTAAAGAGCGTGGTATTGACTAAGGGGAGAACCCCCTCATATACGTAATAACATTTACGTATTAAAAAAAAACACAATAAAAAAAACAAGCGATACGGCTCAATAGTAATCGAAACTTTTAAAAAACGGAATTTTGATGTCAATAAATGTATCAAAAGAATGTGTTTATAATGCTGATTCTAAATATATAAATTTTATTAAGTTTAGTATTACTCATCAAAGGCTACGAGCCTGAGAAAATTTACTCGATTTTTTAAAGAGGGGGGAAAACATCCCCTGCATTAACTAAAAAACGATCAGAAATTAAATAAAAAAAACAAGTTTTTTAAACTGAAAGTAAGGAGCGACATTAAAACTTAAAACGAACAGAAATTATTCCGTATATGAAAGGGGCTGTCCCCTCCTCAACGCCTCGCTCTTTACGCTAAAGTTTTTTATTGTTTTAAAAATAAAGTTGTGAGACAGAGTCAAACTTTAGCGTAAAGAGCGAGGCGTTGAGGAGGGGACAGCCCCTTTCATATACGGAATAATTTCTGTTCGTTTTAAGTTTTAATGTCGCTCCTTACTTTTAGTTTAAAAAACTTGTTTTTTTTTATTTATCAAACAGTTCGTGGTAACGAACTGTAAGTAAGGAGCGACCCGGCTCAATGGTAACCGAAACTCTAGAAAACGGATTTTTGATACCAATAGATATATCAAAAGAATCAGATTTCAATGCTGATTTCAAATATATAACTTTCATCAAGTTTAGTGCTACTTATCAAAAGTTACGCGCCTGAGAAAATTTGGCTGATTTTCAAAAAAAAGGGGGAAAGACCCCCTAAAAGTTATAGAACCTTAATGAAAATCACACCATCATATTCAGCGTATCAGAGAACCCTACTGTAGAGGTTTCAAGCTCCTATCTACAAAAATGTGGAATTTTACATTTTTTGCCAGAAGAAAGATCACGGATGCGTGTTTATTTGTTTTTGTTTGTTTGTTTTTTTTTTTTTTCCCAGGGGTGATCGTATCGACCCAGTGGTCCTAGAATATCGTGGGAGGGCTCATTGGAACGGAAATTAAAAGTTCTAGTGCCCTTTTTAAGTGACCAAAAAAATGGAGGGCAACTAGGCCCCCTCCACGCTTATTTTTTTTCCCAAAGTCACCCGATCAAAATTCTGAGATAGCCATTCTGTTCAGAATGGTCGAAAATATGATAAATATGTCTTTTAGGATGACTTAATCCCCCGAAGTTCCCAGAGGGAGGGCTAAAAGTTATGAACTTTACCCAATGTTAACATATAGTATTGGTTATTGGGAAGTATACAGAAGTTTTCAGGAGGTTTTTTTTCTGGTAGTGGGAGGGAAGGGGTGGGTCGGTGGTTATGTTGGAGGATCTGTTCATGAAGGAAGTTTTCATGGGGGAAGGGAAATTGCCATGAAGGGGGCGCCGGACTTGCCAGCATTATTTATTGGTTATTGGGAAGTATACAACCATTTTCAGGAAGGATTTTTTTCTGGAGGGGGGGGGGCTAGACGAGGGTGTTAATCCGGAGAATATTTCCGTGGAGGATGTTTCTTTTCGGTAAGGGAAATTTCTATGAAGGGGGCTCCTGATTTCCAAGCATTATTTAAAAAACGATCAGAAATTAAATAAAAAAAAAAACAAGTTTTTTCAACTGAAATGTAAGAAGGAATATTAGAACTTAAAACGAACAGAAATTATAACGTATGTGAGGGGGTTCTCCCCCAAGTCAATACCTCGCTCTTTACGCTACAGTTTTTTTTTAGTGCTTTCAAAAGAGCTATCTATTCTAATTAAACGGCCTTTGTGATTCAGGGGTTTGTGAATCAAATTTTTTTTTAACTTTTAACGTAAAGAGCGTGGTATTGACTAAGGGGAGAACCCCTTCATATACGTAATAACATATACGTAATAAAAAAAAAACAATAAAAAAACAAGCGATACGGCTCAATAGTAATCGAAACTTTTAAAAACGGAATTTTGATGTCAATAAATGTATCAAAAGAATGTGTTTATAATGCTGATACTAAATATATAAATTTTATTAAGTTTAGTATTACTCATCCAAGGCTACGAGCCTGAGAAAATTTACTCGATTTTTTAAAGAGGGGGGAAACATCCCCTGCATTAACTAAAAAAAACGATCAGAAATTAAAAAAAAAAACAAGTTTTTTTAAACTGAAAGTAAGGAGCGACATTAAAACTTAAAACGAACAGAAATTATTCCGTATATGAAAGGGGCTGTCCCCTCCTCAACGCCTCGCTCTTTACGCTAAAGTTTTTTATTGTTTTAAAAAATAAAGTTGTGAGACAGAGTCAAACTTTAGCGTAAAGAGCGAGGCGTTGAGGAGGGGACAGCCCCTTTCATATACGGAATAATTTCTGTTCGTTTTAAGTTTTTAATGTCGCTCCTTACTTTCAGTTTTAAAAAAACTTGTTTTTTTTATTTAATTATTATAAAGGCTCATGCTCCCAGTGCAATTTGGTATCTTATTATTTCAAGGTTTCGACAAACGACAGCAATTTTGCTATAATTCGATAGCCGAGGTTCAGCTTTATCAATTTAGCCAGGCACGCACGTAAACTTTTTTTTTGTTCAGGGTCCAAATAAAGCCAGCTAGGTGATATATTCATTGGGTTTCGGTTAACTTTACATTGCCTTTTTATTCTTTCATCATTTCTTTCTTTGTTGAAGATAATAATGGATCTATTGGATTGTTTCTTTCAGGCCTGTTTTTGAATTTTGCATTATTATTAAGGCTGCTTGTTTCCTATGCAAATTCTTGTTATTTTATTTTTCTTCAGTTCTACCATTTTAATGTTTCAATGGAAAAAAAAAACAAACTTTGCTACCATTCGATAGGTGAAGTTCAGCTTTATCCATCAATCCAGGCACTTAGGCAGAAATTTTCAATTCAGGAAGGGGGGGGGGGGGGGGTATGGTACTTGTGCATTATATCCTACACAGCCCTATAGACTGTACAAGGAAATACTACAGGAAACCAGTCAAAAAGGGTATTTGCAATGGATAAATGGATCGCAAAGCGTGATTTCTTATTGCGTTTACAATATTTAAAACTGTTGTTTTTTGGGGTTTAGGAGGGGGGGGGGGAAATGTACCTAGGCTAGGTTACGTATTCAATATATGCTGAGCTTTACCCCCCCCCCCATAATGTGCAAATATATAGCCCAAGTCTGTTTCTGAACTATTATATTTTCATACTATTTTATTTCGTTTCATTAGCATTAACCAAACTAAGGAGGTGTGAAATGGAGGCCATGGATAAAATTGCCGAGGACCTGGAAGATGCAGCTAGACGGCATAATAGTAAAATATTGTACTGGCATGTTAACAAATTGAGAGGGAGTAGTCAATGCGGACTTGGCCCAGTTAAAGATAGGAACGGGGCCGCAATTAGCGATAAGGAAAAAACTAAAGAGAGATGGGCCGAACATTTTGAGAATTTGCTTAACCGAGATAGAGTTGAAGGAAGAGATATAGAGGAAAATGAAAAAGTTTGAGATACCTTGGATGTGAACGAAGGTTTGTTTTGTGAGGAGGAATTAGCGACAGTACTAAATGGAATAAAAAATAATAAGGTTCCAGGTGCTGATAGGGTGGTAAAAGAGTTTCTTAAGTATGGTGGCTCTGAGGTTAGAAATAAGTTACTGAAGATTATGAATATGATTTTTGAAAAAGGGGAAGTAAAGTACCTAACGATTTTAGGAAAACCCCAATTAAGCCACTTTATAAGAAAGGTGATAAAAGTGAGTGTGGTTATTATCGAGGGATTAGTCTGGTCTCTTAGGCAGTAAATTTTAGTAATATGACACTTTTTAGACTGAGAGATGCCGTAGACAAAGTTTTATGAGAAGAACAGTGCGGTTTTAGAAAAGGTAGAGGATGTGTCGACCAAATTTTCACTCTTAGGTTAATAATTGGGAAGTGCCTGAGTTTTCAAACACCTTTGGTCCTCAGTTTTATAGATTATGAGAGTAGAATGCATCTATTGAATTCTATAGAAGCTATAGGAAAACTTTTCTATAGAAGCTCTACACCTTTTCAAAGAGTGTGAGTAGCCCCTCGCATCTAGGTAATACTTCTATAGAAGCTCTACACCTTTTCAAAAGAGATTCAGAATTTCTAGTAGTTACAGGTCATTACACTCTTTGCCAAGAGGAACGTGTATAACTTGATTGGCGATTAGGATTTGAATATAAGGAATAGTTTTCTTTACAATTCATATTAGTAAAAGAATTGGATTCAAAGAGAATAGTTTTTTTTGAAAGGATATTAGTGGAGAAAAAAATGAGTGGTGCATTTACACTATTGGAGATTAATGATGGAACCGACAGCAGCAGCAGCAACGATATACGAGTACCCAATGTAGCTGTGGAAATAACTGCTGGCTGTAGACTATGTCTTGAATGGGACACTATGTATGCTAGATACGTGATATCATTAAGCAAATTTAAGCAGGAGGAACAGCTGTGTTTTGCTGGAAAAGTAAATATTCTCCATATAAATAAACTTCGGTCAGCATTAGATGTTCTATCGAAATATATTGATGAGAACAAAATGCATCAGTGAATATTATTATTGTAATTATGTTCAATAAAACTGTTTCTAAATCAATGGTATTTTTTCTTTTTCTATAGTAGACTAGCGTATATTTTTGAGTACAAAAAAGAGATTCTGATTAGTCTGAAGTTGGTTGTGAGAGAGTTAGGACTCTAAAAAATGGATAGATTCGAGAAAGATCGAATCATGAGGAATCTAATTCTTATGGAAAAAAACGTTTGATTCTAGATGATGATTTTCTAGAGTTGTCTATTCAAAGGAAGATATTTTCTCGGGGAATGCTTGTCGATATAATGAAAACTGATTCTCCATCATTAGACTATTGTATGAAGCTTCTACATCGTGGTCCAAATGCATTTACACAATTTATTGATATATTGATCACGACACAGCAAAATGATATTGTGGATATGCTTTTAAACATTAGTTTTTAGAAATTTAGGACTTTTTTTTTCATAAGAAAGATGGTGCTCAAGGATGATTTACTCCTCTCTCTCTCTCTCTCTATCTCAGGCAATTTTTTGATGTTGCTAGCTCAGTTTCATTGTGGCAGTGAGAGCGTCAACACATGACAAAATGTTTCCATACATGTCCACTATGTATGTACTCACTGGGCAGTTGGTCATCATGTGAGAATTGCACAATGATTGAGGAGTATGATGAAAAGTGTAGATTATGCAACCCGTGTAAATTGCATAGAGGATATGCTGTACAAATTAAAGGTTGTAATTCCTGTCTTGAAGAGGTGTGTGACTCTCATCCTAGGAGGCCACCTATGCTCCAATTGTCATTATGAAAAATGTAAGCAATGGGAGAGTACATATCCCGGTATGATTGGAAAGAATCCTAACCGGAATTTTAGTTTTTGCTACGAGATTGGTATCGTCGTGGTTTTAGATTGTTCTGGGAGGAGGAACCAGGTCAACGATTCAACTGTTGGAACAACAAGAGAATATGGTTTCTACGTCATTGTTGTGAAGACACTGGGTGTTATGATTATAAGCCCACTGATTTTTATTTGGCAGTGACAGAATGTGATTCGACACTTGAGGACACTGTTTGTGAAATTGCTTCAAATACACAAATGAAACATGTGAATTCTATAGAATGAATGCGAATAGTATCATTGACTATACAAAGAGATATGACAAGAGTGAAGTCACACTCTACTGTAGAAAATGTGACCCTGACATTGCAGTACATCAGAATCAGTACACTGTGAATTCAAATAATCTACCTGCACTAGTTGTCGTTGACAAATACCTAGTAGTGGATGAAATCTAAAGAGTAGAAAAGTCGTTTTATCATGTATATAATTTTTTTTTTTATTAATAAACAATTTCACATACATCTTTGGAACATTTTATTCTTAGGGCACTAAAATCAATATTAAATACACTTGTAAGTATATTCTCCACTAGAAAGTCGTTCAATTGAGGTAAGTCAACGTAGATGTTGAGAAACTGCTTGTAGGTGTAGCCACGACATCTGAACATGAAAAAGAGTAGTGCATGAAAGCCACATGTCTTAGTCGCTAAATCCTGTACTCTTCGTTGATTTTGAATAATGGTTTTCCCACTGCTTTCAATAAAGTTGCTGATGTATGGAACGTAGAATTTATACGATAGGCCAAGAGGATCAAAAAAATTCAATATTCTTCGCTGTTTGAAAGATGCATAGCCAATGACCGGTCTTCAAAGTCGATGGACTGCTATTAACAATGATTAGGGTATTGTTAAACACTTGGAATTTTTTCAATGAAGTCCGAGGGTATGCAATAGGACTTGTATTGGGACATGTATGGATCCATACTAAATACATTGATTATTTGATTTGTGTTCATGGTGCAAGGTCTAGTAGAACACTGCCGTCGGGTGTGATTTCCCAATAGGTTTCAAATTGGCTCAGTGATATTAGCGTGATACTCTCAGTCAGAGCATCGGCAAATGTACACTCTAAACGTACATTCCCAGTTCGTACTATGCTCATATCCTGTGTGCCTGACAAGTCCAAAAACAATAACCCCATGATTTTTTGAAAACATTGATTCGGTTATTCCATTTTCAAATAGTTGAGAGTCATGATCTAGGGATTGCATGGTCAACTCGTACAGAGTTCTATAGGATTTTTTGTCAAATGATAGAGTGTACAGTGGAATACCATTCACTTTGCACACAAGACTAGATAGACCGAAAAAATTAAAATCATGGGGGATTCAGTCCAGGATCCAACGGCACTGCCACTCTTCACAAAGGCCAAAGCCAATTTTGATGGGATTTCTCCATTGATAAACGATGAATCGCTATAGCTACGAGAACCGGTGGCAATGTGACGTTGATTGGTGATTGTATGGGGGACAAGAAGTTTAATGTTGTTACCATTGGCTCTTAGCTTTTCCACTGCCAATGCAACAGAGCTCATAACTTGTTGTTTTCGGACGTGGAGAATTGCCGATGTGATAATAACATTTGCATCGGGTGCTGCAGGAAGTGTTTTTCTCAGAATGAAATTCGATGGGGCCATCTGTAACTTTATGTCAATCTTGACATTGGGGGGTAGCCATTGGGATACATTGAATATCTCATGATTTAATTTTCCAACTAGATGATACTCCTGGGTCACTGCAGTAGTCAACTCACCGTCAGTATCAACACCTGTTCGATATTCATAGCCCAATGATTGTCCTCTCATCTCCTTGTACGCCTTTGGCGTCATCATCATAAATTGTATGTAGCTTGCATAGTTGGATAAATTATTGCTAGTGCTCACCAATGTCCCATTAATAAATACATTAATTTGTTTGAATAGGTTGTGTAGAATACAGTTTTTCATAGGAGAGACCATCGCCGGCATTTGGAGTTGTATTATTTGACTTTTTCTTCACCACAACATTTAAATCAATAAATGTTGACGACAAATCAATGAAATAGTCTTCATTGGAAAATATTTGAAAGTGTATATTTTCCGAGAGGGGTTGTTGAGGGTGAAATTGTTCATAGTAGCCATACTTGACACTGACATCAACATTTTCAGCATTGAATAGATTCAATGAGGAAGTGATTGATGGATATGATTCCTTGTGAGGGAGATAAGTCATCTTAAGAGAAGAAATCCTTCTTTGATCTAACAATCTTTTTTCTTCTTCTTCTTCTGCTGCTTATTGATCTTTTTGTTTTATTTCTCAAAGTCCTTGTTGATGTCCTTTGCTTCCTGCCTGGGTGGAGACTGATGAGTGAATGACGCGAACGCATCCTTTTCAATCCCTCCCCATTTTGTCGAGATTTTAATTGTTCGCCAACGGCTCTTGCTGAAGATCTAATATTTTCTTTAACACTCTCCTTGAAATTCTTGCCCGACCCCCAGTCCTGTAGTGTGGAGGCAGCAAAATTTGATGCAGCAGGTACAAGATATTTTCTGGCAAGGGGTAGTGCAGAACGAAATAGCTTAGCAAACCAGCTACCAAGACCATAGCCAGACATTGTAGTACGCCCTTGTAGTAGTCCAATCCATTGCCTATTTGACGTGGACTCAAAGCACCAACATAACAGTCAATATCGGGACAGACAAATGGAATTCTTCTATTGTTCATTTTTTAGGTGATTGTACCGTCTTTGTCGTTGACAATAGGTCGAAAATGACATGTAATCACTGCTAGGCCCTTTGAAATTGCTATTGGATCACCTAATTCGGTTCTTAGTGTTAACTGACAGAGTTCCAAATAGGAAGTGTTTACGGGAATATACTGAAGATGCTTTATATTGTAGTGGTGAACATGTTCTTGATTGGTTTTTCGTTCAAGAACTCGTAGGAGGGGAACATTTGAATTACCAACCCGAGATGTTTCCACAAATGAAGCGTAGAGAAATATACAAGTGTCCGTGGAGAAGCTGGGTGCATAGTCTGCATAGATAACATGGTCACTACCACTGAAATTTTCTGTCTTAATAATACGTTTTTTAAAACCAAGAACCTCACGTAAATTCTCATTGAGGAAAATTCTTTCATTCTCAAATGGATTGGTAATATAAATTCTCCTTTGTTCCGTCGAGTAATTGAAAGTGAAACCACCTTTTTTTTCGACTTGCAATTTTTTTGTTGATAACTCGACACAGTTCATGCATGTTATTGTATTCCCTGTAGGGGATGTTAGCAATAGGGTACTGATTAGAGTCAAAAGTTGCCATTGCACCTTCATCACCGAATTCAAACGGTCTAAT
The DNA here is from genome assembly GCA_027921565.1 of Artemia sinica. Lineage (NCBI taxonomy): Eukaryota > Metazoa > Arthropoda > Branchiopoda > Anostraca > Artemiidae > Artemia > Artemia sinica. Next base: position 20,481,499 of record CM051275.1, read on the forward strand.
TTTTATTTCATATTTACGATCCTTTCTCAGGATGTCATAGGTATTTTTTGAGGATACAGTCGACAAGGGCCACTTCATATGCACCGTCAAATTTGATGGCGGGTGAGAGTTTTGTCCAAAAATCACTTGTCGTATTCAAGTCATTGTAGAGAGGATCGGAAACGTTGGACATGAAAGTTACATAGAAATCATTGGGCATTGTCAATATCTTCAACACCAATCCAAGAATCAAAATCGGAGTTGTATCCTAGCCAGCGAACAAGTAACTGTTTCTTACCCCCGCGAGTACGTGTCTTTAATATCTTTTCAATTTGATAGATTTCACTAGCATTTTTAACTTTTTGCAATTCATAGTCATAAAAGCCGCCGAGAATCTCTTCATCTTTGGTATCACGCAGGCGATAAGTTATGGGTTTAGTGTCTAGGATTTTTGCCACTTTAAAAAGTTCAGTGGACCACAAGTAATTCCCCTTTTCAAAAACATTAGTTGTTCTATTAATTCGAACAGTATCACCAACCTTGAATTTATTTTTCTTCTTCTTCTTGACTTTTGATTCATTGGAATATTGTTTAAGAAAGGTGTCAATTGTATTATGATCCGAATGATGAACTTCCGTTGGTGTAGAGTTGGACAATGAGCGATGAGGTCGTTGATTATAAATCAACATGATTTTATCTAGATCATGAATAAAAGCCGGCGTATTTTTCAATGTACAATATCTTGAAATTAAAAGTCGAATAGTTCTTATCAATCGTTCGGCCAATGCAGCCTTTATAGGACTGTGCGTATGATAGAGCAGTGTACTATATTTCTCTAGTACTTTTGCAACATGAGGATTAACAAATTCACTACCGCGATCCGTTTGAATTTTTTTATATGAATCCTTTTCGAGAATACTTTCAATGGCCTGAGCAACTTCAACACCTCTCTTTGATCGCAATGGAATTGCATATGCATAGCGACTAAAAACACTGATTGCAAGTAGAATGTACTTGTACGGTGTATTGTGACGTCTTTGAAGCTCATCTAGAGTCAGGAGATCTGCTTGCATTATATCCAATGGGTAAAAGGCTTTAGTTTTTCGATATTGATTGGCACGAAGTCTATGATTTCTATGCAGAGTGTAACTTGGTTCATTTTGTAGATAGTCTTGTACACTTTTAGTGCGAACACCCGTGACTTTGGAAAGAGTTGTGGGGGAACTTAAACTCCCCGCCTCGCCAATATTTTCATAAACACCTTTCAGAACTTCAGCCATTTCGAACGTAAACACGTTGTGTAACGTCCGCTACCCTTTTGTATACTGGCTGCTGCTGGTGGCGGAGACGTCGACTTGATACGTCTTCGCTTTTGTCTAGCTATCAGTGGTGTGCTAGTATTTTCCAAAATTGATTTAAAATCTTCTTCTGCTTCAAGTTCATCTTTTAATGATGATGATGCACGTTCATTTAATTTTTTTAGAATTTGTCTATTGCCAATAAGACTTTTGGGGAAGTTTAATGTATTTAGAAAGTTGTATAGATGAGTGTCAAATGATAATAGTCCTTTACGATTTGTAACCATGTCATACATTAAATCAAGTAGATTATAGCTCTTGCCCTGAATTATAATCCTTTCCCCATTGCTCTCAACTTGAATTTGACCACTTTCCAAGAGATAGATTAGGAGTCGTTTACTTTGTTCACGATATGAGAGGGGCATTAGATTTCCAATTTTCAATACAATTGAATCCAATTCCTCCTTCTTTAATTGTGTTCCAGCAGCAGCAGCAGCAGGAGACTCTTGAGGAGATGATTCTTTTTTGGGATCAGCAGCAGCAGTGGGCTTTGATCGATAGTGTTTGTCCACTCGGCGAAGTGCATCTTGAAGTAAAATCAGTTTTTTATCATCATCAATAGTTTCATTGTCGAGGAATTTACTCAGATTGTCCTCAAAGTGTTCGACGGGTGAGAGAGCGAGTTCTATTGGAGTCAATTTATAGGGTTTTGCCATTCTCACTAGAGAAAACTGTTTACAAGTCCTGCAATTATTGGCAGTAAAAGCGTGAAAAAAAGCTACCGCCCGCCTGAAGAAGTCGTTTCCTTTTAAAATTCTTTCCTTTCTTTTTAGAGGCCAATGTACGTACAATGGAACGATGTTGCTTTGCCTGTTGCTTAACTACTTCTGGTAGTTGAACATTACCCTCGGTCAAATTTAAACAAAGTTCAGATATTAGATTAATGAAATCATTGTCAATACCATGTTTGAGTATTGCTTTTCTAAGCTGAGGTTTTGAAGTGCTTAGAACTGAAAACAAGTGTCTATTTTCATGTAGTTTCTTCAGTGTCATGATAGCGACTAATAGGTCTTTTAGTGTTCACCGGGAGATATACTGTAATTTCATTGTCGAAAATATCTGTGACTACACGCAGATCCTCGGGTGTATTTTGATTAAGATCCAGCAGGATATAACCGTGGGGTTTATTAGTTGCATGATTGTATGCCGAGAGCAGAAATTTAGGGGCACCTGGATAGATTTGTTTATTGAGGGTTATTAGCGAGCTAGAATCACGAACAACTCTGTAGATGATATAGTAGGTACAGTTCAAAGCAAGTGTTCGCATACATTTGCTCTGATGAAAGAGATTGTGTAGAACCAGAGTAACGGAAATCTGTTCATGATGAGAGCGAACAGTGAACAATTGCAACATTTGCTGGGACCATTGTTCAATGGATTCAGCCAGATCGTCAATGATCAGCCAAGAGTTTGGTTCAATAATGTTGAAAACATCAAGTCCCTGTATGAACTGTATCTGCATCGATCCCATGGTGGTGGCAGCAATTGCTTTTATTTTATTGTATGACTCCTGCCAAATACTATAGCAATAGTAGATTTTTTTCGGCTTTTCCGCAAACATTTTATCACAATTTTTAATTATTTTAGTTAAGAGTGTTGTTTTGCCCGACATTGAGGGCCCACACAGAAACGATCTGAATGGTGTTTTAAATTGATACATGTTCCTTTCAACAGTTCACCTGGACAACTAACTGTAGACCCTAATTGTCTAATGACTAAATAATTTTTTTTTTCCCTACTACTCTGTTCTTCCAGAAGACAAAGACAAAAGACAAAGAATCATATTTTTTTTCTTTTATTATATGCACATAAAAATGTAACAATACATTGAAAAAAATACACTTTTTTAAATTTATTCATAATAAAAAATACAACAACAACATTTACATGGAATGCACACAGAGAGAAAAAACATTTTTTTTTTTTTTTTTATATAGAGAAAAAAAAAACACATATTAAATTAGAGATGGCACTTGAAAAAAAAAATCTGCTCTAAGTCCAAAAAAAAGAGATAACTTTGGTGACGGTGCGCCCCCCCGCGCTGGCGGCGGCCGGCCCCCCCCCCCCCCCCGGGCCGCGAGGCCCCCCCCCCCCCCCGGGCCGCGAGGCCCCCCCCCCCGGGCCGCGAGGCCCCCCCCCAAAGGTTTTTAGGAAATTAGTTACAGGACTTTATTTAAACCGAGACTTTCACGGTGGGCAATACATTCGATCCGGTCTGAAGTTAAATAGTGACCAAGGGGGAGGGTGGTCACACCATCTTGACAAACATAGACCTTGTCGGAAATGGTACTCATGGCTATTTTCTCTACATTTACAGTATAGTTCTTGTACTTCAATGAACGAATTGCCAACAATTTGGCTCGTGGAATTGCATTTTGAACAATACAATTCCTATAAATGTCCATATTGAAATTCTTGTCCACATAGTGCGTGGGTACTCCTTTGCAACGTTTCTTGATTTCCTCGTCGTGTGTCTGTATAAAAGTACACCTTCGGACCTACAAACATACCACGGGAAATCAAGTCGCTACCCGTTTCAGATTTTAAAAATAAAAGTTGATTGGGCGCCCGACGTTTTACTAGCTCAGGGTAAAGACCAACACTCCAATTGGTGTAGTCCATCCGTGAGCTGATAATTTCACCGTGCGCCAAATCATCAATTAGATTTGATGTTTTTACTTTGAGCAGTAGAGAATCCGTGTCACCGTAGCAGACCTCTACTTGCCCCTTTTCCGGCCACTGTACCCTAGCCACATTGTAGTAGAATTCCAACATGAGCTTTTTTGAGATCTCCAAGATAGCACTGCCTGCTGCAATATTTTTATTCAGGACAATGCGTCTTTTTTTCCTATTCAAAAGTACCATGTCCGGGCCAATGATTGTAAAGGAAGTGTAATTGGGATCGGCAATAATTCGAGCACATTGTTCTGGATCGGTCACAACGTCGCAACGATTCCTATTACGAACACTCTCACACATTTTGCCGAAAGCTGAATTCAAAATGAGTTTATAAATTTCTTTTTCAGCTTTCGTCTTTGCTGCAGAACGTTTGCTGACAAAAGTGTCAACAAACGTTTTCAAATAAGGCTTTTGACTAAACTCGAGTGCTCGGTGAACCTTTGTGACGTTGAAACCATTGTTACACATCCATTTTAACGCTACATGATGTACAACTATGTTTTTTTTCGGCAGAAGGTCAGCAATAAGTTTTTGTTTTGAAGGCGCCCAATGCAATCCGTCCACCTCGACTAAACGCCTATTGCGAGGACTCAAAGAGTCCTTAGTCACAGGTCTATTGATACACGGGAAAACAAAATCCTTTACTGAATCGTGAAGCTCGACTGGTATCTCTCCATCAATTTCAAAAAACCATCCAACCGGTCCATTCTCCTCAACACCACTGTCAATGTTGGGGAAATGGGGAGCTTGAGGGTCATTGAGCCATTTATAGTCGCCGCAAGGTAGTGCATAATGGGACATGGCCGCGAGGGGTAGAGAGAATTCATATCGAGGAAAACTGCATTTGATTTTGTCCCCGTCTTCTCCCCCGTAGGATCAGTTTCCAAGATACGGTCTCCGTGAAAAACAAAACCCCCCCTCATTGACCTCTCGATGAACAGATGCTGATCAATGTCAGTGATTAGCCCGATTTTTTCCCCACTAATTTTCAGGATGAGGTCCATCACTAGATGAGGCGAAGAAAAATAATAGCCCAAATCAAGATTAAACTCCTCATAGATTTTATCCGTATTTTTACACATAATGTCTAACAAAGTTAACACGTCACTCGACAAATACAGCTTGCAGTAGTCAAATCCATTTTTACACCCTCCCGCTGCCCAAACTTTTTTAGCAAAACTGTATTCCTCGGGGTGCAACTACGATCGTGAAGACTGTCGTAAAACGATTCAATACAAGGAATAGCTCCTCGGCGAATCTCGACATGGAACAATAAAAGTCATAAGGATAGATGCCCTTGACCGTTAACAAATCATATAAATCATTTGGAAATTGTTGCTTGAGAAGGGGGAAAGCGTTGCAGCCGTCATCGTTTTTCTGCACTTGAATTAATTCGCTCAATGATTTGGGAAAAAAAAAAACTGTAGGAATCTAAAAAGCGAATTTTATTCGTGTACTCAACACCGGCTTCAACAAATTCCACATAAATTCCAAAACAAGCAACTTTTCTGCGGATTTAGGTATGATTTTGTACGTAAAGCTGTCTATCACCCATGCATCATCATCCACTGTTCCATTTCTTTGAAGATGTGCCAATGCAGGTAGCACAAACTTCAGATCGTAGTTAGAGTTATGTATAAAAACCGGTAGAAAAAGTTGTTGTTTAATTTTTAAATTACATGAATTGTGAGCCCACCCCCGAAAGTTACTTTTTCCCGTTGAATTGGGGTCAATAAGGTGATCGTGGTCCTGCACCGCGTCTTTTGGGGCAAGGGCACCCCTACACACCCAGCAAATTGTTCCCTTTTCCAACGCCAGTTGCTCTTTATCCGACAATGTCATCGGATAATTAGTATGACGTAATCGTGAAATTGCCCTGTTTGCCGTTTTTATTAAAGAAACCAATAGCTTTTCCATACTGCCCTCCTCGTCCATAGTTAAAAAAAAACTCTTCCAATAGCATTTTATTGTTGGCGTCGCGACGGGGCGTGCGCATAGGAACACGCAACTAGTTTGTGTTCCTTGACTATATTTGGCCTTGATGGGTCTGATACCTCAACCAGTCTTGTTTCACAGTATAAAGACACTTTATCAGATTGCAAAAGAGAATTTTGAAAATTTTTAAATTGTAAAATGTCTTTGCCTTCTGCCGGCATTTCTATTCTCTGATTTCCGTGAATTTTGCAATGTCCCATGTGATCTGAAAAAGTTCGCTCGGATCTAAATGAGGAAAGGCACATGGGACAATAGAAACATTCTCCTTTGTTCTTGCCTTGAGAGAGGAGTCGACTTATCGCCGTAACGGGGAAAAATGACCATAAGAATTTACATCTTTGGGGGGCTGGTAAATAACCCATACAAAATTTTTTACATTTTTCCACCCTCGGTGTCCTCACTGAGTACAAAACCCCTTTTTTATTCGGTTTTTTCCCCCCATCTACAAATTCAGTGTCGTACTGGAGAACAACTACCCCCACCCCAAGATTTTCATTTGCTTTCTCGAATATGCTTATTTCTTTAAAGGACACCGGATATTTTCCCTCTAAACAATCAAAATTTACTTTAGGGAAATTTTTTCCCCCGTTGCGAGCAAGTTTGTCAAGATTTTTCATTGTTGATTCATTTTTTAATGTCTATGGGCCGCCGCTAAAAATGCATACTTAAAGCATTGAAGTCCAGTGTCAAAATTGAAACCCTAAACTCCTTTGGTAGCCGACAAATCTGGGTGGCATTTTATTCGTCGAGCAGCCCCCGCCCCCCTTAAAATAAAGTTTTTTTTAAATCTACTGAGATTCAGATCCATGCGTTCAATGTATAAAATGGTGGAACCACTCCCCCTCTCATTAAATGTATCCAAAGTTGAAATTAGTTTATTTACCCAGTTGAAAAAGTTGTCTTCAAAATCGTTTAGACCTGGGTAAAAAGTCTGGTTCCCCGTCGAAAAATGAAAATAAAAAATGTCCCCAGATGTCCCCTTTTGTAAATAAACTTTTTGGTTGACTGATGCTTTAATTCCCCCCTGACCTCCCCATTTCTGGATCTGAATATCAATAAGTGCTCGAATTTTGTCGATATAGCTATGGAGATTTTTCACGGGGTCAGTTAAAATAATGCCAGCGTTTTCCTCGGGAAGGCTAAAATCTACCCTGTTTGTTTGCAAATGACCTAGAGCAGATTCTAACAGATAAAAATCAGGCAATTCCGGGGACGTAGTACTGTTTTCATGTCCTGACCCTGTTTGTTCAGGACTCAATTCACTAATTATAAAGTTCTCATTAAAAATGTCCCCGGAAGAATTAGGGCCAACAATTTGAATAAGACTGTCCATTTCTTCAGCTGTAAATTGAAAATCCAGGGGGATATCAAATAACATACCTTCACTAACATCTGGCGAGAGGGGGCAATTACCCATAATACTTTGAAGTCCTGGACCAGGGAAGGCAGAAGTTTTCACAGCTTCCCCCTGAAACTAGAAAATGAATGGATTAAGTTTTTTTTTTTTTTTTGACGAAAGTTTTATCACAATTATAATACACTTTTTTTTTTTTTTTTTACTTAAAAGTTACCCCCCCCTCCCAACTGAAATTTAGTTTCTTCCAAAATGTTTTCAAAACTAAGAAAAGAAACTAGAGTATTTCACGTAAAAAAAAAAAAATCTATCAAACGTTACTGTCATTGATCAAACAGTTCAAGTTATCAAAAACCTTGCCCGTTAAAGCTCGAAACACGACATGCTGGTTTTATAATACAGGTTTAATTAATTACGTAAATCTCTTGACAAAGAAAGAAATCGCTTGAGTCCTCTCGCAATAGCAAACCAAACCACATTTTTAAATACGATACATGAAAAAAAAAATACAGTTTTGTTTATTTATTTCATATATTTCCATTTATTCAGAATATTAATGGTTGGGATTGCACTCCTCCCACCTCCCCAAAGCCCACTCCAAATACATTAACGATATTCTTTGTATTTAAAGGAGACGTGTTGTTCAATTATAGTCTTAAAAACGAGATATTTCTGTAAAGTACATAAGAAAAATTTAGAGCCAAATAGCCTATACCTATATGGAATGCCATAAAAACACATTTTTAAATACGATACATGAAAAAAAAAATACAGTTTTGTTTATTTATTTCATCTATTATTTATTCAGAATATTAATGGTGGGGATTGCACCCCTCCCACCTCCCCAAAGCCCTCTCCAAATACATTAACGATATTCTTTGTATTTAAAGGAGACGTATTGTTCAATTATAGTCTTAAAAACGAGATATTTCTGTAAAGTACATAAGAAACATTTAGAACCAAATAGCCTATACCTGTATGGAATGCCATAAGACACATTTTTTAAATACGATAAATGAAAAAAAAAATACAGTTTTGTTTATTTATTTCATCTATTATTTATTCAGAATATTAATGGTGGGGATTGCACCCCTCCCACCTCCCCAAAGCCCTCTCCAAATACATTAACGATATTCTTTGTATTTAAAGGAGACGTATTGTTCAATTATAGTCTTAAAAACGAGATATTTCTGTAAAGTACATAAGAAAAATTTAGAACCAAATAGCCTATACCTGTATGGAATGCCATAAAACACATTTTTTAAATACGATACATGAAAAAAAAATACAGTTTTGTTTATTTATTTCATCTATTATTTATTCAGAATATTAAATGGTGGGGATTGCACTCCTCCCACCTCCCCAAAGCCCACTCCAAATACATTAACGATATTCTTTGTATTTAAAGGAGACGTATTGTTCAATTATAGTCTTAAAAACGAGATATTTCTGTAAAGTACATAAGAAAAATTTAGAACCAAATAGCCTATACCTGTATGGAATGCCATAAGACACATTTTTTTTTTTTTTTTTTTTTTTTTTAGAAATGCATGATAAGCACTCCATAAATATCATTAATTTGGTTAATGAAAGAAAATTAAATAGCTTAGAAACAAATTTTAAGTTTTTAAAAGCTATGCGCCTGAGAAAATTTTGTCTTATTTTTGAAAATAGAGATAGAAAAAAAAAATTATGTATATACTTACAAATTCTGATTGGACTTCTATATCTGAACTCCTTTGTAATACTTGAGGAGGGTTTGCCATGGAGCCAACGCGGGAGTCAGAGGGTTCTGTCACTATAAGTTGAGTGCTCGATGCATGGTCCAAATCACGTGTAACTTTTCTAGCGAATTTGATAACAGACGCTCTTGTGGGCTGTATTAATGAAGGTTCGCCATATCTAGCTTTTTTCTCAGAAGGGGGATTATTGCACGTCTCTTCTTCCTTTAAAAAAAGACAAAAAAATTTAGCATGTAGCAAAAATGCATTTTGGGTTTTTGGAAAATAATTCAGTTTATGTTAGACATCTTGATTTCAAAATCAGAGGTTTTGATAGTGGGATGGAGGACCTTTTATAAACTGCTCCTCCCCCCCCCCCCCTCTCCTCCTATGTCCATGTTTCCGTGACTGTATTTGTAAATTCAAACTTAAAAAGCAGTATTTGCGTTCCTTATTAAACAATATGGAGAAGAATTGCATATGACAGTCAAGTAAAACTATCAGATTTCAATCAAATGTAGACATAAATAGAAATTTAAGAAGTGGAAAAGTTAATTAGCACGGCTCAGTCAATCCCTCTTATGAGATAATTAGGTCCGTTAAAAAAAAGGATAGCTAACAATGTTATTTATTAAATAGGGTTATAAGGTAACAAATTTTATTTTTGAGGAAATGGGGGGTGAGGGTTTTGAACGCATTAAATTTCAGGAAGAGATTCTTCAAACGCAGACTGGTCAGGAAATATTTTCAAAAAAACATCCCTAAAAAACCATGATCGTGATAAAAAAAAAAATCACACTGTAATAAAAAAGGAAGCTTTTGTAACAATTAATACATTAAAAGAATCAACATTTTATTCTAATCCAATTTACCGATCGAAAGCTAAGCACTTTTTTTCAAAAACATCCTTAAAAAGGCCACTGATCTTGATAAAAAAATCACACCATAAATGCAGACTGGCCTGGAAGTATTTTCAAAAACATCCCTAAAAAAAAAACACTGATCTTGATAAAAAAAAAAGCCACTGATCTTGATAAAAAAGGAAGCTTTTGTAACAATTAATACATTAAAAAATCAACATTTTATTCTAATTCCCAAATTACCGATCGAAAAGCTAAGCACTTTTTTCAAAAAAAAACATTCCCTAAAAAGACCACTGATCTTGATAAAAAATCACACCGTAAATTTCAACCTATAAGAGAATTAGAGGTTTTTTCAACTCCTAAAAACAACAAGCTTCTAAGTACATAAGTACCCTTAGTTCTAGTGTAAGGAAAGAATTTCTTCCTTAACTTAAATGACAGTTTCTTTTTAATAATGCGAATATTTTTTACTCACCAGAAAAAGGTTAGAATTATCCATTTTTTTTCTATGTAAATGTTTTTTACAAAAAATGCTTGTAATCTCGAATATAAACGATTCGAAACTGATGGAGAATCAAATATGGAACCTGATTATATACAAAAAATAATAGGCGAGTAAAAAAGAAGAGACACCGGTTTTTTGAACTAAAAAAAAAGACATTGAACTTTGAAATTGCGTCATGACCTGTAGACTGCAAATAAAACAGGATGGAACATAAAGTCGTAGAAATGGAATGCCATCTGAGGGAGCTCTGAATCTCTTTGAAAAGGTGTAGAGCTTCTATAGAAGTATTACCTAGATGCGAGGGGCTACTCACACTCTTTGAAAAGGTGTAGAGCTTCTATAGAAATGTTTTCCTATAGCTTCTATAGAATTCAATAGATGCATTCTACTTATGAGCAAGCGTTCGATTCTGTTGATAGAAGCTTTAGTAAAGGTTTTATCCTTGTATGGTATACCAAACAAATACATTTAAGTGATTAGTGCTATGTACGAGAATAACATTGTTGCGGTTAAGGTAGGAAATGAGGTTAGCAGCTGGTTTTGTATTAAATCAGGAGTTAAGCAGGATTGTGTTTCTATTCCCCTTTCTATGGATTATTTTGATGGACTTTGTCTTAAGGGGCACAGGAAAGGCGATGGGAGACCACGGAATCGAATGGGGAGGAAAAAGTCTCCTGGACTTAGATTATGCTGATGATTTAAGCATCCTAGATGAAAGTGTGAGCAAAATGAATGAAGTTTTAGAGGTTTTGTGTGTTCAGGGTGGTACAATAGGTTTGAAAATTAATCGTCACTGAGGCTAGGAATAAGTGAAGATGAAAAGGTGAAGTTGGGTAATGAAAAGATTGATCAGGTGGGCAGCTTCACTTACCTTGGTAGTATTATTAGTAAAGATGGTGGGAGCAGTGAAGATGTCAAAAGTAGAATAGCCAAGGCTCAGGGTGCTTTTTCACAGTTAAGAAAAGTTTGGAAGAATAGGAAGATAAGTCTGCAAACCAAGATTTGAATATTAGAAGCTACAGTGATGACAGTGGTCAAATATGGCTCTGAAGCATGGGCGTTCCGAAAAGCGGATGAAGATTTGCTAGATGTTTTCCAGAGACATTGCTTAAGGATTGTTCTGGGTACCCGGTTGACTGATCGTATTTCAAACAATAGGCTATACGAAAAATGTGGTTCAATATCACTCTCTAGGGCTATAATGAAAGATAGGTTGAGGTGGTTGGGCACGTTGTGCGGATGAAGAATGACAGGTTGCCGAAGATTGTTGTTTTCGGCCAACCGTCTAGGGCTAAACGGAAAGCAGGTCGTCCTCGTCTGGGGTGGGAGGACGTCATAAAGATTTAAAGGAAATGGGAACTTCATGGGCGGGTGTAAAAAGAGAGGCTTTCAATAGATTGGGATGGAGGAGGAGCGTGCGTAGCTGTGTTGGCCTCAGGTGGCTTGGTGCTGCGGTGAGTTGTTAGTAGTATTAACCAAATTTGTCTTCTTTCGTGTGTAAGCAGTGCCAAAAATATACGAACTAAGAGAATTTTTAGGGGTCAGACCCTGAAGCCCGTCCCCCTGCAAACGTGCATGTATCAACGGAATTGCATTTTGAAATTTATTTTCATTTTTTAGGTTGGTTGCAAAACTGAAATTGACCTTTCTTTAAGCAAGTTAAAGTCTTACTTCAAGAAATCGTCTGAATGAAATTACAGTTCGGACTTAGTGAATGGATAGACCTAAAATTAATGAATCCAAATAACGTAACGAATATTGCCCTTTTAATGTAACCTGCATTCCCAAAATCGTATAAACCATAAGTATATCTAAAGTGTTAGTATAGTTGCACTTGTCACGTCCATTGCCTGTTTTACGAAGCCATAGAGCCTCACCAGGACTGATGACTTATTTATTGGGTTTATGAATTTTTTAGTCTGTGGAATAAATAAATAAAGAAAAGTGCTTGAGACACATTTATTGCTTGTGTTTTTTTTCCAAAAATTCAGTCAGCCTTACTAAATCTTCCTGTTGTGGTCCAAAAGTTAGAATCTAGCTGATAAGGCCTCTCCATTAAGTATATAAAGAAAAATTAAAAAGCAAATAGAAAGAACAAAGTGGAGTAAAGTTTTTCCATGTTCATCTATTAGAAGTAATTTTTTCTTCATCCCACCCCCCCCCCTCCCCACTGAGAGAAAAATGAAAGTGGTAACCTAGCTAGTAAAAATTCAAAGATTAGCTAGCTCAAAATAATGTCGTAGTTCAACTACCCATCACTTGATCATTCTTAATCAATAATAAAACAAATGGCCAAGAACGATTTATGTGAAAGTAACGCTAAAATATTTCAAAAGATTCGAGGCTTGCTGATATATATCGCGATGAGTTTGATTCTATTGGTCATAGATGGGTTTATCCCAGGACCAACAAATGATTAAATACGAATTGTTAGTATAGATTTTACTAAGCCATTCCAGTTATAAGCTACTTTGGTGAAGTTTCAGCAAGCAGTATCAAACAGCTCGTTGTAACGAACTGTAAGTAAGGATTGACTCGACCCCATAGTAACCGAATTATAAAAATGGAATTTTGATAACGATAGATTAATCAAAAGAATTTACTTTTCATACTGTTTCCAAATATATAAAGTTCATTAAGTTTAATGTTGCCCATCAAAGGCTACGACCCTGAGAAAATTTGCCTGATTTTCGAAAAAGGGGAGAAACCCCCTTAAAAAGTCAAGAAATCTTAACAAAATATCCCACCATCGGATTCAAAAATATCAGAGAACCTGAATGTAATATTTCCAAGCTCCTATCTACAAAAATGTGGAATTTTGTCTTTTTGGCAGAAAAGGGATCACGGATGGGTGTTTTATTTCTTTGTTTGTTTTTTTTTCCCAGGGGTGATTGTATCGACCGAATTGTCCCATTAGATCGGGAAGGAGATCATTCGAATGGAAATCAAAAGTTGTAGTGTCCTTTTTCAGTGGCCAAAAAGATAAAAGGGTACCTATCCTCCTTTCGAGCCCGTTTTCCCCCAACGACATCCTATCCAAATTTTATGATAGCCATTTAATTCAGCATAGTTGAAACATACAAAAGATATGCTTTTGGTGATGACAGGAACCTCTATAGTCCCTGGGGAAAGTGTTGTAAGTGAAGCGCTTTGCACTCACATATAATAATTTTTATTGGGAAACATACGGAAATTTTTCAGGGTAATTTTCTCCCGGGGTGAGGGGATTTTTCACAAGGAGAATTTCCGTGAGGAGGAATGCTGCCGAGATAATCTTCTAGGAGTAATGTTTACCTGGGGGCTACAGGGTGTTACATGGAGGGGATTTCATGGCATGATTCCAAAAACAGTAAGAAATTAAATAAAAAAATAAGTTTTTCAACTGAAAGTAAGAAACAACATTAAAACCTAAAACAAACTTAAATTATTCTGTATATGAAGAGGGCTGCCTCTCTCTTGACCCTCCCTTTTTACACGAAAGTTTGACTTTATTGTCCTAATTCTTTAGGAAAGGCTACTCAAAAACAAAGGCCGTTGATTTTGAGAGAGAAGCATTCTTAAAGAGCTTTAAGACTTCAACATAAAGAGTGATGGTCGAGGAGAGGGCAACCCCCATCATTTACAGAATTATTTCTGTTCATATTAATGTTTAATGTGGCTCCTTACTTTTGTCTTGTTTTTTATCAAACAGTTCGTGGTAACGAACTGTAAGGAGCGACCCGGCTCAATGGTAACCGAAAACTCTAAAAAACGGAATTTTGATACCAATAGATACGTCAAAAGAATCAGACTTTAATTCTGATTTTAAATATATAAGTTTCATCAAGTTTAATTTTACCTATCAAAAGATACGCGCCTGAGAAAATTTGGATGATTTTCGAAAAAAAGGGGGAAAGACCCCCTAAAAGCTATAGAACCTTAATGAAAATCACACCATCATATTCAGCGTATCAGAGAACCCTACTGTAGAGGTTTCAAGCTCCTATCTACAAAAATGTGGAATTTTCCATTTTTTGCCAGAAGAAAGATCACGGATGCGTGTTTATTTTTTTTTATTTTTTTTTCCCCAGGGGTGATCGTATCGACCCAGTGGCCCTAGAATATCGTGGGATGGCTCATTGGAACGGAAATTAAAAGTTCTAGTGCCCTTTTTAAGTGACCAAAAAAATGGAGGGCAACTAGGCCCCCTCCCACGCTCATTTTTTTTTTCCCAAAGTCACCTGATCAAAATTTTGAGATAGCCATTTTGTTCAGCATGGTCGAAAATATTATAACTATGTCTTTTAGGATGACTTAATCCCTCGAAGCCCCCAGGAGGAGGACTGAAAGTTATGAACTTTACCCAATGTTAACATATAGTATTGGTTATTGGGACCCGGCTCAATGGTAACCGACACTCTAGAAAACGGTATTTTGATACAAATAGATACATCAAAAGAATTGGATTTTAATGCTGATTTCAAATATATAAGTTTCATTAAGTTTAATCCTACCCATCAAAAGTTACGCGCCTGAGAAAATTTGGCTGATTTTCGAAAAAAAGTGGTAAAGACCCCCTAAAAGCTATAGAACCTTAATGAAAATCACACCATCATATTCCGCGTATCAGAGAACTCTACTGTAGAGGTCTTAAGCTCCTATCTACAAAAATGTGGAATTTTGCATTTTTTTGCCAGAAGAAAGATCACGGGTGCGTGTTTATTTTTTTCCCAGGGGTGATCGTATCGACCCAGTGGTCCTAGAATATCGTAGGCCCCTCCCATGCTCATTGTTTTCCCAAAGTCACCTGATCAAAATTTTTAGATAGCCATTTTGTTCAGCATGTTCGAAAATATTATAAGTATGTCATTTAGGATGACTTAATCCCCCGAAGTTCCCGGGAGGAGGGCTGAAAGTTATGAACTTTACCCAATGTTAACATATAGTATTGGTTATTGGAAAGTAGTCAGTACAGACGTTTTCAGGGGAGATTTTTCCTGGTAGTGTGGGGGGGGGTCGGGCAGGGACGTACGCAGGGAGGGGGCCTCCGAGCCCGGCGCCCACCAAAATCTCACGATTTTTTTCATTTTCCCATAATTTTCTGATTTTTCTCACAGAATAATGGGTTTGAAGGATTTGCCCCCCCCCGAAACAAATTGCCCCCCTCCCCCCCGAAACAGATTCCTGCGTACGTGCTTGGGGTCGGGGGTTATATAGGAGGATCTTTCCATGAATGACGTTTTCATGGGGGAAGGGACATTGCTATGAAGGGGACGCCGGACATCCCAGCATTATTTAAAAAAAAGATCAGAAATTAAATATAAAAAACAAGTTTTTCAGCTGCAACAGCAGCAACATCAAAACTTTAAACGAACAGAAAATATTATATATATGATTGGGTTCACCCCTAGTCAATACCTCACTCTTTAAGCCAGAGATTTTTTAGTACTTTCATAAGAGCTATTTATTCTAATTAACGGCCTTTGTGATTAAGCGGTCATTTTTAAAGAATTGGAACAAAATTCGAACTTTCGCTTAAAGAGCAAGGTATTGAATAGGGGGTGAACCCCCTAATGTACGTATTAAAAATATATGAATATAGAAGTTCGTTACGTAAGTTAATTCGTAAGTTACGTATATTTATTACTAATAAAAACGTTCGTAAATAAAATGAAACAAGTTTCGAGAAAGCCATTTAACCAAATAAAAGTAAATTAATATGAAAATTTTGTTTTAATTATTCCTGTACTGTGAACCAAGATCAAAACCTGCATTTATTCAAAAACGTTCAAAATTAAATAAAAAAAAAAGTTTTTTTAACTGAAAGTAAGGAGCGACATTAAAACTTCAAACGAACAGAAATTATTCCGTATATGAAAGGGGCTGTCCCCTCCTCAACGCCTTGCTCTTTACGCTAAAGTTTGACTTTCTCACAACTCTATTTTTTTTAAACAATAAAAAACTTTAGCGGTGCGCTGAGGAGGGGACAGCCCCTTTCATATACGGAATAATTTCTGTTCGTTTTAAGTTTTAATGTCGCTCCTTACTTTCAGTTAAAAAAACTTGTTTTTTTATTTAATATATAAACTAAATCGCGGTTCTGTTTGTTCTCCAAATTGAATAAAAAGTTTAACTGCTCAAGGTTTAAAGTCGAAATTTTTGCAGACAATGCTAAACCCCGAAGTAGAGTATTCTTTCTTAAGGTAGATCGACGAATCTACAAGATAGATTATTTAAGTCTTGAGCGTTTTCTATGAAAAGGGCAATGCAAAAAACCTGACCTTTTGATCGATCTTCAAAGTGGTCCAAACCAAGCTTCGCCCCGTGCATACTTTATCAAATGGGCTAGTAAATTTCAATGAGTTTTCCCTTAAATATCTCGTAATATTTCATCGTTAGGCTATCAAAGAAAACAACGAAATATCTTTATTGACGACAGTGAAAAACACAATGTGAAGAAAACCCGATATCTCAGTGCCACCTCCAGGGCCTTTCCCGAAGATAAAATGGAAATGAATGCACAAACACTCCCAGATTGGAAAAAAAACTAAAGCCACAAATAGCAACTTTAAAAGTCCATTGAAACTAAATTCTCCAGAAACGCTAATACTGGGAACAGTCGGACCACATTCAAAACAAAATGTTGTAAATATCCAAGTAAAAGAAATCAGGGCAGTTCCAAACTATAAAGACTGGATTAACTTTTGGAATTATTTTGTGTTGTCACGTTTTGGAGTGAGGTCTTAGACCCAAAAAAGTCTTTTTTTGTCACTATCTTGCCTTTAAATAGGATTGTCAATTTATAGAGCCTCTTCAACTCCGTATAATTTTCTTGTACCTTTTCTAGCTGAGGATTGATATAAAAAGTAAGTTGTAATTCAAGTAGCACCAAGAAGCTAACAAGGCACGCTATTTTCACAATTAAGTCTCAAATTGTGCGCAATTAAAATTTTTGGTATTCCCTACCAGCAAATATTTATGAATAACTCACTTAGTTTACACCTTAATATCCTTTGCAACCCTTTATGACGGTACATATGCCGCCGCAATTTTTTACAACTAATTACTTACTAATGATTACCAAATTGTTGGATAAGGTTGTACAAAAGATTACCGACAGAGACAAACTTGTACATCAAAACTAAACCTCGTAAAAATAAAGCGGACTGACTTCGTAGCGTCGTGATGGAGAACACGAGGGCACTGTGTGTGGCCTGGAAATGTGTCTGTGCACATACCTAGGTTATTACAAATAATGCATTGTGTCTACAAAGTGATGTTTGATATGCTAATACCTGTTCATCAAATTCTTGAAAGTAATATCTATTGTTGAATCCAACAACCTTTTGAGTGGGCTTTTATAGGCATCCATTTCTATCAAGACTCGTATAGCTGCAAGAAGTTGCTACCCAATCTTTATTTTTCTGCAAAACTATTAATTCTATTTTCAATTCAGTTTAGATTCCATGAAATTCAGCATAAAGCTCGATAAGGTTTTGAAATATTTTGCTAAAAAAAAAATCTTAGAAAAAACATGACTTACACAGGGCAAAAGAGTTTTCTTTTTTGTGACATTTCTAGCAGCCGAATAGACCGAATAGGATGGGCCGCGTAGAGCATGTCTTCGTTTAAAAATGAACGCTAATTTTTCACCATTTATTAATGCAGGTACAAACACTGGAAGCTCTATAGTCAGGGCCGTATCCAGGATTTTTTTTCCGGGTGTGTTTTACATACGGATATTTTTTTTTGAGGGGGGGGGGTACACAAAAAAACCCTCAAAAAATGCATAAAAAATTTGCTTATATCGACGTTTGTTACGTTGTTACGAATTAGACAAACAATTCAGGGGGGGGGGTCAAACCCCCCTGGATACCGCCTAGTCGATAATGACTTGCAAAATCAAGAAAAAGACTATGAGGAACGAGTTCAACTTCTCAAAATGAGTGTTTGCAATGGCTCCGGAGCAGCTAAGGGTATTAGGTTGAATTATTCAGAGGATGCGGAAAGTGATCTGGAACAAAATCAAAGACACAAGACACTATGTCAAGACAGACACAGACAAAATCAAGACACTATGTGCATCCAGGCTGCTAAAGGAGCTTGTTTCTAATATACCAGGAAAAGCCAAGGGTATTAAGTTGAAGCTTTCAGAATATATTGGGTGGAGTGCTGAATTAAATCGAAAAACTCTATGTGCATCAAGGTTATCAAAAGGCCGTATCAGCCACATTTTAAGAACAGCTAAGAGTATTAAGATGAAACTTTAGGGAATGTCGGAGGATATTAAACCAAATAAAGATACCCGACGTGAAGCCAAGTTGTGAAAATGGTGTATCTATAATATCTCAGGAACGACTACGGGCATTCGGATGAAACTTTCAGGGAAGTGCTAAGAGCGACGTTGAACTAAATTATAAGACACGGTGCATCCCGGTTGCCAAAATCAACTCGTTTCCATAACATACCATGCGTGTGTTCAAGTGAAAGTCATAAATAAAAGAGGTTGAAGAGTCAGAAATAAAGAGAGCTAAACGACACGACTGGTATATATTTACTTTCATTTTTTTTTCATTCATGCGTAATCTTTTTAACATTATCACAAGAAAATTCTTTCTAGTGTTATATTTAGAGATTGCTGCTGTATCAGAAGCTTCGTTCGAGAACCGTCCTAAACCTTCATTTCAAACAAAATGGAATGTGTGCAAGAATTATGTTGAATACAATCAAAGGCAGAGCTCATCTAACCTTATGCAACTCAAGTATTTAATTTGGAGTCCGATATTTTAATTCTTAATCAGAAAAGCTGAAAAAATTCACCCTATTAACCATAATGGAAATATGGTAATCAAAAGCAAACAGAAATTAATATATTAAGGAATTTTTAGAATAGAAATTTTTTAAAGAAAAGTAAAGAACCATATTAAAACATAAGACGAGGAGAAATAAAGCCCTGTAACAATTCAAATTTAAAACGATAAGAAATTACTCTTAAAAAATAAATGGTAGCCTACTCAAAGCGAAAAGAAATTATTAATGATCACATCCACCTTAAAGACAACCGTTACTGATAGATGAATTAAATAAAAAAAAAAGTTTTTTTTAACTGCAAGTAAGGAGCGACATTAAAACTTAAAACGAACAGAAATTATTCCGTATATGAAAGGGGCTGTCCCCTCCTCAACGCCTCGCTCTTTACGCTAAAGTTTTTTATTGTTTAAAAAAAAATAGAGTTGTGAGAAGGTCAAACTTTAGCGTAAAGAGCAAGGCGGTGAGGAGGGGACAGCCCCTTTCATATACGGAATAATTTCTGTTCGTTTTAAGTTTTAATGTCGCTCCTTACTTTCAGTTAAAAAAAACTTGTTTTTTTTTATTTAATTTTTGAACGTTTTTGAATAAATGCAGGTTTTGATCTTGGCTCACAGTATATGAATAATTAAAACAAAATTTTCATATCAATTTATTTTTATTTGGTTAAATGGCTTTCTCGAAACTTGTTTCATTTTATTTACGAACGTTTTTTATTAGTAATAAATATACGTAACTTACGAATTAACTTACGTAACGAAATTCTATATTCATATATTTTTAATACGTATATTAGGGGGTTCGCCCCCTAGTCAATACCTTGCTCTTTAAGCGAAAGTTCGAATTTTGTTCCAATTCTTTAAAAATGACCGCTTAATCACAAAGGCCATTAATTAGAATAAATAGCTCTTATGAAAGTACTAGAAAATCTCTGGCTTAAAGAGTGAGGTATTGACTAGGGGGTGAACCCTATCATATATGTAATATTTTCTGTTCGTTTAAAGTTTTGATGTTGCTGCTGTTGCAGTTGAAAAATTTGTTTTTTTTATATTTAATTTCTGATCTTTTTTTTAAATAATGCTGGGAAGTCCGGCGTCCCCTTCATAGCAATGTCCCTTCCCCCATGAAAACTTCCTTCATGGAAAGATCCTCCTACATAACACCCGACCCCAGGCATGTACGCAGGAATTTGTTTCGGGGAGGGGGGCCAATTTGTTTCGGGGGGGGGCAAACCCATTATTCTGTGAGAAAAATCAGAATTATGGGAAAATGAAAAAAAATCGTGAGATTTCGGGGGGTGGGTCCAGGCCCGGAAGCCCCCCCCCCTGCGTACGTCCCTGCCCGACCCTCCCCCCCACTACCAGGAAAAATCTCCCCTGAAAACGTCTGTACTGCATACTTCCCAATAACCAATACTATATGTTAACAGTGGGTAAAGTTCATAACTTTCAGCCCTCCTCCCGGGAACTTTGGGGAATTAAGTCATCCTAAAAGACGTACTTATAATATTTTCGAACATGCTGAACAAAATGGCTATCTCAAAATTTTTTGATCAGGTGACTTTGGGAAAACAATGAGGGTGGGAGGGGGCCTAGTTGCCCTCCATTTTTTTGGTCACTTAAAAAGGGCACTATAACTTTTAATTTTCATTCCAATGAGCCCTCCCACGATATTCTAGGACCACTGGGTCGATACGATCACCCCTGGGGAAAAAAAAAATAAACACGCACCCGTGATCTTTCTTCTGGCAAAAAATGCAAAATTCCACATTTTTGTCGATAGGAGCTTGAAACCTCTACAGTAGGGTTCTCTGATACGCGGAATATGATGGTGTGATTTTCATTAAGGTTTTATAACTTTTAGGGGGTCTTTCCCCCTTTTTTTTCGAAAATCAGCCAAATTTTCTCAGGCGCGTAACTTTTGATGAGTAGGATTAAACTTGATGAAACTTATATATTTGAAATCAGCAATAAAATCCAATTCTTTTGATGTATCTATTTGTATCAAAATACCGTTTTCTAGAGTTTCGGTTACCATTTAGCCGGGTCCCAATAACCAATAGTATATGTTAACATTGGGTAAAGTTCATAACTTTCAGCCATCCTCCTGGGGGCTTCGAGGGATTAAGTCATCCTAAAAGACATATTTATAATACTTTCGACCATGTTGAACAAAATGGCTATCTCAAAATTTTGATCGGGTGACTTTGGGAAAAAATGAGCGTGGGAGGGGGCCTAGTTGCCCTCCATTTTTTTGGTCACTTAAAAAGGGCACTAGAACTTCTAATTTCCGTTCCAATGAGCCCTCCCACAATATTCTAGGACCTCTGGGTCGATACGATCACCCCTGGGGAAAAAAAACAAAAAAACAACAAAACAAATAAACACACATCCGTGATCTTTCTTCTGGCAAAAAATGGAAAATTCCAAATTTTTGTAGATAGGAGCTTGAAACCTCTACAGTAGGGTTCTCTGATACGCTGAATATGATGGTGTGATTTTCATCAAGGTTCTATAAATTTTAGGGGGTCTTTTCCCCTTTTTTTTTCGAAAATCAGCCAAATTTTCTCAGGCGCGTAACTTTTAATAGGTAAATTAAACTTGATGAAACTTATATATTTGAAATCAGAATTGAAATATAATTCTTTTGATGTATCTATTGGTATCAAAATTCCGTTTTTTAGAGTTTCGGTTACCATTGAGCCGGGTCGCTCCTTACTTACAGTTCGTTACCACGAACTGCTTGATAAATAAATCGTAAAACGAGTAAAAATTCTCTAGATGGGAACTAATGGAATTACTACAAATAAGAATAGAGCTACTGCCCCCCCCCCCTGAGCCTCGTAAAGGGAATTGTGTTATTTGCTCTTTACTGAAATTAAATGTATTTTATACTTTTTTACTTTGAAATCATTACAATGAATAATCAAAAATTGTGTTAAATAAAATCTTGAATTGCTGATATTTTCAGAAATTCGTATCACTATATACTAAACATTCAGTTTATCTTTATTAGTCATCTTTCCAGTCATCTTGATTGTTATGGTGATTTTATTTCAGTTTTTTTTTATTTTTCGATGAATGTTTGACAAATACATATAGTTTGCATATAGTCCAAAATACATACACTTTTCAATAAAACGCAAATAGTGCAATATCGTTTAAAAGGCATAGGTGGTCAGGCAGTGGCCCTACTCCTGGTCGCAGTAATGTCTTGGTTCGTTTTAAGTTTGAATGTATTGTCCATGTAGATATCTTCTTGTTTTAGAATCTATTTACTCCTCAATATCCATGTCTGTTATATTTATGTTTGATATGATTATTATTTTAATTTTTGTTAGTTTTGGGTATCATTTATGCTTATAGCAACTCTTCTTCGTCTTAAGTTTGAATTATTATAGGACTTCCTTCCTGCTCGTCTTAGGTTTTAAAGTGGCTATAATGTGGCTTCTTCGTCTTAAGTTTGAATTATTATGGGACTTCATTCCTGCTCGTCTTAGGTTTTAAAGTGGCTATAATGTGGCTTCTTCGCCTTAAATTTGAATTATCATAGGATTTCATTTCTGCTCGTCTTAGGTTTTAATGTGGCTATAATGTGGATTCTTCGTCTTAAGTTTGAACTATTATAGGACTTCATTTCTGCACGTCTTATGTTTTAATGTGGCTATAATGTTGCTTTTACAGGACTTCATTTCCGCTCGTCTTAGGTTTTAATGTGGCTATAAAGTGGCTCCTTCGTCTTAAGTTTGAATTATTATAGGACTTCATTTCTGCTCGTCTTAGGTTTTAATGTGGCTATAATGTGGCTTCTTCGTCTTAAATTTGAATTATTATAGAACTTCATTCCTTCTCATCTTAGGGTTTGATGTGGCTATAATGTGGCTTCTTGATCTTAAGTTTGAATTATTATAGGACTTCATTTCTGCTCGTCTTAGGTTTTAATGTGGCTATAATGTGGCTTCTTCGTCTTAAGTTTGAATTATTATAGGACTTCATTCCTGCTCGTCTTAGGTTTTAAAGTGGCTATAATGTGGCTTCTTCGTCTTAAGTTTGAATTATTATGGGACTTCATTCCTGCTCGTCTTAGGTTTTAAAGTGGCTATAATGTGGCTTCTTCGCCTTAAATTTGAATTATCATAGGACTTCATTTCTGCTCGTCTTAGATTTTAAAGTGGCTATAATGTAGCTTCTTCGTCTTAAGTTTGAATTATTATCGGACTTCATTCCTGCTCGTCTTAGGTTTTAAAGTGGCTATAATGTGGCTTCTTCGCCTTAAATTTGAATTATCATAGGACTTCATTTCTACTCGTCTTAGGTTTTAATGTGGCTTCTTCGTCTTAAGTTTGAATTATTATGGGACTTCATTCCTGCTCGTCTTAGGTTTTAAAGTGGCTATAATGTGGCTTCTTCGCCTTAAATTTGAATTATCATAGGACTTCATTTCTGCTCATCTTAGATTTTAAAGTGGCTATAATGTAGCTTCTTCGTCTTAAGTTTGAATTATTATCGGACTTCATTCCTGCTCGTCTTAGGTTTTAAAGTGGCTTTAATGTGGCTTCTTCGCCTTAAATTTGAATTATCATAGGACTTCATTTCTGCTCGTCTTAGATTTTAAAGTGGCTATAATGTAGCTTCTTCGTCTTAAGTTTGAATTATTATCGGACTTCATTCCTGCTCGTCTTAGGTTTTAAGTGGCTATAATGTGGCTTCTTCGCCTTAAATTTGAATTATCATAGGACTTCATTTCTGCTCGTCTTAGGTTTTAATGTGGCTTCTTCGCCTTAAATTTAAATTATCATAGGACTTCATTTCAGCTCGTCTTAGATTTTAAAGTGGCTATAATGTAGCTTCTTCGTCTTAAGTTTGAATTATTATCGGACTTCATTCCTGCTCGTCTTAGGTTTTAAAGTGGCTATAATGTGGCTTCTTCGCCTTAAATTTGAATTATCATAGGACTTTATTTCTGCTCGTCTTAGGTTTTAATGTGGTTATAATGTGGCTTCTTCGTCTTAAGTTTGAATTATTATAGGACTTCATTTCTGCTCGTCTTAGGTTTTAATGTGGCTATAATGTGGCTTCTTCGTCTTAAATTTGAATTATTATAGGACTTCATTCCTGCTCGTCTTAAGGTTTGATTTGGCTATAATGTGGCTTCTTCGTCTTAAGTTTGAATTATTATAGGACTTCATTTCTGCTCGTCTTAGGTTTTAATGTGGCTATAATGCAGCTTCTTCGTCTTAAGGTTGAATTATTATAGAACTTCATTTCTTCTCGTCTTAGGCTTTAAAGTGGCTAGGACTTCATTTCTGTTCGTCTTAGGTTTTAAAGTGTCTATAATATGGCATCTTCGCCTTAAGTTTGAATTATTATAGGACTTAATTCCTGGTCGTCTTAAGTTTTAATGTGGCTATAATGTGGCTTCTTCGTCTTAAATTTGAATTATTATAGAACTTCATTCCTTCTCATCTTAGGGTTTGATGTGGCTTCTTGATCTTAAGTTTGAATTATTATAGGACTTCATTTCTGCTCGTCTTAGGTTTTAATGTGGCTATAATGTGGCTTCTACGTCTTAAGTTTGAATTATTATAGGACTTCATTCCTGTTCGTCTTAGGTTTTAAAGTGGCTATAATGTGGCTTCTTCGTCTTAAGTTTGAATTATTATGGGACTTCATTCCTGCTCGTCTTAGGTTTTAAAGTGGCTATAATGTGGCTTCTTCGCCTTAAATTTGAATTATCATAGGACTTCATTTCTGCTCGTCTTAGATTTTAAAGTGGCTATAATGTAGCTTCTTCGTCTTAAGTTTGAATTATTATCGGACTTCATTCCTGCTCGTCTTAGGTTTTAAAGTGGCTATAATGTGGCTTCTTCGCCTTAAATTTGAATTATCATAGGACTTCATTTCTACTCGTCTTAGGTTTTAATGTGGCTTTTTCGTCTTAAGTTTGAATTATTACAGGACTTCATTTCTGCTCGTCTTAGGTTTTAATGTGGCTATAATGTGGCTTCTTCGTCTTAAGTTTGAATTATTATAGGACTTCATTCCTGCTCGTCTTAGGTTTTAAAGTGGCTATAATGTGGCTTCTTCGTCTTAAGTTTGAATTATTATGGGACTTCATTCCTGCTCGTCTTAGGTTTTAAAGTGACTATAATGTGGCTTCTTCGCCTTAAATTTGAATTATCATAGGACTTCATTTCTGCTCGTCTTAGATTTTAAAGTGGCTATAATGTAGCTTCTTCGTCTTAAGTTTGAAATATTATCGGACTTCATTCCTGCTCGTCTTAGGTTTTAAAGTGGCTATAATGTGGCTTCTTCGCCTTAAATTTGAATTATCATAGGACTTCATTTCTGCTCGTCTTAGGTTTTAATGTGGCTTCTTCGCCTTAAATTTAAATTATCATAGGACTTCATTTCTGCTCGTCTTAGATTTTAAAGTGGCTATAATGTAGCTTCTTCGTCTTAAGTTTGAATTATTATCGGACTTCATTCCTGCTCGTCTTAGGTTTTAAAGTGGCTATAATGTGGCTTCTTTGCCTTAAATTTGAATTATCATAGGACTTTATTTCCGCTCGTCTTAGGTTTTAATGTGGTTATAATGTGGCTTCTTCGTCTTAAGTTTGAATTATTATAGGACTTCATTTCTGCTCGTCTTAGGTTTTAATGTGGCTATACTGTGGCTTCTTCGTCTTAAATTTGAATTATTATAGGACTTCATTCCTGCTCGTCTTAAGGTTTGATTTGGCTATAATGTGGCTTCTTCGTCTTAAGTTTGAATTATTATAGGACTTCATTTCTGCTCGTCTTAGGTTTTAATGTGGCTATAATGCAGCTTCTTCGTCTTAAGGTTGAATTATTATAGAACTTCATTTCTTCTCGTCTTAGGCTTAAAAGTGGCTAGGACTTCATTTCTGTTCGTCTTAGGTTTTAAAGTGTCTATAATATGGCATCTTCGCCTTAAGTTTGAATTATTATAGGACTTAATTCCTGGTCGCCTTAAGTTTTAATTTGGCTATAATGTGGCTTCTTCACCTTAAGTTTGAATTATTATAGGACTTCATTTCTGCTCGTCTTAGATTTTAAAAGTGGCTATAATGTGGCTTCTTCGTCTTAAGTTTGAATTATTATAGGACTTCATTTCTTCTCGTCTTAAGTTTTAATGTAGATATAATGTTGCTTCCTTGCCTTAAGTTTGAATTATTATAGGACTTCATTTCTGCTCGTCTTAGGTTTTAATGTGGCTATAATGGGACTTCTTCGTCTTAAGTTTGAATTATTATAGGACTTCATTTCTTCTCGTCTTAGGTTTTAATTTGGCTATAATGTGGCTTCTTCGTCTTAAGGTCGAATTATTATAGGACTTCATTTCTTCTCGTCTTAGGTTTTAATGTGGTTATAATGTGGCTTCTTCGTCTTAAATTTGAATTATCATTATAGGACTTCATTTCTTTTCGTCTTAGGTTTTAATATGGCTATAATGTGGCTTTTTCGTCTTAAGTTCGAATTATTATATGACTTAATTTCCGCTCGTTTTAGGTTTTAATGTGGCTATAATATGGCTTCTTCCTGTTAAGATGGAGTTATTATAGGACTTCATTTCAGCTCGTCTTAGGTTTTAATGTGGCTATAATGTGGCTTCTTCGTCTTAAGTTTGAATTATTATAGGACTTCATTTCTGCTCGTCTTAGGTTTTAAAGTGGCTATAATGTTGCTTCTTCGTCTTAAGTTTGAATTATTATAGGACTTCATTCCTGCTCGTCTTAGGTTTTAATGTGGCTTCTTCGCCTTAAGTTTGAATTATCATAATGACTTCATTTCTGCTCGACTTAGGTTTTAATATGGCTATAATTCGGCGTCTTCATCTTAAGTTTGACTTATTATGGGACTTCATTTCTACTCGCCTTAAGTTTTAATGTGGCTATAATGTGGCTTCTTTACCTTAAGTTTGAATTATTACAGGACTTCATTTTCGCTCGTCTTAGGTTTTAATGTAGCTATAATATGGCTTCTTCCTCTTAAGTTGCAGTTA
This sequence comes from Artemia sinica, assembly GCA_027921565.1. NCBI lineage: Eukaryota > Metazoa > Arthropoda > Branchiopoda > Anostraca > Artemiidae > Artemia > Artemia sinica. The sequence goes on from CM051275.1 coordinate 20,508,765, forward strand.
TTATAGGACTTCATTTCAGCTCGTCTTAGGTTTTAATGTGGCTATAATGTGGCTTCTTCGTCTTAAGTTTGAATTATTATAGGACTTCATTTCTGTTCGTCTTAAGTTTTAAAGTGGCTATAATGTGGCTTCTTTGTCTTAAGTTTGAATTATTAAAGGACTTCATTCCTGCTAGTCTTAGGTTTAATATGGCTAAAATGTGGCTTCTTCGCCTTAAGTCTGAACTATCATGTGACTTCATTTCTGCTCGTCTTAGGTTTTAATGTGGCTTTTTCGTCTTAAGCTTGAATTATTACAGGACTTCATTTCCGCTCGTCTTAGGTTTTAATGTGGCTATAATGTGGCTTCTTCGTCTTAAGTTTGAATTATTATAGGACTTCATTTCTGCTCGTCTTAGGTTTTAATGTGGCTATTTTGTGGCTTCTTCGTCTTAAATTTGAATTATTATAGGACTTCCTTCCTGCTCGTCTTAAGGTTTAATTTGGCTATAATGTGGCTTCTTCGTCTTAAGTTTGAATTATTATAGGACTTCATTTCTGCTTGTCTTTGGTTTTAATGTGGCTATAATGCAGCTTCTTCATCTTAAGTTTGAATTATTATAGAACTTCATTTCTTCTCGTCTTAGGTTTTAAAGTGGCTAGGACTTCATTTCTGTTCGTCTTGGGTTTTAAAGTGTCTATAATATGGCTTCTTCGCCTTAAGTTTGAATTATTATAGGACTTTCATTTCTGCTCGTCTTAGATTTTAAAGTGGCTATAATGTGGCTTCTTCGTCTTAAGTTTGAATTATTATAGGACTTCATTTCTTCTCGCCTTAAGTTTTAATGTGGCTATAATGTGGCTTCCTTGCCTCAAGTTTCAATTATTATAGGACTTCATTTCTGATCGTCTTAGATTTTAATGTGGCTATAATGGGACTTCTTCGTCTTAATTTTGAATTATTATAGGACTTCATTTCTTCTCGTCTTAGGTTATAATGTGGCTATAATGTGGCTTCTTCGTCTTAAGTTTGAATTATTATAGGACTTCATTTCTTCTTGTCTTAGGTTTTAATGTGGTTATAATGTGGCTTCTTCGTCTTAAATTTGAATTATTATTATAGGACTTCATTTCTTTTCGTCTTAGGTTTTAATATGGCTATAATGTGGCTTTTTCGTCTTAAGTTCGAATTATTATAGGACTTAATTTCCACTCGTTTTAGGTTTTAATGTGGCTATAGCATGGCTTCTTCCTCTTAAGTTGGAGTTATTATAGGACTTCATTTCAGCTCGTCTTAGGTTTTAAAGTCGCTATAATGTGGCTTCTTCGTCTTAAGTTTGAATTATTATTGGACTTCATTTCTGCTCGTCTTAGGTTTTAAAGTCGCTATAATGTGGCTTCTTCGTCTTAAGTTTGAATTATTATAGGACTTCATTTCTGCTCGTCTTAGGTTTTAAAGTGGCTATAATTCGGCTTCTTCGTCTTAATTTTGACTTATTATAGGACTTCATTTCTACTCGTCTTAACTTTTAATGTGGCTATAATGTGGCTTCTTTGCCTTAAGTTTGAATTATTACAGGACTTCATTTAGGCTCATCTTAGGTTTTAATGTGGCTATAATGTGGCTTCTTCGTCTTAAGTTTGAATTATTATCGGACTTCTTTCCTGCTCGTCTTAGGTTTTCATGTGTCTATATTGTGGCTTCTTCGCCTTAAGTTTGAATTATTATAGGACTTCATTTCTGCTCGTCTTAGGTTTTAATGTGGCTATAATATGGCTTCTTTGTCATAAGTTTTAACTATTATAGGTCTCCATATCTTCTCGTCTTAAGTTTTAATGTGGCTTCTTTGCCTTAAGTTTGAATTATTATAGGACTTCATTTCTGCTCGTCTTAGGTTTCAATGTGGCTATAATGTGGCTTCTTCGTCTTCAGTTTGCATTATTTTAGGACTTCATTTCTTCTCGTCTTAGGTTTTAATGTGGCTATAATGTGGCTTCTTTGTCTTAAATTTGAATTATTATAGGACTTCATTTCTTTTCGTCTTAGGTTTTAATATGGCTATAATGTGGCTTTTTTCGTCTTAAGTTTGAATTACTATAGGACTTCATTTCTGCTCGTCTTAGGTTTTAAAGTCGCTATAATGTTGCTTCTTCTTCTTAAGTTTGAATTATTATAGAACTTCATTCCTGCTCGTGTTAGGTTTTAAAAGTGGCTATAGTATGGCTTCTTTGTCTTAAGTTTGAACTATTTTAGGACTTCAGTTCTGCTCGTCTTAGGTTTTAATGTGGCTATAATGTGGCTTCTTCGTCTTAAGTTTGAATTATCATAGGATTTCATTTCTGCTCGTATTAGGTTTTAAAGTCGCTATAATGTTGCTTCTTCGTCTTAAGTTTGAATTATTATAGAACTTCATTTCTTCTCGTCTTAGGTTTTAATGTGGGTATAATGTGGCTTCTTCGTCTTAAGTTTGAATTATTATAGGACTTCATTTCTTCTCGTCTTAGGTTTTAATGTGGTTATAATGTGGCTTCTTCGTCTTAAATTTGAATTATTATTTTATGACTTCATTTCTTTTCGTCTTAGGTTTTAATATGGCTATAATGTGGCTTTTTCGTCTTAAGTTCGAATTATTATAGGACTTAATTTCCACTCTTTTTAGGTTTTAATGTGGCTATAATATGGCTTCTTCTCTATTAAGTTGGAGTTATTATAGGACTTCATTTCTGCTCGTCTTAGGTTTTAATGTGGCTATAATATGGCTTCTTCGTCTTAAGTTTGAATTATTATAGGACTTCATTTCTGTTCGTCTTAGGTTTTAAAGTGGCTATAATGTGGCTTCTTTGTCTTAAGTTTGAATTATCATTTGACTTCATTTCTGCTCGTCTTAGGTTTTAATGTGGCTATAATTCGGCTTCTTCGTCTTAAGTTTGACTTATTATAGGAATTCATTTTTACTCGTCTTAAGTTTTAATGTGGCTATAATGTGGCTTCTTTGCCTTAAGTTTGAATTATCGCAGGACTTCATTTCCGCTCGTCTTAGGTTTTAATGTGGCTATAATGCGGCTTCTTCTTCTTAAGTTTGAATTATTATAGGACTTCATTCCTGCTCGTCTTAGGTTTTAATGTGGCTATAATTTGGCTTCCTCGCCTTAAATTTGAATTATTATAGGACTTCGTTTCTGCTCGTCTTAGGTTTTAATGTGGCTATAATGTGGCTTCTTCGTCATAACTTTTAATTATTATAGGTCTTCATTTCTTCTCGTCTTAAGTTTTAATGTGGCTATAATGTGGCTTCTTTGCCTTAAGTTTGAATTATTATAGGACTTCATTTCTTCTCGTCTTAGGTTTCAATTTGGGTATAATGTGGCTTCTTCGTCTTCAGTTTCCATTATTATAGGACTTCATTTCTTCTCGTCTTAGGTTTTAATGTGGCTATAATGTGGCTTCTTTCGTCTTAAATTTGAATTATTATAGGAGTTCATTTCTTTTCGTCGTAGGTTTTAATATGGCTATAATGTGGCTTTTTCGTCTTAAGTTTGAATTATTATAGGACTTCATTTCTGCTCGTCTTAGGTTTTAAAGTCAATATAATGTTGCTTCTTCGTCTTAAGTTTGAATTATTATAGGACTTCATTCCTGCTCGTGTTAGGTTTTAAAGGGGCTATAGTATGGCTTCTTTGTCTTAAGTTTGAATTAATTTAGGACTTCAGTTCTGCTCGTCTTAGGTTTTAATGTGGCTATAATGTGGCTTCTTCGTCTTAAGTTTGAATTATTATAGGACTTCATTTCTGCTCGTCTTAGGTTTTAAAGTCGCTATAATGTTGCTTCTTCGTCTTAAGTTTGAATTATTATAGGCTTCATTCCTGCTCGTGTTAGGTTTTAAAGTGGCTATAATGTGGCTTCTTCGTCTTCAGTTTGATTTATTATAGGACTTCATTTCTTCTCGTCTTAGGTTTTAATGTTGATGTAACGTGGCTTCTTCGTCTTAAGTTTGAATTATTATAGTACTTCATTTCCACTCGTTTTAGGTTTTAAAGTGACTATAATGTGGCTTCTTCGTCTTAAGTTTGAATTATTTTAGGACTTCAGTTCTGCTCGTCTTAGGTTTTAATGTGGCTATAATGGGACTTCTTCGTCTTAATTTTGAATTATTATAGGACTTCATTTCTTCTCGTCTTAGGTTATAATGTGGCTATAATGTGGCTTCTTCGTCTTAAGTTTGAATTATTATAGGACTTCATTCTTCTTGTCTTAGGTTTTAATGTGGTTATAATGTGGCTTCTTCGTCTTAAATTTGAATTATTATTATAGGACTTCATTTCTTTTCGTCTTAGTTTTAATATGGCTATAATGTGGCTTTTTCGTCTTAAGTTTGAATTATTATAGGACTTCATTTCTGTTCGTCTTAAGTTTTAAAGTGGCTATAATGTGGCTTCTTTGTCTTAAGTTTGAATTATTAAAGGACTTCATTCCTGCTAGTCTTAGGTTTAATATGGCTAAAATGTGGCTTCTTCGCCTTAAGTCTGAACTATCATGTGACTTCATTTCTGCTCGTCTTAGGTTTTTAATGTGGCTTTTTCGTCTTAAGCTTGAATTATTACAGGACTTCATTTCCGCTCGTCTTAGGTTTTAATGTGGCTATAATGTGGCTTCTTCGTCTTAAGTTTGAATTATTATAGGACTTCATTTCTGCTCGTCTTAGGTTTTAATGTGGCTATAATGTGGCTTCTTCGTCTTAAATTTGAATTATTATAGGACTTCCTTCCTGCTCGTCTTAAGGTTTAATTTGGCTATAATGTGGCTTCTTCGTCTTAAGTTTGAATTATTATAGGACTTCATTTCTGCTTGTCTTTGGTTTTAATGTGGCTATAATGCAGCTTCTTCATCTTAAGTTTGAATTATTATAGAACTTCATTTCTTCTCGTCTTAGGTTTTAAAGTGGCTAGGACTTCATTTCTGTTCGTCTTGGGTTTTAAAGTGTCTATAATATGGCTTCTTCGCCTTAAGTTTGAATTATTATAGGACTTCATTTCTGCTCGTCTTAGATTTTAAAGTGGCTATAATGTGGCTTCTTCGTCTTAAGTTTGAATTATTATAGGACTTCATTTCTTCTCGCCTTAAGTTTTAATGTGGCTATAATGTGGCTTCCTTGCCTCAAGTTTCAATTATTATAGGACTTCATTTCTGATCGTCTTAGATTTTAATGTGGCTATAATGGGACTTCTTCGTCTTAATTTTGAATTATTATAGGACTTCATTTCTTCTCGTCTTAGGTTATAATGTGGCTATAATGTGGCTTCTTCGTCTTAAGTTTGAATTATTATAGGACTTCATTTCTTCTTGTCTTAGGTTTTAATGTGGTTATAATGTGGCTTCTTCGTCTTAAATTTGAATTATTATTATAGGACTTCATTTCTTTTCGTCTTAGGTTTTAATATGGCTATAATGTGGCTTTTTCGTCTTAAGTTCGAATTATTATAGGACTTAATTTCACTCGTTTTAGGTTTAATGTGGCTATAGCATGGCTTCTTTCCTCTTAAGTTGGAGTTATTATAGGACTTCATTTCAGCTCGTCTTAGGTTTTAAAGTCGCTATAATGTGGCTTCTTCGTCTTAAGTTTGAATTATTATTGGACTTCATTTCTGCTCGTCTTAGGTTTTAAAGTCGCTATAATGTGGCTTCTTCGTCTTAAGTTTGAATTATTATAGGACTTCATTTCTGCTCGTCTTAGGTTTTAAAGTGGCTATAATTCGGCTTCTTCGTCTTAATTTTGACTTATTATAGGACTTCATTTCTACTCGTCTTAACTTTTAATGTGGCTATAATGTGGCTTCTTTGCCTTAAGTTTGAATTATTACAGGACTTCATTTAGGCTCATCTTAGGTTTTAATGTGGCTATAATGTGGCTTCTTCGTCTTAAGTTTGAATTATTATCGGACTTCTTTCCTGCTCGTCTTAGGTTTTCATGTGTCTATATTGTGGCTTCTTCGCCTTAAGTTTGAATTATTATAGGACTTCATTTCTGCTCGTCTTAGGTTTTAATGTGGCTATAATATGGCTTCTTTGTCATAAGTTTTAACTATTATAGGTCTCCATATCTTCTCGTCTTAAGTTTTAATGTGGCTTTATGTGGCTTCTTTGCCTTAAGTTTGAATTATTATAGGACTTCATTTCTGCTCGTCTTAGGTTTCAATGTGGCTATAATGTGGCTTCTTCGTCTTCAGTTTGCATTATTTTAGGACTTCATTTCTTCTCGTCTTAGGTTTTAATGTGGCTATAATGTGGCTTCTTTGTCTTAAATTTGAATTATTATAGGACTTCATTTCTTTTCGTCTTAGGTTTTAATATGGCTATAATGTGGCTTTTTCGTCTTAAGTTTGAATTACTATAGGACTTCATTTCTGCTCGTCTTAGGTTTTAAAGTCGCTATAATGTTGCTTCTTCTTCTTAAGTTTGAATTATTATAGAACTTCATTCCTGCTCGTGTTAGGTTTTTAAAGTGGCTATAGTATGGCTTCTTTGTCTTAAGTTTGAACTATTTTAGGACTTCAGTTCTGCTCGTCTTAGGTTTTAATGTGGCTATAATGTGGCTTCTTCGTCTTAAGTTTGAATTATCATAGGATTTCATTTCTGCTCGTATTAGGTTTTAAAGTCGCTATAATGTTGCTTCTTCGTCTTAAATTTGAATTATTATAGAACTTCATTTCTTCTCGTCTTAGGTTTTAATGTGGGTATAATGTGGCTTCTTCGTCTTAACTTTGAATTATTATAGGACTTCATTTCTTCTCGTCTTAGGTTTTAATGTGGTTATAATGTGGCTTCTTCGTCTTAAGTTTGAATTATTATAGGACTTCCTTTCTTCTCGTCTTAGGTTTTAATGTGGTTATAATGTGGCTTCTTCGTCTTAAATTTGAATTATTATTTTATGACTTCATTTCTTTTCGTCTTAGGTTTTAATATGGCTATAATGTGGCTTTTTCGTCTTAAGTCGATTCGAATTATTATAGGACTTAATTTCCACTCTTTTTAGGTTTTAATGTGGCTATAATATGGCTTCTTCCTATTAAGTTGGAGTTATTATAGGACTTCATTTCTGCTCGTCTTAGGTTTTAATGTGGCTATAATATGGCTTCTTCGTCTTAAGTTTGAATTATTATAGGACTTCATTTCTGTTCGTCTTAGGTTTTAAAGTGGCTATAATGTGGCTTCTTTGTCTTAAGTTTGAATTATCATTTGACTTCATTTCTGCTCGTCTTAGGTTTTAATGTGGCTATAATTCGGCTTCTTCGTCTTAAGTTTGACTTATTATAGGAATTCATTTTTACTCGTCTTAAGTTTTAATGTGGCTATAATGTGGCTTCTTCTTCTTAAGTTTGAATTATTATAGGACTTCATTCCTGCTCGTCTTAGGTTTTAATGTGGCTATAATTTGGCTTCCTCGCCTTAAATTTGAATTATTATAGGACTTCGTTGAATTAAGTTTGAATTATCGCAGGACTTCATTTCCGCTCGTCTTAGGTTTTAATGTGGCTATAATGCGGCTTCTTCTTCTTAAGTTTGAATTATTATAGGACTTCATTCCTGCTCGTCTTAGGTTTTAATGTGGCTATAATTTGGCTTCCTCGCCTTAAATTTGAATTATTATAGGACTTCGTTTCTGCTCGTCTTAGGTTTTAATGTGGCTATAATGTGGCTTCTTCGTCATAACTTTTAATTATTATAGGTCTTCATTTCTTCTCGTCTTAAGTTTTAATGTGGCTATAATGTGGCTTCTTTGCCTTAAGTTTGAATTATTATAGGACTTCATTTCTTATCGTCTTAGGTTTCAATTTGGGTATAATGTGGCTTCTTCGTCTTCAGTTTCCATTATTATAGGACTTCATTTCTTCTCGTCTTAGGTTTTAATGTGGCTATAATGTGGCTTCTTCGTCTTAAATTTGAATTATTATAGGAGTTCATTTCTTTTCGTCGTAGGTTTTAATATGGCTATAATGTGGCTTTTTCGTCTTAAGTTTGAATTATTATAGGACTTCATTTCTGCTCGTCTTAGGTTTTAAAGTCAATATAATGTTGCTTCTTCGTCTTAAGTTTGAATTATTATAGGACTTCATTCCTGCTCGTGTTAGGTTTTAAAGGGGCTATAGTATGGCTTCTTTGTCTTAAGTTTGAATTAATTTAGGACTTCAGTTCTGCTCGTCTTAGGTTTTAATGTGGCTATAATGTGGCTTCTTCGTCTTAAGTTTGAATTATTATAGGACTTCATTTCTGCTCGTCTTAGGTTTTAAAGTCGCTATAATGTTGCTTCTTCGTCTTAAGTTTGAATTATTATAGGCCTTCATTCCTGCTCGTGTTAGGTTTTAAAGTGGCTATAATGTGGCTTCTTCGTCTTCAGTTTGATTTATTATAGGACTTCATTTCTTCTCGTCTTAGGTTTTTAATGTTGATGTAACGTGGCTTCTTCGTCTTAAGTTTGAATTATTATAGTACTTCATTTCCACTCGTTTTAGGTTTTAAAGTGACTATAATGTGGCTTCTTCGTCTTAAGTTTGAATTATTTTAGGACTTCAGTTCTGCTCGTCTTAGGTTTTAATGTGGCTATAATGGGACTTCTTCGTCTTAATTTTGAATTATTATAGGACTTCATTTCTTCTCGTCTTAGGTTATAATGTGGCTATAATGTGGCTTCTTCGTCTTAAGTTTGAATTATTATAGGACTTCATTTCTTCTTGTCTTAGGTTTTAATGTGGTTATAATGTGGCTTCTTCGTCTTAAATTTGAATTATTATTATAGGACTTCATTTCTTTTCGTCTTAGGTTTTAATATGGCTATAATGTGGCTTTTTCGTCTTAAGTTCGAATTATTATAGGACTTAATTTCCACTCGTTTTAGGTTTTAATGTGGCTATAGCATGGCTTCTTCCTCTTAAGTTGGAGTTATTATAGGACTTCATTTCAGCTCGTCTTAGGTTTTAAAGTCGCTATAATGTGGCTTCTTCGTCTTAAGTTTGAATTATTATTGGACTTCATTTCTGCTCGTCTTAGGTTTTAAAGTCGCTATAATGTGGCTTCTTCGTCTTAAGTTTGAATTATTATAGGACTTCATTTCTGCTCGTCTTAGGTTTTAAAGTGGCTATAATTCGGCTTCTTCGTCTTAATTTTGACTTATTATAGGACTTCATTTCTACTCGTCTTAACTTTTAATGTGGCTATAATGTGGCTTCTTTGCCTTAAGTTTGAATTATTACAGGACTTCATTTAGGCTCATCTTAGGTTTTAATGTGGCTATAATGTGGCTTCTTCGTCTTAAGTTTGATTTATTATCGGACTTCTTTCCTGCTCGTCTTAGGTTTTCATGTGTCTATATTGTGGCTTCTTCGCCTTAAGTTTGAATTATTATAGGACTTCATTTCTGCTCGTCTTAGGTTTTAATGTGGCTATAATATGGCTTCTTTGTCATAAGTTTTAACTATTATAGGTCTCCATATCTTCTCGGCTTAAGTTTTAATGTGCTTTAATGTGGCTTCTTTGCCTTAAGTTTGAATTATTATAGGACTTCATTTCTGCTCGTCTTAGGTTTCAATGTGGCTATAATGTGGCTTCTTCGTCTTCAGTTTGCATTATTTTAGGACTTCATTTCTTCTCGTCTTAGGTTTTAATGTGGCTATAATGTGGCTTCTTTGTCTTAAATTTGAATTATTATAGGACTTCATTTCTTTTCGTCTTAGGTTTAATATGGCTATAATGTGGCTTTTTCGTCTTAAGTTTGAATTACTATAGGACTTCATTTCTGCTCGTCTTAGGTTTTAAAGTCGCTATAATGTTGCTTCTTCTTCTTAAGTTTGAATTATTATAGAACTTCATTCCTGCTCGTGTTAGGTTTTAAAGTGGCTATAGTATGGCTTCTTTGTCTTAAGTTTGAACTATTTTAGGACTTCAGTTCTGCTCGTCTTAGGTTTTAATGTGGCTATAATGTGGCTTCTTCGTCTTAAGTTTGAATTATCATAGGATTTCATTTCTGCTCGTATTAGGTTTTAAAGTCGCTATAATGTTGCTTCTTCGTCTTAAGTTTGAATTATTATAGAACTTCATTTCTTCTCGTCTTAGGTTTTAATGTGGGTATAATGTGGCTTCTTCGTCTTAACTTTGAATTATTATAGGACTTCATTTCTTCTCGTCTTAGGTTTTAAATGTGGTTATAATGTGGCTTCTTCGTCTTAAGTTTGAATTATTATAGGACTTCCTTTCTTCTCGTCTTAGGTTTTAATGTGGTTATAATGTGGCTTCTTCGTCTTAAATTTGAATTATTATTTTATGACTTCATTTCTTTTCGTCTTAGGTTTTAATATGGCTATAATGTGGCTTTTTCGTCTGAAGTTCGAATTATTATAGGACTTAATTTCCACTCTTTTTAGGTTTTAATGTGGCTATAATATGGCTTCTTCCTATTAAGTTGGAGTTATTATAGGACTTCATTTCTGCTCGTCTTAGGTTTTAATGTGGCTATAATATGGCTTCTTCGTCTTAAGTTTGAATGAATTATTATAGGACTTCATTTCTGTTCGTCTTAGGTTTTAAAGTGGCTATAATGTGGCTTCTTTGTCTTAAGTTTGAATTATCATGTGACTTCATTTCTGCTCGTCTTAGGTTTTAATGTGGCTATAATTCGGCTTCTTCGTCTTAAGTTTGACTTATTATAGGAATTCATTTTTACTCGTCTTAAGTTTTAATGTGGCTATAATGTGGCTTCTTTGCCTTAAGTTTGAATTATCGCAGGACTTCATTTCCGCTCGTCTTAGGTTTTAATGTGGCTATAATGCGGCTTCTTCTTCTTAAGTTTGAATTATTATAGGACTTCATTCCTGCTCGTCTTAGGTTTTAATGTGGCTATAATTTGGCTTCCTCGCCTTAAATTTGAATTATTATAGGACTTCGTTTCTGCTCGTCTTAGGTTTTAATGTGGCTATAATGTGGCTTCTTCGTCATAACTTTTAATTATTATAGGTCTTCATTTCTTCTCGTCTTAAGTTTTAATGTGGCTATAATGTGGCTTCTTTGCCTTAAGTTTGAATTATTATAGGACTTCATTTCTTCTCGTCTTAGGTTTCAATTTGGGTATAATGTGGCTTCTTCTTCGTCTTCAGTTTCCATTATTATAGGACTTCATTTCTTCTCGTCTTAGGTTTTAATGTGGCTATAATGTGGCTTCTTCGTCTTAAATTTGAATTATTATAGGAGTTCATTTCTTTTCGTCGTAGGTTTTAATATGGCTATAATGTGGCTTTTTCGTCTTAAGTTTGAATTATTATAGGACTTCATTTCTGCTCGTCTTAGGTTTTAAAGTCAATAAATGTTGCTTCTTCGTCTTAAGTTTGAATTATTATAGGACTTCATTCCTGCTCGTGTTAGGTTTTAAAGGGGCTATAGTATGGCTTCTTTGTCTTAAGTTTGAATTAATTTAGGACTTCAGTTCTGCTCGTCTTAGGTTTTAATGTGGCTATAATGTGGCTTCTTCGTCTTAAGTTTGAATTATTATAGGACTTCATTTCTGCTCGTCTTAGGTTTTAAAGTCGCTATAATGTTGCTTCTTCGTCTTAAGTTTGAATTATTATAGGCCTTCATTCCTGCTCGTGTTAGGTTTTAAAGTGGCTATAATGTGGCTTCTTCGTCTTCAGTTTGATTTATTATAGGACTTCATTTCTTCTCGTCTTAGGTTTTAATGTTGATATAACGTGGCTTCTTCGTCTTAAGTTTGAATTATTATAGTACTTCATTTCCACTCGTTTTAGGTTTTAAAGTGACTATAATGTGGCTTCTTCGTCTTAAGTTTGAATTATTTTAGGACTTCAGTTCTGCTCGTCTTAGGTTTTAATGTGGCTATAATGTTGCTTCTTCGTCTTAAGTTTTAAATATTATAAGACTTCAATCCTGCTCGTGTTAGGATTTAAAGTGGCTATAATGTGGCTTCTTTGTCTTAAGTTTGAATTATTATAAAACTTCATTTCTGCTCGTCTTAGGTTTTAATCTGGCTATAATGTGGCTTCTTTTTCTTAACTTTGAATTATCATATGACTTCATTTCTGCTCGTCTTAGGTTTTATTGTAGCTATAATGTGGCTTCTTCGTCTTATTTGAATTATTATAGGACTTCATTTCTACTCACCTTAAGTTTTAATGTGGCTATAATGTGGCTTCTTTGCCTTAAGTTTGAATTATTATTATAGGACTTCATTTCTGCTCGTCTTAGTTTTAATGTGGCTATAATGTGGCCTCTTCGTCTTAAGTTTGAATTATTATAGGACTTCATTCCTGCTCGTCTTAGGTTTTCAGGTGTCTATAATGTGGCTTCTTCGCCTTAAGTTTGAATTATTATAGGACTTCATTTCTGCTCGTCTTAGGTTTTAAAGTCGCTGTAATGTTGCTTCTTCGTCTTAAGTTTGAATTATTATAGGACTTCATTCCTGCTCGTGTTAGGTTTTAAAGTGGCTATAGTATGGCTTCTTTGTCTTAAGTTTGAAATATTTTAGGACTTCAGTTCTGCTCGTCTTAGGTTTTAATGTGGCTATAATGTGGCTTCTTCGTCTTAAGTTTGAATTATCATAGGACTTCATTTCTGCTCGTCTTAGGTTTTAAAGTCGCTATAATGTTGCTTCTTCGTCTTAAGTTTGAATTATGATAGAACTTCATTTCTTCTCGTCTTAGGTTTTAATGTGGCTATAATGTGGCTTCTTCGTCTTAACTTTGCATTATTATAGGACATCATTTCTTCTCGTCTTAGGTTTTAATGTGGTTATAATGTGGCTTCTTCGTCTTAAGTTTGAATTATTATAGGATTTCATTTCTTCTCGTCTTAGGTTTTAATGTGGTTATAATGTGGCTTCTTCGTCTTAAATTTGAATTATTATTATAGGACTTCATTACTTTTCGTCTCTGGTTTTAATATGGCTATAATGTAGCTTTTTCGTCTCAAGTTCGAATTATTATAGGACTTAATTTCCACTCGTTTTAGGTTTTAATGTGGCTATATATGGCTTCTTCCTCTTAAGTTGGAGTTATTATAGGACTTCATTTCAGCTCTTCTTAGGTTTTAAAGTGGCTATAATGTGGCTTCTTTGTCTAAAGTTTGAATTATCATGTGACTTAATTTCTGCTCGTCTTAGGTTTATTGTGGCTATAATTCGGCTTCTTCGCCTTAAGTTTGATTTATTATGGGAATTCATTTCAAATCATCTTAAGTTTTAATGTGGCTATAATGTGGCTTCTTTGCCTTATGTTTGAATTATCACAGGACTTCATTTCCGCTCGTCTTAGGTTTTAATGTGGCTATAATGCGGCTTCTTCTTCTTAAGTTTGAATTATTATAGGACTTCATTCCTGCTCGTCTTAGGTTTTAATGTGGCTATAATTTGGCTTCTTCGCCTTAAGTTTGAATTATTATAGGACTTCATTTCTGCTCGTCTTAGGTTTTAATGTGGCTATAATGTGGCTTCTTCTTCCTCATAAGTTTTAATTATTATAGGTCTTCTTTTCTTCTCGTCTTAAGTTTTAATGTGGCTATAATGTGGCTTCTTTGCCTTAAGTTTGCATTATTATAGGACTTCATTTCTTCTCGTCTTAGGTTTTAATGTGGCTATAATGTGGCTTCTTCGTCTTAAATTTGAATTATTATAGGAGTTCATTTCTTTTCGTCTTAGGTTTTAATATGGCTAAAATGTGGCTTTTTCGTCTTAAGTTTGAATTATTATAGGACTTCATTTCTGCTCGTCTTAGGTTTTAAAGTCGCTATAATGTTGCTTCTTTGTCTTAAGTTTGAATTATTATAGGACTTCATTCCTGCTTGTGTTAGGTTTTAAAGTGGCTATAATATGGCTTCTTTGCCTTAAGTTTGAATTAATTTAGGACTTCAGTTCTGCTCGTCTTAGGTTTTGATGTGGCTATAATGTGGCTTCTTCGTCTTAAGTTTGAATTATTATAGGACTTCATTTCTGCTCGTCTTAGGTTTTAAAGTCGCTATAATGTTGCTTCTTCGTCTTAAGTTTGAATTATTATAGGACTTCATTCCTGCTCGTGTTAGGTTTTAAAGTGGCTATAATGTGGCTTCTTCGTCTTCAGTTTGAATTATTATAGGACTTCATTTCTTCTCGTCTTAGGTTTTAATGTTGATATAACGTGGCTTCTTCGTCTTAAGTTTGAATTATTATAGGACTTCATTTCCACTCGTTTTAGGTTTTAAAGTGGCTATAATGTGGCTTCTTCGTCTTGAGTTTGAATTATTTTAGGACTTCAGTTCTGCTCGTCTTAGGTTTTAATGTGGCTGTAATGTGCCTTCTTCGTCTTAAGTTTGAATTATTATAGGACTTCCTTTCTGCTCGTCTTAGGCTTTAAATTGGCTATAATGTTGCTTCTTCGTCTTAAGTTTGAAATATTATAAGACTACAATCCTGCTCGTGTTAGGATTTAAAGTGGCTATAATGTGGCTTCTTTGTCTTAAGTTTGAATTATTATAAGACTTCATTTCTGCTCGTCTTAGGTTTTAATATGGCTATAATGTGGCTTTTTTCGTCTCAAGTTCGAATTATTATAGGACTTAATTTCCACTCGTTTTAGGTTTTAATGTGGCTATAATATGGCTTCTTCCTCTTAAGTTGGAGTTATTATAGGACTTCATTTCAGCTCGTCTTAGGTTTTAATGTAGCTATAATGTGGATTCTTTGTCTTATTTGAATTATTATAGGACTTCATTTCTACTCGCCTTAAGTTTTAATGTGGCTATAATATGGCTTCTTTGCCTTAAGTTTGAATTATTATAGGACTTCATTTCTGCTCGTCTTAGGTTTTAATGTGGCTATAATGTGGCTTCTTCGTCTTAAGTTTGAATTATTATAGGACTACATTCCTGCTCGTCTTAGGTTTTAATGTGTCTATAATGTGGCTTCTTCGCCTTCAGTTTGCATTATTATAGGACTTCATTTCTTCTCGTCTTAGGTTTTAATGTGGCTATAATGTGGCTTCTTCGTCTTAAATTTGAATTATTATAGGAGTTCATTTCTTTTCGTCTTAGGTTTTAATATGGCTAAAATGTGGCTTTTTTGTCTTAAGTTTGAATTATTATAGGACTTCATTTCTGCTCGTCTTAAGCTTTAAAGTCGCTATAATGTTGCTTCTTCGTCTTAAGTTTGAATTATTATAGGATTTCATTTCTGCTCGTGTTAGGTTTTAAAGTGGCTATAATATGGCTTCTTTGTCTTAAGTTTGAATTAATTTAGGACTTCAGTTCTGCTCGTCTTAGGTTTTAATGTGGCTATAATGTGGCTTCTTCGTCTTAAGTTTGAATTATTATAGGACTTCATTTCTGCTCGTCTTAGGTTTTAAAGTCGCTATAATGTTGCTTCTTCATCTTAACTTTGAATTATTATAGGACTTCATTCCTGCTCGTGTTAGGTTTTAAATTGGCTATAATGTGGCTTCTTCGTCTTCAGTTTGAATTATTATAGGACTTCATTTCTTCTCGTCTTAGGTTTTAATGTTGATATAACGTGGCTTCTTCGTCTTAAGTTTGAATTATTATAGGACTTCATTCCTGCTCGTGTTAGGTTTTAATGTGGCTGTGTAATGTGGCTTCTTCGTCTTAAGTTTGAATTATAATAGGACTTCCTTTCTGCTCGTCTTAGGCTTTAAATTGGCTATAATGTTGCTTCTTCGTCTTAAGTTTGAAATATTATAAGACTTCAATCCTGCTCGTGTTAGGATTTAAAGTGGCTATAATGTGGCTTCTTTGTCTTAAGTTTGAATTATTATAAGACTTCATTTCTGCTCGTCTTAGGTTTTAATGTGGCTGTAATGTGGCTTCTTCGTCTTAAGTTTGAATTATTATAGGACTTCCTTTCTGCTCGTCTTAGGCTTTAAATTGGCTATAATGTTGCTTCTTCGTCTTAAGTTTGACATATTATAAGACTTCAATCCTGCTCGTGTTAGGATTTAAAGTGGCTATAATGTGGCTTCTTTGTCTTAAGTTTGATTTATTATAAGACTTCATTTCTGCTCGTCTTAGGTTTTAAAGTCGCTATAATGTTGCTTCTTCGTCTTAAGTTTGAATTATCATAGGACTTCATTCCTGCTCGTATTAGGTTTTTAAAGTGGCTATAATATGGCTTCTTTGTCTTAAGTTTGAATTAATTTAGGACTTCAGTTCTGCTCGTCTTAGGTTTTAATGTGGCTATAATGTGGCTTCTTCGTCTTAAGTTTGAATTATTATAGAACTTCATTTCTGCTCGTCTTAGGTTTTAAAGTCGCTATAATGTTGCTTCTTCGGCTTAAGTTTGAATTATTATAGGACTTCATTCCTGCTCGTGTTAGGTTTTAAAGTGGCTATAATGTGGCTTCTTCGTCTTATTTGAATTATTATAGGACTTCATTTCTACTCGCCTTAAGTTTTGATGTGGCTATAATGTGGCTTCTTTGCCTTAAGTATGAATTATTATAGGACTTCATTTCTGCTCGTCTTAGTTTTTAATGTGGCTATAATGTGGCTTCTTTTTCTTAGGTTTGAATTATTATAGAAATTCATTTCCGCTCGTCTTTGGTTTCAATGTGGCTATAATGTGGCTTCTTCGTCTTAAGTTCGAACTATTATAGGACTTCATTTCTACTCGTCTTAGGTTTTAATATGGCTATAATGTGGCTTCTTCGTCTTCAGTTTGAATTATTATAGGACTTCATTTCTTCTCGTCTTAGGTTTTAATGTTGATATAACGTGGCTTCTTCGTCTTAAGTTTGAATTATTATAGGACTTCATTTCTGCTCGTCTTAGGTTTTAATGTGGCTATAATGTGGCTTCTTCGTCTTAAGTTTGAATTATTATAGAACTTCATTTCCGTTCGTCTTAGGTTTCAATGTGGCTATAATGTGGCTTCTTCGTCTTAAGTTCGAATTATTATAGGACTTCATTTCTGCTCGTCTTAGGTGTTAATATGGCTATAATGTGGCTTCTTCGTCTTAAGTTTGAATTATTATTGGACTTCATTTCTGCTCGTTTTAGGTTTTAAAGTGGCTATATTGTGGCTTCTTCGTCTTCAGTTTGAATTATTATAGGACTTCATTTCTTCTCGTCTTAGGTTTTAATGTTGATATAACGTGGCTTCTTCGTCTTAAGTTTGAATTATTATAGGACTTCATTTCCACTCGTTTTAGGTTTTAAAGTGGCTATAATGTGGCTTCTTCGTCTTGAGTTTTAATTATTTTAGGACTTCAGTTCTGCTCGTCTTAGGTTTTAATGTGGCTGTAATGTGGCTTCTTCGTCTTAAGTTTGAATTATTATAGGACTTCCTTTCTGCTCGTCTTAGGCTTTAAATTGGCTATAATGTTGCTTCTTTGTCTTAAGTTTGAAATATTATAAGACTTCAATCCTGCTCTTGTTAGGATTTAAAGTGGCTATAATGTGGCTTCTTTGTCTTAAGTCTGAATTATTATAAGACTTCATTTCTGCTCGTCTTAGTTTTAATATGGCTATAATGTGGCTTTTTCGTCTCAAGTTCGAATTATTATAGGACTTAATTTCCACTCGTTTTAGGTTTTAATGTGCCTATAATATGGCTTCTTTCTCTTAAGTTGGAGTTATTATAGGACTTAATTTCAGCTCGTCTTAGGTTTTAATGTAGCTATAATGTGGCTTCTTCGTCTTATTTGAATTATTATAGGACTTCATTTCTACTCGCCTTAAGTTTTAATGTGGCTATAATGTGGCTTCTTTGCCTTAAGTTTGAATTATTATAGGACTTCAATCCTGCTCGTCTTAGGTTTTCATGTGTCTATAATGTGGCTTCTTCGCCTTAAGTTTGAATTATTATAGGACTTCATTTCTGCTCGTCTTAGGTTTTAATGTGGCTATAATGTGGCTTCTTCGTCTTAAGTTTGAATTATTATAGGACTTCATTCCTGCTCGTCTTAGGTTTTCATGTGTCTATAATGTGGCTTCTTCGCCTTAAGTTTGAATTATTATAGGACTTCATTTCTGCTCGTCTTAGGTTTTAATGTGGCTATAATGTGGCTTCTTCGTCATAAGTTTTAATTATTATAGGTCTCCATTTCTTCTCGTCTTAACCTTTAATGTGGCTATAATGTGGCTTCTTTGCCTTAAGTTTGAATTATTACAGGACTTCATTTCTTCTCGTCTTAGGTTTCAATGTGGCTATAATGTGGCTTCTTCGTCTTAAGTTTGAATTATTATAGGACTTCATTTCTGCTCGTCTTAGGTTTTAAAGTCGCTATAATGTTGCTTCTTCGTCTTAAGTTTGAACTATTATAGGACTTCATTTCTGCTCGTCTTAGGTTTTAAAGTCGCTATAATGTTGCTTCTTCGTCTTAAGTTTGAATTATTATAGGACTTCATTCCTGCTCGTATTAGGTTTTAAAGTGGCTATAATATGGCTTCTTTGTCTTAAGTTTGAATTAATTTAGGACTTCAGTTCGGCTCGTCTTAGGTTTTAATGTGGCTATAATGTGGCTTCTTCGTCTTAAGTTTGAATTATTATAGAACTTCATTTCTGCTCGTCTTAGGTTTTAAAGTCGCTATAATGTTGCTTCTTCGTCTTAAGTTTGAATTATTATAGGACTTCATTCCTGCTCGTGTTAGGTTTTAAAGTGGCTATAATGTGGCTTCTTCGTCTTCAGTTTGAATTATTATAGGACTTCATTTCTTCTCGTCTTAGGTTTTAATGTTGATATAACGTGGCTTCTTTGTCTTAAGTTTGAATTATTATAGGACTTCATTTCCACTCGTTTTAGGTTTTAAAGTGGCTATAATGTGGCTTCTTCGTCTTAAGTTTGAATTATTTTAGGACTTCATTTCTGCTCGTCTTAGGTTTTAATGTGGCTGTAATTTGGCTTCTTCGTCTTAAGTTTGAATTATTATAGGACTTCCTTTCTGCTCGTCTTAGGCTTTAAATTGGCTATAATGTTGCTTCTTCGTCTTAAGTTTGGCATATTATAAGACTTCAATCCTGCTCGTGTTAGGATTTAAAGTGGCTATAATGTGACTTCTTTGTCTTAAGTTTGATTTATTATAAGACTTCATTTCTGCTCGCCTTAGGTTTTAATATGGCTATAATTGGGCTTCTTTTTCTTAACTTTGAATTATCATATGACTTCATTTCTGCTCGTCTTAGGTTTTAAAGTCGCTATAATGTTGCTTCTTTCGTCTTAAGTTTGAATTATTATAGGACTTCATTCCTGCTCGTATTAGGTTTTAAAGTGGCTATAATATGGCTTCTTTGTCTTAAGTTTGAATTAATTTAGGACTTCAGTTCTGCTCGTCTTAGGTTTTCATGTGGCTATAATGTGGCTTCTTCGTCTTAAGTTTGAATTATTATAGAACTTCATTTCTGCTCGTCTTAGGTTTTTAAAGTCGCTATAATGTTGCTTCTTCGTCTTAAGTTTGAATTATTATAGGACTTCATTCCTGCTCGTGTTAGGTTTTAAAGTGGCTATAATGTGGCTTCTTCGTCTTATTTGAATTATTATAGGACTTCATTTCTACTCGCCTTAAGTTTTAATGTGGCTATAATGTGGCTTCTTTTTCTTAGGTTTGAATTATTATAGAACTTCATTTCCGCTTGTCTTTGGTTTCAATGTGGCTGTAATGTGGCTTCTTCGTCTTAAGTTCGAATTATTATAGGACTTCATTTCTGCTCGTCTTAGGTTTTAATATGGCTATAATGTGGCTTCTTCGTCTTCAGTTTGAATTATTATAGGACTTCATTTCTTCTCGTCTTAGGTTTTAATGTTGATATAACGTGGCTTCTTCGTCTTAAGTTTGAATTATTATAGGACTTCATTTCTGCTCGTCTTAGGTTTTAATGTGGCTATAATGTGGCTTCTTCGTCTTAAGTTTGAATTATTATAGAACTTCATTTCCGTTCGTCTTAGGTTTCAATGTGGCTATAATGTGGCTTCTTCGTCTTAAGTTCGAATTATTATAGGACTTCATTTCTGCTCGTCTTAGGTTTTAATGTGGCTGTAATGTGGCTTCTTCGTCTTCAGTTTGAATTATTATAGGACTTCATTTCTTCTCGTCTTAGGTTTTAATGTTGATATAACGTGGCTTCTTCGTCTTAAGTTTGAATTATTATAGGACTTCATTTCCACTCGTTTTAGGTTTTAAAGTGGCTATAATGTGGCTTCTTCGTCTTAAGTTTGAATTATTTTAGGACTTCATTTCTGCTCGTCTTAGGTTTTAATGTGGCTGTAATGTGGCTTCTTCGTCTTAAGTTTGAATTATTATAGGACTTCCTTTCTGCTCGTCTTAGGCTTTAAATTGGCTATAATGTTGCTTCTTCGTCTTAAGTTTGAAATATTATAAGACTTCAATCCTGTTCGTGTTAGGATTTAAAGTGGCTATAATGTGGCTTCTTTGTCTTAAGTTTGATTTATTATAAGACTTCATTTCTGCTCGTCTTAGGGTTTAATATGGCTATAATTGGGCTTCTTTTTCTTAACTTTGAATTATCATATGACTTCATTTCTGCTCGTCTTAGGTTTTAATGTAGCTATAATGTGGCTTCTTCGTCTTATTTGAATTATTATAGGACTTCATTTCTACTCGCCTTAAGTTTTAATGTGGCTATAATGTGGCTTCTTTGCCTTAAGTTTGGATTATTATAGGACTTCATTTCTGCTCGTCTTAGCTTTTAATGTGGCTATAATGTGGCTTCTTCGTCTTAAGTTCGAATTATTATAGGACTTCATTTCTTTTCGTCTTAGGTTTTAATATGGCTATAATGTGGCTTCTTCGTCTTAAGTTCGAATTATTATAGGACTTCAATTCTGCTCGTCGATGGCTTTAAAGTGGCTGTAATGTTGCTTCTTTGTCTTAAGTTTGAATTATTATAGGACTTCATTCCTGCTCGTGTTAGGTTTTAAAGTGGCTATAGTGTGGATTCTTCGTCTTAAGTTTGAATTATTATAGGACTTCATTTCCCCTCGTTTTAGGTTTTAAAGTGGCTATAATGTGGCTTCTTCGTCTTAAGTTTGAATTATTTTAGGACTTCAGTTCTGCTCGTCTTAGGTTTAATGTGGCTGTAATTTGGCTTCTTCGTCTTAAGTTTGATTATTATAGGACTTCCTTTCTGCTCGTCTTAGGCTTTAAATTGGCTATAATGTTGCTTCTTCGTCTTAAGTTCGAAATATTATAAGACTTCAATCCTGCTCGCGTTAGGATTTAAAGTGGCTATAGTGTGGATTCTTCGTCTTAAGTTTGAATTATTATAGGACTTCATTTCTTCTCGTCTTAGGTTTTTAAAGTGACTATAATGTGGCTTCTTCGTCTTAAGTTTGAATTATTGTAGGACTTCATTTCCCCTCGTTTTAGGTTTTAAAGTGGCTATAATGTGGCTTCTTCGTCTTAAGTTTGAATTATTTTAGGACTTCAGTTCTGCTCGTCTTAGGGTTTAATGTGGCTGTAATGTGGCTTCTTCGTCTTAAGTTTGAATTGTTATAGGACTTCCTTTCTGCTCGTCTTAGGCTTTAAATTGGCTATAATGTTGCTTCTTCGTCTTAAGTTTGAAATATTATAAGACTTCAATCCTGCTCGTGTTAGGATTTAAAGTGGCTATAATGTGGCTTCTTTGTCTTAAGTTTGAATTATTATAAGACTTCATTTCTGCTCGTCTTAGGTTTTAATGTGGCTATAATGTGGCTTCTTTTTCTTAACTTTGAATTATCATATGACTTCATTTCTGCTCGTCTTAGGTTTAATGTAGCTATAATGTGGCTTCTTCGTCTTATTTGAATTATTATAGGACTTCATTTCTACTCGCCTTAAGTTTTAATGTGGCTATAATGTGGCTTCTTTGCCTTAAGTTTGAATTATTGTAGGACTTCATTTCTGCTCGTCTTAGCTTTTAATGTGGCTATAATGTGGCTTCTTCGTCTTAAGTTCGAATTATTATAGGACATTCATTTTGCTCGTCTTAGGCTTTAAAGTGGCTGTAATGTTGCTTCTTTGTCTTAAGTTTGAATTATTATAGGACTTCATTCCTGCTCGTGTTAGGTTTTAAAGTGGCTATAGTGTGGATTCTTCGTCTTAAGTTTGAATTATTATAGAACTTCATTTCCGTTCGTCTTTGGTTTCAATGTGGCTATAATGTGGCTTCTTCGTCTTAAGTTCGAATTATTATAGGACTTCATTTCTGCTCGTCTTAGGCTTTAAAGTGGCTGTAATGTTGCTTCTTTGTCTTAAGTTTGAATTATTATAGGACTTCATTCCTGCTCGTGTTAGGTTTTAAAGTGGCTATAGTGTGGATTCTTCGTCTTAAGTTTGAATTATTATAGGACTTCATAACGAGCAGAAATGAAGTCCCATAATAATTCAAACTTAAGACGAAGAAGCCACATTATAGCCACATTAAAACATAAGACGAGCAGAAACGAAGTCCTATAATAATTCAAACTTAGTACGAAGAAGCCACATTTTAGCCACATTAAAGCCTAAGACGAGCAGAAATGAAGCCCTATAATAATTCAAACTTAAGACGAAGAAGTTACATTATAGCCACATTAAAGCCTAAGACGAGTAGAAATGAAGCCCTATAATAATTCAAACTTAAGACGAAGAAGCCACATTACAGCCACTTTAAAATCTAAGACGAGCAGAACTGAAGTCCTATAATAATTCAATTTTAAGACGAAGAAGTCACATTATAGCCACATTAATACCTAAAACGAGTGGAAATCAAGTCCTATAATAATTCAAACTTAAGACGAAAAAGCCACATTATACCCATATTAAAACCTAAGACGAGAAGAAATGAAGTCCTATAATAATTCAAACTTAAGACGAAGAAGTCAAATTATAGCCACATTAAAACCTAAGAAGAGAAGAAATGAAGTCCTATAATAATTCAAACTTAATGCAAAGAAGCCACATTATAGCCACATTAAAATTTAAGACGAGAGAAATGAAGACCTATAGTAATTAAAACTTAAGACTAAGAAGCCACATTATAGCCACATTAAAACCTAAGACGAGCAGAAATGAAGTCCTATAATAATTCAAACTTAAGGCGAAGAAGCCACATTATAGCCACATAAAAACCTAAGACGAGCTGGAATGAAGTACTATAATAATTCAAAATTAAGAGGAAGAAGCCACATTATAGCCAAATTAAACCCTAAGACGAGCAGAAATGAAGTCCTATAATAATTCAAGCTTAAGACGATAAAGCCACATTATAGTCACATAAAAACATAAAACGAGTGGAATTAAAGTCTTATAATAATTCGAACTTAAGACGAAAAAGCCACATTATAGCCATATTAAAACCTAAGACGAAAAGAAATGAAGTCCTATAATAATTCAAAATTTAAGACGAAAAACCCACATTATAGCCACATTGAAACCTAAGAAGAGCAGGAATGAAGTCCTATAATAATTCAAACTTAAGACGAAGAAGGCATATTATAGCCACTTTAAAACCTAAGACGAGCAGGAATGAAGTCCTAGCCACTTTAAAACCTAAGACGAGAAAAAATGAAGTCCTATAATAATTCAAATTTAAAACAGTGAAGCCACACTATAGCCACATTAAAACCTAAGACGAGCAGAAATTAAGTCCTATAATAATCAAAACTTAAGACAAAGAAGTCACATTATAGCCACATTAAAACCTAAGACGAGCAGAAATGAGGTCCTATGATAATTCAAACTTAAGACGATAAAGCCACATTATAGCCACATCAAAATATAAAACGAGTGGAATTAAAGTCCGGTTTTTCGGCTTAGGCCGAAAAAAAACAAATTATAGCCATATTAAAACCTAAGACGAAAAGAAATGAAGCCCTATAATAATTCAAACTTGGGTCGAAGAAGCCACATTATAGCCACATTAAAACCTAAGACGAGAAGAAATGAAGTCCTATAATATTTCAAACTTAAGACGAAGAAGTTACATTATAGCCACAAATTAAAACCTAAGACGAGCAGAAATGAAGTCCTATAATAAATCAAACTTAAAGCAAAGAAGACAAATCATAGCCACACTAAAATTTAAGACGAGAAGAAATGAAAACCTATAATAATTCAAAGTTAAGACGAAGAAGCCACATTATAGCCACATTAAAACCTAAGACGAGCAGAATGAAGTCATATAATAATTAAAACTTAAGACGAAAAAGTCACATTATAGCCATATTAAAACCTAAGACGAGCAGAAATGAGGTCCTATGATAATTCAAACTTAAGGTGAAGAAGCCACATTATAGCCGCATTAAAACCTAAGACGAACAGAAATTAATTCCAATAATAATTCAAACTTAAGACGAATAAACCACATTACAGCCACATTGAAACCTAAGACGAGCAGAAATGAAGTTCTATAATAATTCAAACTTAAGACGAAGAAGCCACATTATAGCCACATTAAAACCTAAGACGAGTAGAAAGGAAGTCCTATAATAACTCAAACTTAAGGCAAAGAAGCAACATTATAGCCACTTTAAAACCTAAGACGAGCAGGAATGAAGTCCTATAATAATTCAAACTTAAGACGAAGAAGACACATTATAGCCACATTAAAACCTAGAACGAGCAGAAATGAAGTCTTATAATAATTCGAACTTAAGACGAAGAAGCCACATTATAGCCACATTGAAACCTAGGACGAGCGGAAATGAAGTCCTATAATAATTCAAACTTAAGACGAAGAAGCCACATTATAGCCATATTAAAACCTAAGACGAAAAGAAATGAAGTCCTATAATAATTCAAATTTAAGACGAAAAAGCCACATTATAGCCAAGTTGAAACCTAACACGAGAAAAAATGAAGTCCTATAATAATTCAAACTTAAGACGAAGAAACCACATTATAGCCACATTAAACCTAAGACGAGCAGAGATGAAGTCCTATAATAATTGGAACTTAAGGCGAAGAAGCCATATTATAGCCACATTAAAACCTAAGAAGAGCGGGAATAAAGTCCTATAATAATTCAAACTTAAGGCGATGAAGCCACATTATAGCCACTTTAAAACCGAAGACGCGAAGAAATGAAGTCCTATAATAATTCAAACGTAAGACTAAGAAGCCACATTATAGCCATATTAAAACCTAAGACGAACAGAAATGAAGTCCTATAATAATTAAAACTTAAGACGAAGAAGTCAAATTATAGCCACATTAAAACCTAAGACGAACACATTATAGACACATTAAAACCTAAGACGAGCAGAAATGAATTCCTGTAATAATTCAAACTTAAAACGAAGAAACCACATTATAGCCACTTTAAAACCTAAGACGGGCAAAAATGAATTCCTATAATAATTCAAACTTAAGACGCAGAAGCCACATTATAGCCACGTTAAAACCTAAAACGAGCAGAAATGAAGTCCCATAATAATTCAAACTTAAGACGAAGAAGTCATATTATAGCCACATTAAAACCTAATACGAGCAGAAATGAGGTCCTATGATAATTCAAACTTAAGACGATAAAGCCACATTATAGCCACATCAAAACATAAAACGAGTGGAATTAAACTCCTATAATAATTCAAGCTTAGGCCGAAAAAGCCAAATTATAGACATATTAAAACCTAAGACGAAAAGAAATGAAGCCCTATAATATTTCAAACTTAGGTCGAAGAAGCCACATTGTAGCCACATTAAAACCTAAGATGAGAAAATGAAGTCCTATAATATTTCAAACTTAAGACGAAGAAGTTACATTATAGCCACATTAAAACCTAAGACGAGCAAAAATGAAGTCCTATAATAAATCAAACTTAAGGCAAAGAAGCCAAATCATAGCCACATTAAAATTTAAGACGAGAAGAAATGAAAACCTATAATAATTCAAACTTAAGACGAAGAAGCCATATTATAGCCACATTAAAACCTAAGACGAGCAGAAATGAAGTCCTATAATAATTCAAACTTAAGGCGACGAAGCCACATTATAACCACATTAAAACCTAAGACGAGCAGGAATAAAGTACTATAATAATTCAAACTTAAGACGAAGAAGCCATATTATAGCCACTTTAAAACCTGAGACGAGCTGGAATGAAGTCCTAGCCACTTTAAAACCTAAGACGAGAAGAAATGAAGTCCTATAATAATTCAAATTTAAGACGAAGAAACCACATTATAGCCACATTAAAACCTAAGACGAGCAGAAATGAAGTCATATAATAATTAAAACTTAAGACGAAGAACTCATATTATAGCCACGTTAAAACCTAAGACGAGCAGAAATGAGGTCCTATGATAATTCAAACTTAAGGTGAAGAAGCAACATTATAGCCGCATTAAAACCTAAGACGAACAGAAATTAATTCCAATAGTAATTCAAACTTAAGACGAATAAACCACATTATAGCCACATTAAAACCTAAGACAAGCAGGAATAAAGTCCTATAATAATTCAAACTTAAGACGAAGAAGCCATATTATAGCCACTTTAAAACCTAAGACGAGAAGAAATGAAGTCCTATAATAATTCAAATTTAAGACGAAGAAGCCACATTATAGCCACATTAAAACCTAAGATAAGCAGAAATGAAGTCATATAATAATTAAAACTTAAGACGAAGAAGTCACATTATGGCCACATTAAAACCTAAAACGAGCAGAAACAAAGTCCTATATAATAATACGAACTTAAGACGAAGAAGCCATATTATAGCAACATTGAAACCTAAGACGAGCGGAAATGAAGTTCTATAATAATTCAAACTTAAGATGAAGAAGCCACATTATAGCCACATTAAAACCTAAGACGAGTAGAAAGGAAGTCCTATAAATAATTCAAACTTAAAGCAAAGAAGCAACTTTAT
The DNA here is from genome assembly GCA_027921565.1 of Artemia sinica. Taxonomy (NCBI): domain Eukaryota; kingdom Metazoa; phylum Arthropoda; class Branchiopoda; order Anostraca; family Artemiidae; genus Artemia; species Artemia sinica. The sequence continues at coordinate 20,535,572 of CM051275.1, forward strand.
AGCCACTTTAAAACCTAAGACGAGCAGGAATGAAGTCCTATAATAATTCAAAATTAAGACGAAGAAGCCACATTATAGCCACATTAAAACCTAAAATGAGCAGAAATGAAGTGTTATAATAATTCGAACTTAAGACGAAGAAGCCACATTATAGCCACATGAAACCTAAGACGAGCAGAATGAAGTTCTATAATAATTCAAACTTAAGACGAAGAAGCCACATAATAGCCACATTAAAACCTAAGACGATTAGAAAGGAAGTCCTATAATAATTCAAACTTAAGGCAAAGAAGCAACATTATAGCCACTTTAAAACCTAAGACGAGCAGGAATGAAGTCCTATAATAATTAAAAACTTAAGACGAAGAAGCCACATTGTAGCCACATTAAAACCTAAGACGAGCAGAAATGAAGTCCTATAATAATTCAAACTTAAGAGGATAAAGCCACATTATAGCCAAATTAAAACCTAAAACGAGTGGAAATGAAGTCCAATAATATTCAAACTTAAGACGAAGAAGCCACATTATAGCCATATTAAAACCTATGACGAAAAGAAATGAAGTCCTATAATAATTCTAATTTGAGACGAAGAAGCCACATTATAGCCAAATTGAAACCTAACACGAGAAGAAATGAAGTCCTATAATAATTCAAACTTAAGACGAAGAAACCACATTATAGCCACATTAAAACCTAAGAAGAGCAGGAATAAAGTCCTATAATAATTCAAACTTAAGACGAAGAAGCCACATTATAACCACTTTAAAACCGAAGACGAGAAGAAATGAAGTTCTATAATAATTCAAACGTAAGACGAAGAAGCCACATTATAGCCACATTAAAACCTAAGACGAACAGAAATGAAGTCCTATAATAATTAAAACTTAAGACGAAGAAGTCAAATTATAGCCACAATAAAACCTAAGACGAGCAGAAATGAAGTCCTATAATAATTGGAACTTAAGGCGAAGAAGTCATATTTCAGCCACATTAAAACCTAAGAAGAGCAGGAATAAAGTCCTATAATAATTCAAACTTAAGACGATGAAGCCACATTATAGCCACTTTAAAACCGAAGACGAGAAGAAATGAAGTTCTATAATAATTCAAACATAAGACGAAGAAGCCACATTATAGCCACATTAAAACCTAAGACGAACAGAAATGAAGTCCTATAATAATTAAAACTTAAGACGAAGAAGTCAAATTATAGCCACATTAAAAACTAAGACGAACAGAAATGGTCCTATAATTATTCAAACTTAATTATTCATAAACTTAATTATTCGAACAATAAGTCCTATAATTATTCAAACTTAAGACGAAGAAGCCACATTATAACCACATTAAAACCTAAAACGAGCAGAAATGAAGTCCCATAATAATTCAAACTTAAGACGAAGAAGCCATATTATAGCCACATTAAAACCTAAGACGAGCAGAAATGAAGTCCTATAATAGTTCAAACTTAGCACGAAGAACCCACATTTCAGCCACATTAAAACCAAAGACGAAAAGAGATGAAGACCTATAATAGTTTAAACTTAAGACGAAGAAGTCACATTACAGCCACATTAAAACCTAAGACGAGCAGAAATGAAATCCTATAATAATTCAAACTTAAGACGAAGAAGCCACATTATAGCCACTTTAAAACCTAAGACGAGCAGGAATGAAGTCCTATAATAATTCAAACTTAAGACGAAGAAGCCATATTATAGCCACTTTAAAACCTAAGACGAGCAGCAATGAAGTCCTATAATAATTCAAACTTAAGACGAAGAAGCCACATTACAGCCACTTTAAAACCTAAGACGAGCAGAAATGAAGTCCTATAATAATTAAAACTTAAGACGAAGAAGTTACATTATAGCCGCATTAAAACTAAAACGAGTGGAAATTAAGTCCTATAATAATTCAAACGTAAGACGAAAAAGCCACATTATAGCCACATTAAAATCTAAGACAAGCAGAAATGAAGTCCTATAATAATTCAAACTTAAGGCAAAGAAGCCACATTATAGCCACATAAAAGACTAAGACGAGCAGGAATGAAGTACTATAATAATTCAAAATTAAGACAAAGAAGCCACATTATAGCCACTTTAAAACCTAAGACGAGTAAGAATGAAGTCCTAGCCACTTTAAAACCTAAGACGAGCAGAAATGAAGTCCTATAATAATTCAAACTTAAGATGAGGAAGCCACATTATAGCCACATTAAAACCTAAGACGAGAAGAAATGAAGTCCTATAATAATTCAAACTTAAGACGATAAAGCCACATTAAAACATAAAACGAGTGGAATTAAAGTCTTATAATAATTCAAACTTAGGACGAAAAATCCACATTATAGCCATATTAAAACTAAGACGAAAACAAAATGAAGTCCTATAATAATTCAAAATTTAAGACGAAAAAGCCACATTATAGCCACATTAAAGCCTAAGACGAGCAGGAATGAAGTCCTTTAATAGTTCAAACTTAAGACGAAGAAGCCATATTACAGCCACTTTAAAACCTAAGACGAGCAGGAAAGAAGTCCTAGCCACTTTAAAACCTAAGACGAGAAGAAATGAAGTCCTATATTAATTCAAATTTAAGACGAAGAAGCAACATTATAGCCACATTAAAACCTAAGACGAGCAGAAATGAAGTCCTATAATAATTAAAACTTAAGAGGAAGAAGTCACATTATAGCCACATTAAAACCTAAGACGAGCAGAAATGAGGTCCTATGATAATTCAAACTGAAGACGATAAAGCCAAATTATAGCCACATTAAAACCTAAGACAAGCAGAAATGAAGTCCTATAATTATTCAAACTTAAGGCGAAGAAGCCACATTATAGCCATATTAAAACCTAAGACGAGCAGGAATGAATTCCTATAATAATTCGAACTTAAGACGAAGAAGCCGTATTATAGCCACTTTAAAACCTAAGACGAACAGGAATGAAGTCCTAGCCACTTTAAAACCTAAGAGGAGAAGAAATGAAGTCTTATAACTATTCAAATTTAAGACGTAGAAGGAACATTATAGCCACATTAAAACCTAAGACGAGCAGAAATGAAGTCCTATAATAATGAAAACTTAAGACGAAGAAGTCACATTAAAACCTAAGACGAGCAGAAATTAATTCCTATAATAATCCAAACTTAAGACTTATAAACCACATTATAGCCACATTAAAACCTAAAACGAGCAGAAATGAAGTCCAATAATAATTCAAACTTAAGACGAAGAAACCACATTATAGCCATATTAAAACCTAAGACGAGCAGAAATGAAGTCCTATAATATTTCGAACTTAAGACGAAGAAGCCACATTATAGCCACATTGAAACCTAAGACGAGCGGAAATGAAGTTCTATAATAATTCAAACTTAAGACGAAGAAACCACATTATAGCCACATTAAAACCTGAGACGAGCAGAAATGAAGTCCTATTATAATTCAAACTTAAGAAAAGAAGCCACATCGTCATAGGTTTTAAAGTGGCTATAATATGGTTTCTTCGTCTTGAATTTGAATTATTACAGAAATTCATTTCCGCTCATCTTAGGTTTTAATGTGGCTATAATGGGACCTCTTCACCTTAAGTTTGAATTATCATAGGGCCTCATTTATGCTCGTCTTAGGTTTTAATGTGGCTATAATGTGACTTCTTCGTCTTAAGTTTTAATTATTATAGGACTTCTTTTCTGCTCGTCTTAGGTTTTAATGTGGCTATAATGTGGCTTCTTCGTCTTAAGTTTGAATTATTATTGGACTTCATTTCTTCTCATCTTAGGTTTTAAAGTGGCTAGGACTTCATTCCTGCTCGTCTTAGGTTTTAAAGTGGCTATAATGTGGCTTCTTCGTCTTAAGTTTGAATTATTATTGGACTTTATTCCTGCTAGTCTTAGGTTTTAATGTGGCTATAATGTGGCTTCTTTGCCTTAAGTTCCAATTATTATAGGACTTCATTTCTGCTCGTCTTAGGTTTTAATGTGGCTTCTTCGTCTTAAGTTTGAATTATTATAGGACTTCATTTCTTCTCGTCTTAGGTTTCAATGTGGCTATAATGCGGCTTCTTCGTCTTAAATTTGAATTATCATAGGAAACCATTTTTTTTTGTCTTAGGTTTTAATATGGCTATAATCTGGCTTTTTCGTCTTAAGTTTGAATTTTTATAGGAGTTCATTTCCACTCGTTTTAGGTTTTAATGCGGCTATAATGTGGCTTTATCCTCTTAAGTTTGAATTATTATAGGACTTCATTTCTGTTCGTCTTAGGTTTTAATGTGGCTATAATGTGGCTTCTTCGTCTTAAGTTTGAATTATTATAGGAATACATTTCTGCTCGTCTTAGGTTTTAAAGTGGCTATAATGTGGCTTCTTCGTCTTAGGTTTTAATTATTATAGGACTGCATTCCTGCTCGTCTTAGGTTTTAAAGTGGCTATATTATGGCTTCTTCGTCTTAAGTTTGAATTATTATAGGACTTCATTCCTGCTCGTCTTATGTTTTGAAGTGGCTATAAAGTGGCTTCTTCGTCTTAAGTTTGAATTATTGTAGGACTTCATTTTTTCTCGTCTTAGGTTTTAAAGTGGCGATAATTCGGCCTCTTCGTCTTAAATTTGAAATATTATAGGACTTCATTTCTTTTCGTCTTAGGTTTTAATGTGGTTATTACGTGGCTTTTTCTTCTTAATTTTGAATTATTATAAGACTTCATTTCTGCTCGTCTTAGGTTTTAATGTGGCTATAATGTGGCTTCTTCGTCTTAAGTTTGAATATTATGGGACTTCATTTCTGCTCGTCTTAGGTTTTAATGTGGCTATAATATGGCTTCTTCGTCTTAAGTTTGAATTATTATAGGACTTCATTCCTGCTCGTCTTAGGTTTTAAAGTGGCTATAATGTGGCTTCTTCGTCTTGAGTTTGAATTATTATAGGACTTCATTCCTACTCGTCTTAGGTTTTAAAGTGGCTATAATGTGGTTTCTTCCTCTTAATTTTGAATTATTATAGGAATTCATTTCTGCTCATCTTAGGTTTTAATGTGGCTTCTTCACCTTAATTTTGAATTATCATAGAACCTCATTTCTGCTCGTCTTAGGTTTTAATTTGGCTATAATTTGACTTCTTTGTCTTAAGTTTTAATTATTATAGGACTTCATTTCTTCTCGTCTTAAGTTTTAATGTGGCTATATGTAATGTGGCTTCTTTGCCTTAAGTTTGAATTATTATAAGACTTCACTTCTGCTCGTCTTGGATTTTAATGTGGCTATAATGTGGCTTCTTCGTCTTAAGTTTGAATTATTATAGGACTCAATTTCTGCTCATCTTAGGTTTTAATGTGGCAATACTGTGACTTCTTCGTCTTAAGTTTGAATGATTATAGGACTTCATTTCTTTTCGTCTTAGGTTTTAATGGGGCTTAAATGTGGCTTCTTCGTCTTAAGTTTGAATTATTATAAGATTTCATTTCTTCTCGTCTTAGATTATAATGTGGCTTCTTCGTTTTAAGTTTGAATTATTATAGGACTTCATTTCTGTTCGTCTTGGGTTTTAATGTGGCTATAATGTGGCTTCTTCGTCTTAAGTTTGAATTATTATAGGAATACATTTCTGCTCATCTTAGGTTTTAAAGTGGCTATAATGTGGCTTCTTCGTCTTAGGTTTTAATTATTTTAGGACTGCATTCCTGCTCGTCTTAGGTTTTAAAGTGGCTATATTATGGCTTCTTCGTCTTAAGTTTGAATTATTATAGGACTTCATTCCTGCTCGTCTTATGTTTTAAAGTGGCTATAATGTGGCTTCTTCGTCTTAAATTTGAATTATTGTAGGACTTCATTTCTTCTCGTCTTAGGTTTTAAAGTGGCGATAATTCGGCCTCTTCGTCTTAAATTTGAAATATTATAGGACTTCATTTCTTTTCGTCTTAGGTTTTAATGTGGTTATTACGTGGCTTTTTCTTCTTAATTTTGAATTATTATAAGACTTCATTTCTGCTCGTCTTAGGTTTTAATGTGGCTATAATGTGGCTTCTTCGTCTTAATTTTGAATATTATGGGACTTCATTTCTGCTCGTCTTAGGTTTTAATGTGGCTATAATATGGCTTCTTCGTCTTAAGTTTGAATTATTATAGGACTTCATTCCTGCTCGTCTTAGGTTTTAAAGTGGCTATAATGTGGCTTCTTCGTCTTGAGTTTGAATTATTATAGGACTTCATTCCTACTCGTCTTAGGTTTTAAAGTGGCTATAATGTGGTTTCTTCCTCTTAATTTTGAATTATTATAGGAATTCATTTCTGCTCATCTTAGGTTTTAATGTGGCTTCTTCACCTTAATTTTGAATTATCATAGGACCTCATTTCTGCTCGTCTTAGGTTTTAATTTGGCTATAATTTGACTTCTTTGTCTTAAGTTTTAATTATTATAGGACTTCATTTCTTCTCGTCTTAAGTTTTAATGTGGCTATATGTAATGTGGCTTCTTTGCCTTAAGTTTGAACTATTATAAGACTTCACTTCTGCTCGTCTTGGATTTTAATGTGGCTATAATGTGGCTTCTTCGTCTTAAGTTTGAATTATTATAGGACTCAATTTCTGCTCATCTTAGGTTTTAATGTGGCAATAATGTGACTTCTTCGTCTTAAGTTTGAATGATTATAGGACTTCATTTCTTTTCGTCTTAGGTTTTAATGGGGCTTAAATGTGGCTTCTTCGTCTTAAGTTTGAATTATTATAAGATTTCATTTCTTCTCGTCTTAGATTATAATGTGACTATAATGTGGCTTCTTCGTTTTAAGTTTGAATTATAATAGGACTTCATTTCTGCTCGTCTTAGGTTTTAATGTGGCCATAATGTGGCTTCATCGTCTTAAGTTTGAATTATTATTAAACAAAAAACACGTTTTTTTTAACTGAAAGTAAGGAGCAACATTGAAACTTAAAACAAACAAACATTATCCTGTATATGAAAGGGGCTGCCCCCCTCCTCAACGCCTCGCTTTTTACGGTAACGTTTGACTCTGTTTCACAACTTTATTTTTTAAAACAATAAAAAACTTTAGCGTAAAGAGCGAGGCGTTGAGGAGGGGACAGCCCCTTTTATATACGGAATAATTTCTGTTCGTTGTAAGTTTTAATGTCACTCCTTACTTTCAGTTAAAAAAAAACTTGTTTTTTATTTAATTTCTGAACTTTTTGGAATTAATGCAGCTTTGATTTTGGCTCACCGTACATACATTAAAGTGATTAGTGGTATGTAAGAGAATAACACTGCTGCGGTTAAGGTAGGAAATGAGGTTAGCAGCTGGTTTTGTATTAAATCAGGAGTTAAGCAGGGTTGTGTTCTATCCCCCTTTATATGGATTATTTTGATGGACTTTGTCTTAAGGGGCACAGGAAAGGCAATGGGAGACCACGGAACCAAATGGGGAGGAAAAAGTCTCCTGGACTTAGATTATGCTGATGATTTAAGCATCCTAGATGAAAGTGTGAGCAAAATGAATGAAGTTTTAGATGTTTTGCGAGTTCAGGGTGCTAGAATAGGTTTGAAAATTAATGTTAAGAAGACTAAGTCACTAAGGCTAGGAATAAGTGAAGATGAAATTGTGACGTTGGGTAATGAAAAGATTGATCAGGTGGGCAGCTTCACTTACCTTGGTAGTATTATTAGTAAAGATGGTGGGAGCAGTGAAGATGTTAAAAGTAGAATAGCCAAGGCTCAGGGTGTTTTTTCACAGTTAAAAAAAAGTTTGGAAGAATAGGAAGATAAGTCTGCAAACCAAGATTAGAATATTAGAAGCTACAGTGATGACAGTGGTAGAATATGGCTCGGATGCATGGACGCTCCGAAAAGCGGATGAAGATTTGCTAGATGTTTTCCAGAGAAATTGCTTAAGGATTGTTCTGGGTACCCGGCTGACTGACCATATTTCAAACTATAGGCTATACAAAAAATGTGGTTCAATACCGCTCTCTAGAGCTATAATGAAAGAAAGGTTGAGGTTTCAAGGGCACGTTGTGCGGATGAAGGATGACAGAATACCGAAGATTGTTCTTTTCGGCCAACCGTCTAGGGCTAAACGGAAACAAGGTTTTCCTCGTCTGGGATGGGAGGACGTTATAAAGAAAGATTTAAAGGTAATGGGAACTTAGTGGGCGGGTGTAAAAAGGGAGGCTTTGAATAGATTGGGGTTGAGGAGGAGCGTGCATAGCTGTGTTGGCCTCAGGCGGCTTGGTACTGTAGTGAGTTTTTAGTAGTAGTAGTAGTAGCTCTGATGAAAGTACAAAAAAAATATTAGCGCAAAGGGCGAGGTAATGACTAGGGGCGAACCAAATCAAATACGTAATAATTTCTGTTCGTTTTAAGTTTTAATGTCACTCCTTACTTTCAGTTAAAAAAACTTGTTTTTTTATTTTATTTCTGATCGTTTTTTATATAATGCTGGAAAATCCGGCGCCCCCTTCATAGCAATGTCCCTTCTCCCATGAAAACTTTCTCCATGGAAAGATCCTCCCACGTAACCCTTGACCCCCCACAACCTAACTACCAGAAAAAAATCCCCCCTGAAAACTTCTGTATATTTCCCAATAACCAATACTATATGTAAACACTGGGCAAAGTTTTTTATTGTTTTTAAAAAATAAAGTTGCGAGACAGAGTCAAACTTTAGCGTAAAGAGCGAGGGGTTGAGGAGGGGACAGTCCCTTTCATATACGGAATAATTTCTGTTCGTTTTAAGTTTTAATGTCGCTCCTTACTTTCAGTTTAAAAAACTTGTTTTTTTTATTTAATTTTTGAACGTTTTTGAATAAATGCAGGTTTTGATCTTGGCTCACCGTACATGAATAATTAAAATTATCATTCCGTATATGAAAGGGACTGTCTCCTCCTCAACGCCTCGCTCTTTACGCTAAAGTTTTTTATTGTTTTAATAAATAAAGTTGTGAGACAGAGTCAAACTTTAGCGTAAAGAGCGAGGCCTTGAGGAGGGGACAGTCCCTTTCATATACGGAATAATTTCTGTTCGTTTTAAGTTTTAATGTCGCTCCTTACTTTCAGTTTAAAAAACTGTTTTTTTTTATTTAATTTTTGAACGTCTTTGAATAAATGCAGGTTTTGATCTTGGCTCACCGTACATGAATAATTAAAACAAATTTTCATATTAATTTACTTTTATTTAGTTAAATGGCTTTCTCGAAACTTGTTTAATTTTATTTACGAACGTTTTTATTAGTAATAAATATACCTAACTTACGAATTAACTTACGTAACGAACTTCTATATTCATATATTTTTTTTAATACATTTATTAGGGGGTTCGCCCCCTAGTCAATATCTTGCTCTTTAAGCGAAAGTTCGAATTTTGTTCCAATTCTTTAGAAATGACCGCTTAATCACAAAGGCCGTTAATTAGAATAAATAGCTCTTATGAAAGTACTAAAAAATCTTTGGCTTAAAGAGCGAGGTATTGACTACGGGGTGAACCCAATCATATATGTAATATTTTCTGTTCGTTTAAAGTTTCAATGTTGCTGCTATTGCAGTTGAAATACTTGTTTTTTTATATTAAATTTCTGATCTTTTTTAAATAATGCTGGGAAATCCAGCGCCACCTTCATAGCAGTGTCTTTTCCCCCATGGAAAACTCCTCCATGGAAAAGATCCTCCCATGTAACCCCAATCACCCCCCCCCCCCCATTACCAGAAAAAATCCCCCTGGAAACGTCTGTATAATTCCCAATAACAAATACTATATGTAAACAAAGGGCAAAGCTCATAACTTGCATCCCTTCCCCTGGGAACTGTGGGGGATAAAGTCATCATAAAAGACCTAACTTTTGATGAGTAAGATTAAAATTGATGAAACTTATATATTTGAAATCAGAATTAAAATCTGATTCTTTTGATATATCTATTGGTATCAAAATTCCGTTTTTTATAGTTTCGGTTACCATAGAGCCGGGTCGCTCCTTACTTACAGTTCGTTACCACGAACTGTTTGATATGAGAGTGTTCCCCCCTGGTCTCTTTACGCTAAAATCACAAAGGCCGTTTAATTAGAATAAAAAGCTCTTTTGAAAGTACTAAGAAAAACTTTAGCGTAAAGAGCGAGGTATTGACGACAGGGTGAACCCCCTAATATATGTAATAATTTCTGTTAGTATAAGTTTTTCATGCTCTTCCTTACTTTCAGTTGCAGAAACGTTTTTTTTTTTAACTTGATTTCTGATCGTTTTTTAAATAATGCTGGGAAATCCGGTACCCCCTTCATGACAAATTCCCCTTCCCATGCAAAATTCCTCTATGGAAAGATCCTCCCATGTAAACAACTCCCCCAGCCCCCCCCCCCCCCCTACCAGAAAAAATCCCCCCGGGAAATGTCTGTATACTTCGCAATAACCTATACTATATGTAAAACATAGGCAAAGTTCGAAACTTGCAGCCCTTCCCTTTGGGACTGTGGGGGGGGGGGGGGGGGTTAAGTCATCCTTAGAGACATAGTTTTTACATTTTTCGACTATGCTGAACCAAATGGCTATCTCAAATTTTCGATCAAGTGACTTTGGGAAAAAAATGAGCGTGGGAGGGGGTCTAGCTGCCCTCCAGTTTTTTGGTCCCTTAAAAAGGGCACTAGAACTTTTAATTTCCGTTCGAATGAGCCCTCTCACAATATTCTATGACCACTGGTCGAAACGATTACCCCTGAAAAAAAAACATGCATCGTGATCTTTTTTTTCGAGCAAAAAATCTAAATTTCCAAATTTTTGAAGATAGGAGCGTGAAACTTCTTTAATAGGGTTCTCTGATAAACTGATTGTGATGTTCGGATTTTCGTTAAAGTTAATTAAAAATGTAAAATTCCACATTTTTGCAGATAGGAGTTTGAAACTTCTTTAATATTGTTCTTTGATAAGCTGAATCTGATGGTGTCATTTTCGTTAAAGTTAATTAAGACAAAATTTGCAATTAAAACACAAAATTTTATTGTTTAAAAAAAATTGATTTATGAGAAAGTTAAACTTTGGCGTAAAGAGCGAGGCGTTGAGGAGGGGACAGCCCCTTTCATATACGGAATAATTTCTGTTCGTTTTAAGTTTTAACGTCGTTCCTTACTTTCAGTTAAAAAAACTTGTTTTTTGTTTATTTTTGAACTTTTTTGAATTAATGTAGGTTTTGATTTTGGGCTCACCGTACATGAATAATTAAAACAAAATTTGCATATTAATTTTACTTTTATTCGATTAAATAGCTTTCTCGAAACTTGTTTAAATTTATTTACGAACGTTTTTATTAGTAATAAATATACGTAACTTACGAATTAACTTACGTATCGAACATCTATATTAATATATTTTTAATACGTATATTAGGGGGTTCACCCCCTAGTCAATACCTTGCTCTTTAACCTAAAGTTCGAATTTTGTTCCAATTCTTTAAAAATAACCCTTTATCACAAAGGCCGTTACTTAGAATAAATAGCTCTTATGAAATGAAAGTACTAAAAAATCTTTGGCTTAAAGAGCGAGGTATTGACTAGGGGGTTAACCCAATCATACATCTAATGTTTTCTGTTCGTTTTAAGTTTTGATGTTACTCCTTATTTTCAGTTGGAAACTTGTTTTTTTTTTATAATTAATTTCTGATCTTTTTTAAATAATGCTGGGAAATCCGGCGCCCCCTTCATAGCAATATCCCTTCCCCCAGGAAAACTTCCTTCATGAAAAGATACTCCCATATAACCCCCGACCCACCCCACCCCCCACTACCAGAAAAAATTCCCCCTGAAAACGTCTGTATACTTCCCAATAACCAATACTATATGTTAACATTGGGTAAAGTTCATAACTTTCAACCCTCCCCCGGGCTTCAAGGGATTAAGTCAAAAGATATAGTTATAATATTTTCGACCATGCTGAACAAAATGGCTATCTCAAAATTTTGATCCGGTGAATTTGGGAAAAAAATGAGCGTGGGAGGGGGCCTAGTTGCCCTCCATTTTTTTGGTCTCTTAAAAAGGGCACTAGAACTTTTAATTTCCGTTCCAATGAGCCTCCCACGATATTCTAGGACCACTGGGTCGATACGATCACCCCTGGGGAAAAAAAAAACAAACAAATAAACACGCATCCGTGATCTTTCTTCTGGAAAAAATGCAAAATTCCATATTTTTGTAGATAGGAGCTTGAAACCTCTACGGTAGGGTTCTCTAATACGCTGAATATAATGGTGTGATTTTCATTAAGGTTCTATAACTTTTAGGGGGTCTTTCCCCCTTTTTTTAAAAATCAGCCAAATTTCTCAGGCGCGTAACTTTATATGGGTAAGATTAGACTTAATGAAACTTATATTTTTGAAATCAGAATTAAAATTTGATTCTTTTGATGTATCTATTGGTATCAAAATTCCGTTTTTTTAGATTTTCGGTTACCATTGAGCCGGGTCGCTCCTTACTTACAGTTCGTTACGACGAACTGTTTGATTACAATAGGACTTCATTTCTTCTCGTCTTAGGTTTTAATGTGGCCTGTTATTTTTTCTTAAAAAACCTCTGTTATGATTTTTTTTTTCTTTTATACAATCCTATTCTAAATTGGTTTACTCAAAACTTTTCTAAATATGAGAGGGCTGTCACTCCCTCACCCTGATTCTGAATCCTGAAATTCATTTTTTTTTTCTTTTTTTTTCTTACTTGGAACAATAGGATGTTCCTTAATAGGAAAAGAACTGCAAACTCTGAATCTACTTACTGGTCACGCTAAAGACTCAATAAAATTATTTGGTAGGCAGAGAGGGGGGGGTGTAGGGCTCTGGAACATCAAAAAGGAATTTTCAGGTTAAATATTTAAATCTTTCAAAGGAGGGGGATCTTTGGACAAAATGATACCCTGTCCTTCCCATCTCTTTGTAGGTGGGCACATAAATATAAGCTTTTATTTTAACCCGGAATATTTATGTTTTGAGAGAGGAGCTGTCATCCTCTCGCCACCCTTACTGCACGCTTGGTCAAAGAATTTCTTAAAATAAAAAGAGGATATGGTACTGCTCCCTCCTCCATATTCATCTTAAAAAACTCTAATGAGAAGTATGAACGTTCGGACCCGCCTTAAAAATCCCCTTACCCTTTTCCTAGAAACAACTTTTCATGCAAGGTTAAGCTCGAGCCCCCGGGCATGGGACAAAACAGGCTGTACTAAGAGAACTTTGTATTAAAATTTGACTGTAAATTCATGACATTGAATTTATGTTCTTCCAATGGATGGGGAGAAAACTAATTTGGCTTTTTCATAAGGGTCAAAAAAAGGGAAGCATAGGGTCCTGCTACAATTCCCCCGAATTTAAGAGTAAACTCTTAATTGAACCTACAGCCTGTGTTTACTTTCTATAAAGAGAAATACTCGCTTGCCTTCAGGCTTCCGATAGGCCTACCTGTAATATAATGGTTCTTGATTGTTCTTGAACTGAAGATTAGGGATCGGCTGGGAGCTAAGAATAAATGACCATTATGTATGTAAATAAAATTTATAATACAATAATTGCACCTCTAGATTTTTAAAATACATCTTGACCTCACCCCGCTACATTTTTATTAATTAACCCCAGTTTGGGGCTGTCACCTGAAGACAAAATTTTCTTCTAGGGCCGTTTTCCTTGCAAAATTTGGAATTCTAGCTTGAAAATTGCTCTTTGGCATTCCCGAACAACCCTACCCCTTTTCTCAAGAATTGGCGAAAAATCGGCGTAAAGAAAAAGGGTTGAGGGGGGGAGGAAGCTTTTTCGTATGAAGCTAGCCCTCAGCATGATACTCAATGAAAATTTTAAAAATATAATCAAACAAGCAAGTCAGCTCTTATATTTACGCCAAAATTTTATTTTTATAACTCAATAGTTCCACGATGAATGCTCGGACACAAAACCAATATGATAAGAAGTTTGACTTTGTTTTCTGTAACAATATCTCAAGAAATAAACATGATTGTATTTATTTTAAACCTTAAAATTTGCGGTTCGAATTTTTGGAAACAATCTAAGAGACTTAATATAACCAAAATAGACACAATTGCTTCGTTGTAAAACACTTTCAGGAAAGCACAAGTCTAACTTTATTGCAAAGAGTGACTAAAGGTAGAAATTAAGGAAAAGTTTTGAGTGATAGTAAAGCTGGATTTTACCATATTTTGTAGATCAGAACATAACAAATTCCTTTGTTAGTTCTGAAAAGAGTAGTTAAATAGCACCAAAGAGTAGTCTGAAATAGTACCAAATACCGTAAAGTCCAAACAAAAATAAGCTGAATGATAGAATCCAGTTGATTCATCTTGACAATCTCTGCCAAAATTAAGACGGGGAGCATTCAAAGGCGTATCCATTGGGGCTAAGGGGTTTAACCCTCCCCCTAATGTTTATAGACAAGTTTTGACGCGTTTTTAAGTTTTTTATACCCCTCCCACGAAAAAAATAACCCTCCCGAACAAAAATCCTGGATACGGCCTGGGAGCATTGAAGATTGCTAATTAGCCTATCATGACCACACATATATATTTTTTTGCCCTTTATTGTCGTTCACCCATGTTGAGCTAGCGTTCCGTTTCTCACTTGCCTAGCATTGTAGATTCAGGTTTTCTTTTTTATGTCTTGTTTTCATTCACCAGGCTTTTTTTTCAAACAGTTCGTGCTAACGAACTGTAAGTAAGGAGCCACCCGGCTCAATAGTAACTGAAAATAGTTATAAAACCTTAATGAAAATTACACCATCAGATTCAGCGCATCAGAGAATCCTACTAAAGAGGTTTCAAGCTCCTGTCTGCAAAAATGTGGAATTTTATTTTTTTTTTTGCCAGAAGAAAGATCACGGATGAGTGTTTATTTATTTATTTTTTTCCAGGGGTGGTCGTATCGACCCAGTGGTCCTAGAATATCGCGAGAGGGCTCATTTAAATTGAAATTAAAAGTTATAGTGTCGTTTTTAAGTGACCAAAAAAAAATGGAGGGCAACTAGGCCCCCTTCCACGCTAATTTTGTTTCCAAAGTCAACCGATCAAAATTTTGAGATAGCCATTTTGTTCAGCTTGTTCGAAAATATATATAATAGCTGTGTCTCTGAGGTTGATTTAACCACCCGCAGTCCCCGAGGGAAGGGCTGCAAGCTGAATTTGGCCCAATGTTGACATATAGTATTGGTTATTGGGAAGTATACAGACGTTTCCAGGGGGATTTTTTCTGGTAATGGGGTGGGGGGTGATCGGGGGTTACATGGGAGGATCTTTCCATGGAGGAATTTTTCATGGGGGAAGGGACACTGCTATGAAGGGGGCGCTGGATTTCCCAGCATTATTTAAAAAACGATCAGAAATTAAATAAAAAAACAAGTTTTCAACCGAAAAACTTTTCAACTGAAAACATTTCAACATCAAAACTTCAAACGAACAGAAACTATTAAATATATGATTGGGTTCGCCCCCTAGTCAATACTTCGCTCTTTACGCTAAAGTTTTTTTAGTACTTTCATAACAGCTATTTATTCTAATTAATGACATTTGTGATTAAGGGGTCATTCTTAAAGAATTGGAAAACAATTCGAACTTTGGCGTAAAGAGCGAGGTATTGACTAGGGGGTCATATATACGAATATAGAAGTTCTTTACGTAAGTGGTTCGTAAGTTACGTATAATTATTACTAATAAAAACGTTCGTAAATAAAATTAAACAACTTTCGAGAAAGCCATTTAGCCAAAAAAAGTAAAATTAATATGCAAATTTCGTTTTAATTATTCATGTTCGGTAGGGTCGGATCCAGGTTTTTTTTTAGTGGGGAGCGCAAAATATTTTACTGATAAACTTGCGAATAAAGGAATACCAGCAATTGATGGAGCCTCAACGCTTATACGCCGTAGGTCGGTTGCGGAAATGGTCGTAAATTTAATCTACAATATGCTGAGGGTTAAAGTTTAATAAATCTGTTGAAATTAAATGATGTAACTAAATTGATACAAAAAATAGCAAGTTATAAAAACCACCCTGCCATAAAAAAATGAAACGCTGTTCACCCTCTACGAAAAATACAATATGTAATATGACAATATGATATTATCACTAAATCCACCACTACTTTAGGGGGACGTGCGCCCCCGGGCCCCCACCTGGATCTCCACTGATATACGGTGAGCCAAAATCAAACCCTGTATTAATTTAAAAAAAACGTTCAGAAATTAAATAAAAAAAAACAAGTTTTTTTAACTGAAAGTAAGGAGTGATATTAAAACTTAAAACGAACAGTAATTATTGCGTACATAAAAGGGGCTGTTCCCTCCTCAACGCCTTGCTCTTTACGCTAAAGTTGGACTCTTTCTCACAACTCTATTTTTTTAAACAATAAAATACTTTATCGCAAAGAGCAAGACGCTGAGGAGGGGACAGCCCCTTTCATATACGGAATAATTTCTGTTCGTTTTAAGCTTTAATGTCGCTCCTTATTTTCAGTTAAAAAAAAGCTTGTTTGTTTTGTTTAATTTTCATTATAATGACGAGGTTTATATGTGAGTTTTTTTAGTAGTCTATATTCAGCTTCACGAGCCCTGCTCTCTGTTGAGTTTTTTTTTTTTCATTCAGCTGATTAAGTAAAACAGTTGAATTAACCTGAAAGGACTAAAAAAATTGCTGGTCTTATCTCAGGATAACTTCTCTAAAGAACCTTCCAAAGTAACAATAAATGCTTTATTGCCCCATACTTTAATTATAGAAAATTTAAGTTTAAATTCTGTAAAATGATATTATGATTAATTAAAATGATTAATTAATGGTTTTCATTTATTAACTGTATATTCTACTTTATTTTAATAAAAAAAAATACAAAGTGATCATAACCGTTAGATTATTTATTTGAAATTTTGCGTCCTTAAAATTTCAGCACCTGGGGAAAGTCTCCCCCTCCTGTCCCCTAAAACCGTCTCTGCACAACACCTTTACTGAGCCTTTGACTATCACTCCATCGCTAGTGGTTTTTAAACTAGTCCACATACCCCACCTTGATAGACTTGTTCATATTCCAACCCATCAATGCTCGTACTAGGATGATAAATGAGGTTTGTCAAACCATTAGAGAAAGCCAAGTTTTGACAGTGTGATTCTCAGACCACCCTATTACATAGTTGCTTCAGCAAATGAAATTCTTTAGGTCTAACAACTTAATCTTTGGTGGCCCTGTCCTTTCACCATAATGATTATCTTCTGTTAAAGTTATTCTTGTTTTTGTAGCAGTATTTTTTCACATTGAAGGTCTAAATTGGGTTAGTCTTACGTAAATCACTAAAAAGTTATTAGGGTTAAACATCGAAAATTCTATTTCTTTTCTCGATGCATCGAAATTGTAATACTTGATAACGATGACTATGTGGTGATAACGATGATATCGATGTGGTGAATAACCAGAATAGCAAAACAGATGTAGTTAAAATACAACCTCATAGAAACAAAAAAGGAGGGGCTAGTTCTTTGGTTTAGCTCTTAGAAAATTATCAGTAATAATTTGGTTTATGTATATCAGATACGAAATTAGGGTTGTCTTCATAGTTACTTGCTTTATTTAACATATCGAGGAACGAAGGTGACAAAATAGCTTTGATTTTCGCTGTCTTAATCGATCAGGAAATAAAAACGGAGGAAAGACAATTTAATCCAAAATTAAGACAAAATTTATCCATCAATGGAAGAAGGGGGACGTAATTACGAGTAGCATGGCTAAACATATTATTTAATGGGTGGGTGCCCCGCCCCTCCAAGGAAATGATCCTCGATTCAGTTTTGTACATGCTAGAGTTATTATACTTACAATACTTATTATATATACTTATAATACTTATAATAACTTATAAGCTATTATACTTATTATACTTACAATTTCATGTCTAATAATATTTCCGACAGTTCATGTCAATACTTATTGTAATACTTATTATATATATACCTATAACACTTATAATAACTTATAAGTTATTATACTTATTATACTTACAATTTCATGTCTAGTAATGTTTCTGACAGTTCATGTTACGTATATAAAAAGAGAATTAAGGATATATATGGTCTTTACACAAGGGATTCATAGTTACTTTCCTAATTTATTGCTTTTTGTTTTGTCAATGCTCTAGTCAAGCCCCACGGCTTCCCAGTCCTTATGTTTATGCGTAAGTCCATGCTAATCAATGTGTGACCCAATGTTTGACTCTTGCTTTTCCATTGCTATTATTATTGTTTAATAATGTATTAAAATAAAATTATTCTAGTTAGTTCTGTTCTTACTAATTTGAAAATTGGAAGATCCGGTTTGCAACGGTAGCTAGCAGCCTAGTAAGAGACGATCACATCCAATACTAAGAAATATAACAACCCATAACTCCTAAAAGTAGAGCCTTTGAAATTGGCTTGAAAATCAAGAAAAGTGGCTGAAACCACCATTTTCTGCATATACGGCATCTTTTTTTTTTTTTTTTCTTTTCCATCTCAGGCGCTAGAACATCGTAGAGAGCTTTTTAATGGCTCATTTTAAATAACACCATAAGAAGACCCCAGACATGCTGTTTTTAATCATTTTTCTTAATACTATATACTAAGATCTTATGTAGTCTAATTAATTAGCCACGTGATGTCTGGGGCTAAAAAAATTATTCAAGAGTTAAAGAAGAACCCAAAGAACTCTTTTTTCTGTGTTATTTTACACCGCATTTTCATAATTTTTTCTTGGAAAACTGTTCCGACAATGCTGGGGAGGGAAGGTGGCTCTTGAAGTCAAGAGATAAAAATGTTAATATAAATTATCCCTGTGATGAGGTTCAAATACACCAACAGAGATGAATGTACGTTGATTTGCTGAAAATGGGAAGAATCACAGAGAGGCGAATATAAAGTTGTAGAGCAACGTAGTTCCATTTAAGTTAAACGTTTATGCGCAAACAATTTATTCCAATTGTATTTCTTTGGTTATTTTGTGTAAAATGTTTGTTGTTTTCGGATTCAACCTCATATTTATCTTTTTCAGATAAGGCTGGCACCCAGGGTTCAAAACTACGGCGCAACTCTATTGTCACAGCCAAGGGGTTATAGCACGCAGAACTTACAATCCTATGCCCTTCAAGCCAGGCGTTCAAGTCCTGGTGTTGCTAATGGGTTTGGGACAGGAGTCAGTGGTGTGACTCTGTAAGGTCAGCCAGAGCTGACCAAGCTCTAAATGGGTAGGCTATCCTGGAGAAACCAGGGGAAGTTAAACAGAAAGGGTGGACAAAGCCACAAGATGGTTCACCCAACGCTGCGCTTCTTGGCTGAAGGGCTATGAACGTAGATCAGCATTGTAGGTTTGGACTGTAAAGTTTAGTGCCGCATCAATTGTCTTTGTCTCTAATACTACTGGCAAATCAGTGGAGGTGTTTTTATAATGGAGATATTTACCAATCACATAATAAAATTAAAGGTGAAGAGATCAAGGTACAATTCCCTTTTCTTTGCGAATGAAAAAAAAAAATTAATGATACTTGCAAAACATTATGGGGTATTACAAGGGTATCCTTTTGAAGGTGGCATTTACGAATCAAAGAATAAATTTGAAGATGCAGAGATCACTATACATTCTTCATCTTTTTCTCCTTATGTTCATGTTTTATGGCACCTGCAAAACACTTTCTTTGATCAGATTCAATATGGCCAGAGCATAACTCCTTTTTATCTACCGAGTCCATTCTTTTTAGTGTTATTTTAAAGCCAAATATACATTTATTGTCTGATCAATATCTCTAAAATGCATATTAATATGACTATTAAGATTGACCTGGATTAGAACAGGCGTTTTCGCGGTGTTAGAGGTTGCCAGTTTTCAGAAATAATGTATGCCAGATGGCGTGCCACACATAGCAGAGGTGAGCAACGTGTAGAGTGTGAGAGATTATCAGTTTTCAAAAATAATGTATGTCAGGTGGTGCACCACACATGGAGGAAGTGAGCAACATGTAGCCCTAAGAGGCAAGGGTTGGCGGAAGCACGCCTAGCGTGGAGGAACAAGTTGTCTTTAAGATGCAAACTAGGTGGGAAGAAGTGGGCAGCCAACCCCTCACGAATTTGGGCAAGGGTTTAAGTGCATTAGAATATTTCAGTTGAGAACTAGACAACTTTAAGAAACGTGCGTCGTCATCTGAATTAAGACAATGCTAATAACCGAAAAACCATTAATTAAATTAAGACGGGAAACCGGAATCTATTTTACAACGAGAACTAGCACACGCTCTCAGAATTCGACAGCTCAGACAACGTCCAATAAGCGCTGTTTTTGTTCACATCGATCAAAATAATTCTTAAGATGAAACTCAGCCAATCACGATGAGTAATAAAAAATCATTAGAAAAATAAAAATATTTTTAATTAAAAAAACAGAGATAAAGCCATTGAAAGCGAAAGAGTAGGGTAAATATTTTGGACTGATGTTCATGATCATTCCTTAGAACCGGAAACAAAAAATAAATTTAAAAAACAAATTAAAACTTAAAAAATCATAACAACCTAAAACATGACGACTAGAAACGCCCAAAATGAATCAATAAAGACTCATACCCAGCTACATTACAGCAATACTTGTCGATAAAATCAAAATTATACGCGACTGCAGCACCAATAATAATTGTTCAATTGTCAAGCATAAAATTTGTGACTTATTCAATCAGAATTAGAGGTTATGACAAGGAAATAAGAGTTAAGAGTTAAGGCATAATCCTTGAAATTAAAAAAGATGGAACGTTAGACAAGCAGGGTTTCTAATTTAAGAGCTAATTGGGGACAAATTAGTGTTAGCATAGGGTAGGGCCATATCTAGGATTTTCGTTCGGGGGTGGGGGAGAGGAAGGTTGCAAAACAAACTAAAAAAGACATCAAGAATTTGTTTATATGCGGTTTTTGTTACTTTTTTAAGAGCTAGACAAAAATTTCACGTGAAGGGGTATATATGTATATATGTTAGTGTTGAACAAAATCATTTTGGCCAATGATGCAAATGACGAACAGCATTGACAACTCACTTATCGAAAGATCTGCATCAACAATCGAAAGATCAAAACTGAAATCATTATTCAGTTTT
This sequence comes from Artemia sinica, assembly GCA_027921565.1. Taxonomy (NCBI): domain Eukaryota; kingdom Metazoa; phylum Arthropoda; class Branchiopoda; order Anostraca; family Artemiidae; genus Artemia; species Artemia sinica. The sequence continues at coordinate 20,556,685 of CM051275.1, forward strand.
TACATCATCAAAACTGAAATCATTAACAAAATTTCAGGGAGAGGGATCAAAACCAGTAATCCCCTCTGGATAGGGCCTTGAGCCACATTCTGAAACTTTCAGTTCCAAAAGGCAATAAACTGAATGAATCGTGGCCTGTGATTTTTCGTTGATTGTCTGACGATGTCATATTATTGCAAACTCTTCGCTCTTTATTGATTCTACATAATCTCTTTACTAGGGGATGAGGACAGGCCCTAAACATCTGGCCAGAAACATCTTTCATAGTTGCTATCTTTCGCCTGATTCTGCTACTCTTTATTTTTTAGTATTATATTCTTCCCGGATTTTTGTAGTCACTTCTTCCACCGATTGCTACCACATTCAATACTTCCAAATTGATTGATCGGTGAGATTCAATCCCTCATCTGGGAAATATCTTATATTAGCTTTTATTTTTCCTCTGCAGGAATCAATAAATTATCAAGAGAGAGGAAGCTTTGAACAATGATCTTAAATGGTGGCCCATGTGGTCAATTCTATTTATCAAGTAAACAAACTACCTTTTACCAATCACCTATCACAATGGCCTATATTTATTTATTTTATTTGAAATTTTGTAATTGATCGTATGGCGTGTCATTTCCCAGATGATATGGCTAAAAGCTGTGTACATATTATTGACGGCCTGATGATGGCCCTTAGGTAATAGTAGCAGATGCCAAGCGTGATAGAACTAGGTGTAATAAATGCTTCGGCGGTGAAATATTCTTTAATAACTTTGTAATGGCTGAAGCTTTATCGACTAGAGGCTGGTTTACGTTGCGTTTATTAACTAGCTAATATCACGCAATCTGCCTTAGGCTTCTGAGCTTTAAGAAAATTGTATCTTTTGCCACAGATACTACAATTAGAGAAGATATTGCTAGTTATCTATAGGTTTGTTATGCAAAAACATGGTGGACTTCACAGTTCGGTCCTGGAACTGGGGAGGAAAAGGAAGAAATTATCACAGTAATATTTTTTTTTTTTTCGAAAATTGCTGAACAGAAAGAGTAGTTTTCAAAAGGAATAGGAAATGAGAAAGAGGTAAATCGGACGGCTTAGAGCAAATTCCTTGTTTTCAATTTAGTACTATTGACAGTACTATAATCGTACGATAATTTAAAAAAACTGGTATTATTTAAAAAAAAAGATCAGAAATTAAATAAAAGTTTTTGAGGTTTTTTTCTAAACCTCAGATAGTCCAGAACTTATTTGTCTTAAGGAAAATTTGTTTTGAAAGGGTTGTCCCTTCAAATTGCTAGAATTTATCATAGAATTTGCCTATTTGTTACGCATAGGCCTAGTATTTATTATTGAGAAGTATGCATACATTTTCCGGATGGGGAGGGGAGGACGAATTTTCAACTGGAGGGATTTTGTAGGGGGTGCATTTTATACGGAGAAGGAAGTTTACAGGAGGTAAACCAGGGGGAATTCCCCCTCCTCAAAACCTCGCTCTTTACGCTAAAATTTAAACTTTTCCCCAATTTTTCAAAAACGACACCTGAAATACAATAGTCGTTTAATTAGAACAATAAGTAACTTTATTTAAAGCGCCGAAAAACTTTAGCATAAAGAGTGAGGTATTGAGGAGGGGGCAGCCCCCCTCATATTATTATGCAGATTCCAAATATATAAGTTTCATTAAGTCTAGTATTACCCATCAAAGGCTACAAGCCTGAGAAAATTTGCTTTATTTTCGAAAAAGTGGGGAAACACTCATTAAAATTCAAAGAATCTTTGTTTTTTCCCAGGGGTGATCTTACCGACCCAGTAGTTTTAGAATATAGGGAGAGGGCGCATTCGAACAGAAATTAAAAGTTTTGGTGTCCTTTTCAAATGACCAAAAAGATTAGAGGACAACTAGGTCTCCTCCCCAACCCCTTTTTTTTCCGAAAACTGTCTGGACAGAATCAGCATTTTGAGATAGCCATTTTGTTCATCATAGTTGAAAGACCCAATAATGATGTCTTTGGATACAACTTGACACCCCACAACCCCAGGGGAAAGGTCCTTAAGCTATAAAAATTCACCCATTGTTAACGCAAAGTATTTGTTACTGGGAAGTATGCATATATTTCGGGTGGAGGGGAGGAATTATCTGCTGGGAGGTTTTTCCAAGGGGAAATTTTCCATGGGGAGGGAAGTTTCCAGGGGGTGAACTTTTCAAGAGAAATTATACACTGGGGGAATTTACCAAAATTCTTATACGATTTTTTTTATGTGTCTTGCTTTCTCTTTTCTGTCTTAATTTTACGCGTGGAGATGTTAAAGGTAACTGTCCGGGGTAAATTTTCACCGGGATTGAACTGTCTAGAGGATAATTCCAAGGGGAGGGGTATTTCTCTGTTGGAGGCGCAGCCAGATTTCCTGGCATTATTTAGAAACGACCAGAAATCAAATAAAAAACAAATTTTTTCAACTGAAAGTAAGGAGCAACATTAAAACTTAAAACGCAGAGAAATTATTACGTATATGAAGGGGAATTGCCCCCCTAATCAATACCTTGCTCTTTATGCTAAAGCTTGAATTTTGTGCCAATTATTTAACAACGACTTCATAAACACATGGGTCCTCTAATTAGAACAATAAGAAGCTCTTTTTAAAAGTACTAACAAACTTCAGCGTACAGAGCAAGGGGTTGAGGAGGGGGCAACCCCCTTCATATACGAAATAATTTCTGTTCGTTTTAAGTTTTAATGTTGCTCCTTACTTTCAGTTGAAAAAAATAATTTTTTTTATTTAATATACTTTCATAAGACACGTGGTTCATATAAAGGATGGATAGACAGAAGGCAAAAGAAAATTAAGGCAAAAGGTGAAAGGATAGGTAAAAGAGAATTTTTTCTCCAGGACACGTCTTAAATCTTATTGTTGTGGCTTTTTAGACATAGATACAGTTTTAATGCGAAAGAGAAAATTAAGCAATTAACAAATTAAGCAATTAAGCAATTAAAATTAAAAAATTAAGCAATAAAATTTAACAAAACTTTATGTCGTAAGGCAGGCACACATGCGGGATAGGATTTTTGGTTCATGCTCTAGTTAAAACTTACAAGAGAGAAACTTGGCATTGCATTGTTTAAACAAGAGCCAAGAACAACTTTTGTGACCAAAATGACACAAGAGACCAAATACGTTTTGAGGGGTACTGCCGTCCAAATTGGTGATTCACCCCTGATGTAACAACGGAGCGCATAAAAACCTTTCTAGATTCTGGTTCTTGTCGTTCTCTTATGCTCAGTGATCTTCAACTGTAAGAATTGCCCTTAGAATATCATAATTTAGGAAAAATCTAAGTTAAAAATTGAAGAAGCCAATTTTTTTTTTTTTTTTTTTTTTTTTTTTTTTTTTTTTTTTTTTTTTTTTTTTTTTTTTTAGGGGGAGGGTGTTGAAAAGTCTCTAAAACTGGCAATTTATACAAGCATCTCTGAGAAATTATAGACAGTTCTTAAAAATCTTGAAACTTCAGGACGATACGAGCCCAAAGTCCCTTACTTGAAGGCAGACAAACATGCGGGATTTGATTTTTTGTTCATGCTCTAGTCAAAACTTGCAAGATCGTTGAGAGAAACTTGAAATTTCATTGTTTAAAAAAATACAGGAGCAATATTTGCGAAAAAAATTACATAAGAGTCCAAATAGGCTATTTAACATTTTGAGGGGTACTGCCCTCCAAATTGGTGATGCACCCCTGATGTAACAACAGAATGCGTAAAAACCATTCTAGTTTCTGGTCCGTGCTGTTCGATTATGCTCAGTGATCTTCAACTGTAAAAATGGCCCTTGAAATATCAGAGTTTAGGGAAAACCTAAAATAAAAATTGAACAAGCAATTTTTTTTTTTTTTTTTTGTATTGGAAGGGTGTCAAAAATCTTTAAAACGGGCAATTTTTATGAATATGTCTTGGAAATTATGAAGGGTTCTTAAAAATCTGGAAATTTCAGGAAGAAACGAGCCCAAAGTCCCAATTATGCAAGTATTGACTTTCCTCTTGTATCTCAAAGCTTAATTAACTCGGTTAAAATGAGATTCAAACTATGTTTTTTCATTTTTTTATCCTTCATCATTTCTTTTTTTTATCTAGCAAATAGTATGTCAGTAAATTCAGTTCAAACCTGAGTTTGTTATTAAAACTATTTAACAAATTCATTTTTGTCTTTATTAATATCCAAGGGTATATCCAGGATTTTTGTTCAGGGGAGGGTTTTGTTCTGGGGGGTCATAAAAAATTCTTTGAAAATTTATTTATATTTATTTTTGTTACGTTATTGCTAGTTGGACAAAAATTTTGGGAAGGGGGATTCAAGCCCCGTACCCCCCTCCCCTCTAGGATACGGCCTTGTTAGCATCCTTTGATTCTCTAAGCTTTAGATAAGGTTAAATGGGAGAGAGTACATTTACTGACTTTTCCATTGGACGCTTCTTAGTTTATATTTTTACAGGTCATTGTTTGTGGGTGGTCTGGTAAATGCAATATCTATATTAAAAAATTAAATAATTAAAAAAAAAATGAATGTGATATGCCTAAAGGAAATGGGGAAGTTTTGTTTTGACAGGGAACGGAAATGGGGCCAAACCTTCTGACAGTAAAAAAATTCAACTTATGAAAAAGTTATAGGAAATTAGGGAATAGATCGGAAAAACTAAAAAAAATTTTAAGGTAAGTTTGCTAAATGATCATTAAGCCCCCTCCCCTGTGTTCTTGGCTGTTTAATGTATTTAAATTCATTTTTTGGCGTTTAGAAGTACAACTGACTCTATCAAAATGAAACTTAAGCTGTTGTATTTATTCTTTCGTTTTTAGATTATTTTTGAAATCTTACAGATGGTAAAACTTCGAGAAAAGACCGAAGTTCATGTTTCTGATCCAAATCCTCGAGGATTTGGATCAGATCGAGGTAAAATCGAGGGAACGTGTCTTTTTCTAATTAGCGTCTTATAAAACACGAACTTCATTTACGGCCATTTAGTAAAAGTACATAAAATTCCAAAGAAATATGATAGTTATTTAAAGCCGTAACCCCCTATATTTCTATTCAAACACTAACATTACCATTTGAATAGCATTTCTAGGCCGCTATTTTCTAAAGTAAGTTGCTTCCCTGATTCTAGGTTCCTTTAAGCACTGTTAGGCGAGTGCTGAGAAAATTGATGTCCACTAATGTGTCTCTGATTCCTTTTCAATCTTGTGATTGATAATAGCGTTGAGTGGTGGCGGCAAAGAAAAATTGTTTTGAATTTCCCTCCGAGCGTCGCTCCACAATACCGTAATAGTTTCTTCTGAATGCACCAATTTTTTCCCCTATAGTTTGAGGATCTTTGAATAGAAATGATTATTTCATCGAAGCTATACAGAGAAGGCTAATTTTCGAGTGTTGTGATTCCTAACGACTTAGTAAAGTTTGCACCATTTCCTGCGTAGTTGTTATTGAGACTGGGGTGATTGAGAGCAACGCTTTGTAGTTGTGGAGAATATATCTCAACAGCGTAGAAAAACATTTCATTTCATTTAGTGTCAGTGTTTAGTGTTAGTGTCAGTCTTTTTAGTGTTACGCTAAAGTTTGACTCTTTGTCACAACTCTACTTTTTAAAACAATAAAACCTTTAGCGTAAATAGCGAGGTGTTGAGGAGGGGACAATCCCCTTCATATATGTAATAATTTCTGTTCGTTTTAAGTTTTAATGTTGCTCCTTACTTTCAGTTGAATTTTTTTTTCAATTCAACTGACACCAGATGGCACCAGACTGACACCAGGAACCACGGACACCAAATGGCGCGTGCCAAACATGGCTGGAGTATTCCATGCATGGTAGAAGCTGTACCAAGCGTGGCAGAGCTGTGCGACACAAATGGCGTTCTGAAATGTGCGCCAGGTACCAAAAGTTGGTGCACCCTCGACTATATCCAGTAATTTACTTTAAATGATCTTACGCCACTCGATGTGCAAAAAAACTAAAGAGCCAGCGGCGCCTTAATGCCACACAAGCTCCAAATGCTAATTTTAAACGTTATCAAGCTTTTGATTACGGATGATAAAAATAGAACTCCACGAGGCACGATAAAATGAAATATTGGCCTTCTTTGCCTCAGAAAAAATGTCAGAAAAAAGGGTCTTAAAGTAAGGTGAAGGACAAAGCAGTGGTTAGATTTTATAGTTCTGTTGTTTTACGAAAAGAAGTAATAAAAATAATGTAGTTAAAGAGTATTTTCAAATTGTCTTGTTATTGGATTATTATCTTGAAAATAGAATCTTTTTTTCACTTTATGAGGAACTTAGGAAAAGACATAAGGGGGAGAGAAAAAGAAAGTGAAGAAAGCTATAAAGAGGTGTAGGAGGCTATGTAACAAACAATATACTGGAAAACAGGATATGGCATGCTATTAAATAAAGCAATTTAAACTAAGCTAATAGCTAGAGGTTTATTAAATTATACGAAGAGGAGTAAAATAGTTCAGCAGCAATAGAAAACAGATATTCTTATACGGGGAAGGGAGGCGTACTCCCCAAGCTTATAAAAATGTGTTTTTAGGCCAAAATTTCTAGTCTCCCCATTAGCCCACAAATAAATATAGAAGGAGGTTGGGGAAGGGGGGTAGAGATTAATCTCTAGTCTCCCTTCAGTCTTGGATATACTTTTGTACTAAGTCTAAAATATGCTTTACTGGGCAAACTGAATTAAACCAATGGCTAGAGGCTCAAGTTTCTTATTAAACAGTTTCGCGGTAACAAACTGTAAGTGAGGAGCGACCTTACTGTAGAGGTTTCAAGCTCCTATCTGCAAAAAAAGTGGAATTTTGTATATTTTGCCAGAAGAAAGATCAGGGATGCGTGTTTCTTGTTTGTTTTTTTCCCAGGGGTGATCATATCGACCCAGTGGTCTTAGAATACCTCGAGAGGGCTCATTCGAACGGAAATTAAAAGTTATAGTGCCCTTTTTAAGTGACCAAAAAAATGAAGGGCAACTAGGCCCCCCTCCCACGATCAGTTTCTTCCCAAAGTCACCGGATCAAAATTTTGAGATAGCCATTTTGTTCGGCATAGTAGAAAAATATAACTATGTCTATGAGGATGACTTAATCCCCCACAGTCCCCGGGGGAATGGCTGCAAGTTATCAACTTTGCCCATTGTTTACATATTGCATTGGTTATTGGGAAGTATACAGTCGTTTTCAGGAGGCTTTTTTTCGTGTGGAGGGGGATCGGGGGAGGGGGTTACGTGGGAGGATCTCCCCATGGAGAAATTTTTCATTGGGAAGATAATTTTTTCCATGAAGAGGCGCCGGATTTCCCAGCATTATTTAAAAAAAGATCAGAAATTAAAAAAAAACAGGTTTTTTCAACTGAAAATAAGGAGCAACATTAAAATTTAAAACGAAACAGGAATTATTACGTAAATAAGGGTGTTCAACCCCTTGTCAATACCTCACTCTTTACGCTAAAGTTTTTTTAGTACTGTCAAATATATTCTAATTAAACAGCCTTTGTGATTCAGGGGTCATTCTTAAAGAATTGAAACAAAATTCGAACTTTACCGTAAAGAGCGAGGTATTGACGAGTGTGCGAACCCCTTCATATACGTAATAATTTCTGTTCGTCTTAAGTTTTAATTTTGCTCCTTACTTTCAATTGAAAAAAAAACTTTTTTTTATATAATTCAAAAAAAAACAAAACAATTTTACTGTTTACAGACGCTGGCATATGAAAAGACTGAGGTTTTTGGTAGAGTGCAGCATAAAATACTCGCCAGTTTCTTAGACTGTAATACAATAAAAGAAGAAGAGGAAAAGAGAAAAATAAATAATGAAATAACAATAAAACAAGAAATAAACAAAATAAATATAAAACAATAAACAACAAAACTAGAAGAAAAAATGAAAAAAAGGAACAAAACAACAAAACAACAAACCTGACTCTTTCAACAGTAATGTTTCCCATATGGCACCCCTATCACGACTCCCCTACTACTATGCCTCCCCGCCGATCAACAACCCTTCCTCCCTACCACCCTTCCCTGCTACTACCCTCTATCATCTCTTGAAAACGTAACTTCAGCTATTTTAACGCATCTTAGTTAGAAAATAAAGAAGAAACTCACAAATATATAAAGATGTGACAGAATGCAATACTAGGAACTCCGCTCTTCTTTTCTTCTTTTTAAGCTAAATTAAAAAAAAAACAAGTTTTTTTAACTGAAAGTCAGGAACGACGTTAAAACTTAAAACGAACATAAATTATTCCGTATATGAAGGGGGCTGTCCCCTCCTCAACGCCTCGCTCTTTACGCTAGAGTTTTTTTATTGTTTAAAAAATAGAGTTGTGAGAAAGTCAAACTTTAGCGTAAAGAGCGAGGCGTTGAGGAGGGGACAGCCCCCTTCATATACGGAATAATTTATGTTCGTTTTAAGTTTTAACGTCGTTCCTTACTTTCAGTTAAAAAAACTTGTTTTTTTTTATTTAATTTTTGAACGTTTTTGAATTAATGCAGGTTTTGATTTTGGCTCACCGTACATGAATAATTAAAACAAAATTTGCATATTATATTTGGTTAAATGGCTTTCTCGAAACTTGTTTAATTTTATTTACGAACGTTTTTATTAGTAATAAATATACGTAACTAAGAATTAACTTACGTAACGAACTTCTATATTCACAAATTTTTAACACGTATATTAGGGGGTTCGCCCCCTAGTCAATACCCTGCTCTTTAAGCTATAGTTCGAATTTTTTTTACAGTTCTTTAAAAATGACCTCTTAATCACAATCAGTTGATCAGTTGAAAAACTTGTTTTTTTTATTTAATTCTGATCTTTTTCTTTAATAATGCTGGGAAATCCGGCGCCCCCTTCATAGCAATGTCCCTTCCCCCATGAAAACTTCCTTCATGGAAAGATCCTCCCATATAGCCCCCGACCCTCCCCTTCCCCCATCTACCAGAAAAAAATCTCCTCTGAAAAGGTCTGTATACTTCCCAATAACCAATACTATATGTTAACATTGAGTAAAGTTCATAACTTTCAGCCCTCCCCCCGGGGACTTTGGGGGATCAAGTCATCCTAAAAGACATTTTTATCATATTTTCGACCATGCTGAAACAAAATGGCTATCTCAAAATTTTGATCGGGTGACTTTGGGAAAAAAATGAGCGTGGGAGGGGGCCTAGTTGCCCTCCATTTTTTTTTGGTCACTTAAAAAGGGCACTAGAACTTTTTTAATTTCCGTTCCAATGAGCCCTCCCACGATATTCTAGGACCACTGGGTCGATACGATCACCCCTGGGAAAAAAAAAAAAAAACAAACAAACAAAAACAAATAAACACGCATCCGTGATCGTTCTTCTGGCAAAAAATGGAAAATTCCACATTTTTGTAGATAGGAGCTTAAAAACCTCTACAGTAGGGTTCTCTGATACGCTGAATATGATGGTGTGATTTTCATTAAGTTTCTATAAACTTTTAGGGGGTCTTTCCCCTTTTTTCGAAAATCAGCCAATTTTCTCAGGCACGTAACTTTTGATGGGTAAGGTTAAACTTAATGAACTTATATATTTGAAATCAGAATTAAAATTTGATTTTTTTGATGTATCTATTGGTATCAAAATCCCGTTTTTTAGAGTTTCGGTTACCATTGAGCCGGGTCGCTCCTTACTTACAGTTCGTTACCACGAACTGTATGATATATTGATCTCATATAATTTATATTTATAATTTATATTTAATATTGAATTTATTTCGTGTAAAATATACTTAATATTTTAATTCTACAATTAAAATATTAAAATAAAACCTGTTCTGAAAGTGATCCTCTCTCTTTCTCTCTCATATCCTATAGTGGAGGACTGCAAAAAGAGATTATTTTAGATTTTATTAGATCACAACTTCATTTCATATTTGCTTGACGAGGCTACAGATCTCGACTCACAGAAAATCAATTTGGGAAGTTTAGTCTCTTTTGTTTCTTTTACTTTTGAATTTTCCCCTTATATGCTACAATGGAAACAGAGGAAGTTACTTCGAGCTAGCATTGTTGTTTTTAGAATTCAACCACAAATCCGAGTTTCTGGAAAAAAGATTTTAGCAGTCTTGAATTAAGCTTTTAGTTAAAAGTTTAAAAATTAAACTAAATAAATAAAACTATCTTAAAATTGTCAGTTATGTAATGAGGATTCAATTACAGATCGCTTAGACTCGTCAAGAATCCAAATTCATGTGCTACAAAATAGGGAAGTTTTTTTAACGGGAGAATAAAATAAGGTATTTTTTTCGTACTTATGTATTAGCCTAAGCCAGAAAACACGCGAGAAGTGAAGTTTGGTTAATGCTAATAAATGAAACGAAATAGGATGAAAATATAATAGTTTTGAAACAAATTTTGGGCTATATATTTGCACATTAGGGGGGGGGGGGGGGTACAGCATATCATATATTAAAATACATAACCTAACCTAGGTACCTGTTTTTACTCACAACCCCAAAAACTAAAGTTTTAATATTGTCCATCTAGATTCTGGAAAATACCTTTTTTGGGGGTATTTTCATTGAAAAATACCTTTTTTGGTATTTTCATTGATAAAATTGGAGAAACAGAAATTTGTCCCCACCCCCTAGCCAAGGCCATACCCAGAGGGGAGGGAGGGTTTGACCCCCCCCCCCCCGAAATGCTTGTCTGACTCGTTAAAAACGTAACAAAAATCGATGTAAACAAATTCTGGTACTGTTCTATTACCGGGCTCTTTTATATAGTGCTAGTTTGGTTAATGCTAATGAAACAAAAATATTATGAATATATAATAGTTTAGAAATGGGGTGGGAGCAAAGCATACCATATATTAAATACTTAACCTAACCTAGGTACCTCCCCCCCCCCCCCAAACCCAAAAAACAACAATTTAATATAGTTCTTCTTGCCTTTGTTTATATCCCAGAAGGCATTATGAACCTGTTTTCATCACGCGTCTAGATCTATTTCATGACTGGTATGCATTGGCGTATACAAAAGAGCCCGGTTAATAGAACAGTACCCAAATTTTGTATGCGTTTTTTGAGTCTTTTTGTGTGTAACCCCCCCCCCCCCCCCCCACCCCCCGAATTTTTTTTAGTAAAACCCCCCTCCGAAAAAAAAATCCTGGTACGGCCTTGCCCCTAGCTACTGAAAAAATTATTTACCCTGCCCCTGAATTTTTCCGCCAGTTAACAAGGATATTCATCGTCAGGCAATTATAAATAATTCAATTTAGGCATTGGGGCGAATTGTGTAAAACACAAAACATGTAGGCTTGAACTTCCATGTAGCATAAATTATTACTTTTCTTTGTCTTCCTTCTTTTAGGTTTCATACTAAATTGAAAAGCAACAAAAATTGTCTCCCAACTTCAGTAGGCGCGGGAGCTATGGACTTTTGTTTTCAACCTATGCCCTGAAGTCCTCTCTCTCAATCTCTTTCCAACCCAGATGTTTTTCTTAGATGTCCGCATTCAAGCATTCAAAAAGTGCCACACAAAGATTCATTGATATTACCACGCTAATATTAACACCTGGCATTTGGTGGGCCTACTACCAATTAGCAAACGGCAAAAATTAATTAGACTGGATGGACCGCCCTGTTTTCATAGGTGTGAGGATATTATGGTACTATATTCTCGGTTTACAACCATGCCTGAATATGAAACAGAAAAGACAAGCTTTGTTACATTGTTTAAGCTCAGAAACAAAATTTAACTTTAAAAAAATATAAAGCTTCAGTAACGGTTCATTGTAAGCCAGGGAATAATAAGTTGAACATAAATGCAAAATGTTTCTGAGGAGACCCAAGGACTCCCCTACATTGTTTGCGCCTGTAGTTGTTTTACTTAAACAAACAAAAATATATTTTAGACAGCAATGATTGACGATGGCCTTTGATGCTAGGAAAATTTTCGAGTAAAAAAATCTTCTGGTTCGCTTGAAATTTTAACTTAATATTTTTAAGTAAGGGAATATTAGCCCCACCCCACCTCCAAGTAAGAAGTCTGGGAGATGTAAGTCAAAAACCAGCCATGGGTCAGTTGCTTCATCCTATGTTTACTATGGTTTTTGCCCATGATTGACAGTGACCTTTGATGGTAGCCTATACAGATTTTGAGTCGAAATAAAAGCATACCATATAGTAAATACATAACCTAACCTAACCAGGTACCTTGTTTTATATCCACAACCCCAAAAACTAAAGTTTAAATATTGTCCATCTAGATTCTGGGAAAATACCTTTTTTGTTATTTTTGGTATTCCATTGGTATGAACACAATTTTTGGAAGCACAATCCCTCGGTTAGAACCTTGCTTTAAATAGAAAATTATCAAGCGAAAAAAACTATTAAATTTTCTTTGTATTTCGATGTTTCTCTGGCTTAAAAAACTGACCTCAAAGACCAATCTAGATTTAACCAAAATTGTAACGTAATACCTGTAGAATGTAGAAATCTGTGCCAATGTAGAAATCGTCGTTAAAAACGTAGTTTGGTAGCACTTACTGTTCTAAAATTGACAAAAATTCTTGGTCGATTATTTAACCTATGATGTAAATCGAAAATTGCTCAAGGAACCATTGAAATTATAACTAAACCATTTCTATTTCCTTTTTTTCTATATATACTAAGTCGTTTGAATGAAAGAGAATAATACTTTTATACATATTTACATAGACTTGCCTTCCAATTTTAAGTAAAATATTTTCTTTGTCAATTATTCCTTAGCAACGAAAGCAAAATTTTAACACACAAAGCCACTTACGTCGAAAAACTTGACAAGCCGCTGGTAGACGCCACAGCAAGAGCACTTCGATAGTTTTCGGAGACCACACTGCCTTTCCATGACGATAAAATAAAGTTCAAAATAGGGATAAAATCCTTTTTAATAGACAGTGTATTTTTTGTAACTTTTATTTTATCAAGAGCACTTCCATCACGAGAAAAACTTCTCGAGTGTTCTCGATTGTACGGGAGTACCAAGACAAATTTACCCCTCAAAGATTTTGAAAAACCTAACCTAACCTATGTACCTCCCCCCCCCCCCCCTCAACCCCGAAAAACAACAGTTTAAATATCGTAAACGCAATGAAAACCGCGCTTTGCATTCCATTTCTCTATAGCGGTATCTTGCAAATTACCCGTTTGGCTGGTTTCGTCTCTCGTAGAATATATAGCATTGCCCACATAATGCACCAGTACCAAAATGTAAAAAATCTATTTTTGACACGAAAATACAAAAATAGGCATTGCTCAAAATCCAGGGGAGGGAGCAAAAAAAAATCTTAGGGAACAAATTTCAGCCAGTATAGGATTCTACAATTAAACAGACAGAGATGTGGCAACTGATCAGAGAAAAAGCATATACGGTTAAAAAAAAAAAAAAGCTTCAGTCCATGATCTTCTCCTTCTTGTTGTGTATATATGCCACGCAAGAAAAAAAACCTTTGGCTTATTCTTAGCTGGAAGCTAGTAAAGACCGAAACATTATTTTTGCAAGGAAAATAGCATAACGTCATGACGTCGATTTGTAAAATACACCAAAACAATGCAGGTTTGGTCAAAAGGAAGTGTTATCAAGATAAATTAAAGCACGTAGCGTAGATGTCAGCATCAGCTTTCAAATGAGCTCTTAAACAACTCTCTACGATGTTCCAGTGCTCTATTAGCAGTAGAGAAAAAAAGACATCAGGCTAAAATATGATCACCTCGGAATTTTAAGATAAAGAGGGGGGCTGAAAACCTCCTGTTCTTGTTTTTGTAACAAACGTCTACAACTAGAAAGAGCCGAAATAATAGTTACCATTCCTGAATCAGCCAACAATGTCAAATTTTTCTCCCTGGATAATTCTTTTAACGCATTTAAAACTTTTGCTGAACATTAACTCTTTATTAAAAAAACAACAACCACGTTTTTTTTTGTTAAAGTTTTAAAAAAAATGCAACAGCGCACTTCCTCAACTTAAATATCTAGCTGGTTCTAGAAATTTGATCAGTGTAAGTCATATTAAGAGGAATTACAAATAGTGTTGATACAGGAGTAGAAGTTACGGTGGATAATTCAAGGAACAGCCTTCAAGACATGTTTTACGGTTTCCAAGAAATCCTTTACTTATTTCATCTATTTAGGACTAACAAGAGAGAGGGAGAGAGAGAAAGAAAGCGAAAACAAAAGAGAGTGAGAGAGAAAAGAAGGAGTGAGAGAGAGAAGAAACTCGTTAGAAAGTTTCAAATAGAACCTCAAGGTTCATCTATTGTACTGTAAGCTTTTATCTTTGGTGAAAAATAGTTGGGCGAGTCCATCCAATGGTGCTTACAAACTAGTATACCATTCTGCAGAGCAATATATTCAAGTCCAATAGAGATTTTATATAAAGAGTCTTTCTTTATTCAAAGCCATAGCTAGAACAACACACTTATCTCGTGTAATACATAAGCTTGACTTTCCCCCATCTAAGGGCTAAACACACAAATATATACTTGTCTTTCTACAGGTTTTATGAATATTTTCTAGGAATCTAATCACCTTTCTGGTTAAACATATATTCAAGGAAATCCCTTGGATTCCGTGACTAGTGGAAATTGAGTTACAACAAAAATGACAGCTAGGTTAATCTATTAACACAATTTAAAATCAGGAAGAGACTTTACAATACTTTCAAAACTGTGTCTTTTTGCTGTTAGCTAAATATTTCTCACTTTTTATCCTAAAAAGCGTTTTTTATAAATGGGATTGCCTTTTTTGATCTGTTTGAGGCAACACTGTGGTGTAAAATAAATAAATAGTAAATATGTGCATGTCAAACAGGAGGATTAAGTGGTTAAGAGAAAAACAAACTTGAAGTCTGCCCCCCTGCTGTTTGAGACAGACAGTGACAGATAGTTAAATAATCAGAAATGATAATAGCTTTCAAGCCTAATGCCTCATTCGAATACCAAATACCGACATCAGCTTTGTGTTTGGTCTTGTACTTATTTTGACGTAAATACAAAAAATAAATAATGTTGAAATGCTGGTAAAAGTATCTGGAGTCAACAGTTTCTATTCCCTTTTTGTTTTTGCTCCTGACCATAGCACTTGTACTACAAAACATCCCACGTGGCCAATGAAGATTGAAACTGTTGATGTGAAATCGGCTCCCTGTGTCTGTGAATGTACTGTCGGTTATGCGCCTAGTCTCCCCCCTAATGCCTTCGTATTATCGCAGTTGCAGTGTCACTTACAACCTAGTAAAAATCGGATTCTAGCCCCTAGTAACTGAAAATTTAAAGATCTAATGGAAATAAACTATCAAGTGACGAAGAATTGCGATTAGGAACTGATTCAGGAATGGTAAGAGTTATTTCTATTAATCTCAATGGTAAAATTCTATTTCAAAATCAAATTTATGAAAACTTACTCTGAAATTTATGAAAAATACCCTGAAATTCCTTGAAAATATTATCAGATGGCGTTGAATTGAAATGAAAAATTGCATCACTGGAATCAGTATGGTCTAAACCCCTTTTAAGAAAAGCAACAGCCCCCCTCCCCCTCCCCCACCTTGAACAACAGGGAAAATCATTGCACTGAGGTGTCTCCTTTTTTTTTTCTTCACCGCTAGTGGGACACCAGAGCATCATATACAACTGTTTAAGAGCTAATTTGAAAGCTAATTTTTGTATTTACGCAATTTTTGTAAGTAATTGTAGCACAAGATGGCTCACTCTAAAGTCTCAGACCTTAACCTCACCGAAGGAATTCCCGCTATAAAAAAAAAAAACGTAAATATTATGTTGTACGAAACCCTCGGTGCGTAAGTTTGTCATACGTGGTACAAAGAAATAGGCCTAAACATGGTAAGAAGCGTGGTAAGCGTAGTGGAACAAGTAGGATTCTGATATGTATACCTGGTTGTCACGGAGGGTATTTTCTATCCTAAAAAAAAAAAACGCCTAATAAGACAAGTCTTTATCATTTTTTGCATATATTTTTCTTCAAATCATGTGAACTCTTTGAGGTTGCATTTGTTGCCTCTAAAAAACTTTTCTTTTGAAACAAGAGCTTCTCATTCTTACTGATCTTAGGAACAAAAAAACAAATGCACAATGAAAGAAAGAAAACAGAACTTTTAAGTTATGAATTTCTTTATTTAATTATATGGCAGATACAGTACCCACAGCTAAACCCCAGCGCCGCGCCAGCGGATCGACCGAACACCGCCGACGAGAGGGCCCGGTCGAACGCCGCCGAAGTGTCGTAACGCGCCGCCGCCGACAGAGGCGGCGGCGTTCGGTCGTCTTTAAATTAATTTTGTGGCAATTCTTTATTGCGTCAACCGCAAAGTCGGAGCTTTTCCTTCTCGTGTGGTTTAGTATTTCGGTTTTCCTGATTAAAAATCAAGCAGGGCTTCAACTATCCCCGAATTTTCGGGTATTTCCCCGAAAATCTATGCGTCACCCCGAAAAAAAATTTGGTTCCCCGAATCCCCGAAAATCACGCAATCACGGTGCCACCCTTAGCGATTTATCACCAGTGACTTTCCCTGCCAAATATTACTTTGCATACCATAATTCTTCACTACTCTCTTGTTCATTCACTACTCTACAGCTTCAGCCTTCAGTTGGATTTTGAAATTGACAGCCGACAGATTGTTTCTACAGCTGAATTGTAAGTTTGCAGACATTTTTTTTGTGTTTTTTTAGATAAGATTTTCTTAATGTTTAATACTCAATTGTTGAGCGCCTATTCACAGAATAGGCGCTCACAGAAAAGTTACGCTGCCTATTCACAGAAAAGTTACTTTAAAACAACAAAGGAATTCCATGGTCACTTATAAACTGTAAAATGTCTCCCAAGAATGGTAGCTGAGAGTTCAGTATTACCCCTCTCTTTCATCACTTTTCGCTCATCAGTTGTGTTCTGTTAACACACAGTTACATGGTCACATGGTTACACACAGTTACAGTTACATGGGGTTCAGTTACACGAGGGTTTAGTTAAATGGGGTTGAGTTGCACGGGGGTTGAGTTACACGAGGGTTCAGTTAAAGGGGGTTCAGTTAAATGAGGGTTCAGCAGCACGAGGGTTCAGTTGCACGGGGGTTTAGTTGCACGGGGGTTCAGTTGCACGGGGGTTCGGTTATACGGGTGTTCAGTTTGCACGGGGTTCGGTTATACGGGGGTTCAGTTATACGGTGGTTCAGTTACACGGGGGTTTATTTACAGGGGTCAGTTGCTTGGGGTTCAGTTACACGGGGGTTTTCAGATTGTGGTAAAGATATACGAAAAACTTGGCAGGTTATAAATTCTGTGCTTAGGCCCTCTTTTCAGTCTCCATCAACCCCTTCTTTTTTGGATCTCGATGGCAAAATCATCGAAGGTGAACTGAATGTTCAAGATGCATTTACTTCATATTTTGCGAATATTGGTAAAAGGACCGCTTCGGCTGTTGGTTCTTCTCCTTCAGGATCCGACTTCAGGTCTTATCTTGGGCCACCTTGTATGAAGTCAATGTTTTTGGAACCAGCGACGGAGAAAGAAATAGCTAAAATTGTTATGGGATTGAAAAATTGTTCGTCGTCTGGCCCTGATAATATTCCTACTAAAGTAATTAAGTTCATACTTCCTTCCATTATTTATCCCTTAACAAAACTTATTAACCTCTCCTTTCAGCATGGTATTTTCCCGAGTAGTCTCAAGCGTGCTTGAGTCATCATATTATATAAGGGGGGGGGACACGAAATGATCCAGCCAACTATCGGCCAATTTCTTTGTTGTCTGTGTTTAGCAAAATATTTGAGAAGGCGATGCTTTCTCGTCTTAATAATTTTCTTACTTCTAAAGATTTTTTTCACAATTTTCAATTTGGTTTTTCGAGCAAATCATTCGACTGAGCATGCTTGTGCAGTTTTTACTGAATTATCTTCACTCTGCCATAGATTCCCATTTGATTCCTGCTGCTTTGTTTCTGGATGTTCGTAAAGCCTTTGATTCTTTAGCCCACAGTGTTCTTCTATTTAAACTTTCTCATTTTGGCGTAAGAGGTAGTGCGTTTTATTGGTTCAAGTCTTTCTTGTCTGGTAGAATAATTTTCTGTTGATCCACTTTTTCGCTCACCATCAAGTGTTAACCAGGGGGTCCCTCAAGGGTCAGTTTTAGGGCCGGCACTGTTTTTAATTTATATAAATGACCTAATTTTTGCAGTTAGAAAATAAAAATCCTCTTTATTGCTGTCGTCTATGTCATCCTACAGTCTCCCTTACCCACAACTATAGTTTGCATACCTCGGATTCTCTTGTTACTTTTGCCGATGATACCACCCTTATTACTTCTGGGAGAACAGAGGATGAGGTTCGTACAAAGTTAGTGGACCTCTTTGAGAGAGTTTGAATTTGGTTTGATGCTAACTCTCTTGCCTTAAATGTTTCTAAAACTAGTTTTTTTAGTTTTTTCTCGTATATCCCAGGCTTGTCCTCAATTATCTGAAATTCATATATCCAAAGGCTTTATTAGTAGACCAAAGGATGGCCATGTCCGTTCCTAGGTATCCTCCTAGATGAAAATTTATCTTTTAAACACCATATTGATTTGATTAAAATGAAGGTATGCAGAAACCTCGGTATTCTAAGAAAACTAAAACATATCTTTCCAGGGCCAATTCTAAGAATCCTATTTCATAGCTTAATTCATTCTTATGTTTCCTATTGTTCAGTCATATGGATGTCTACTTTCCCTTCTTTTTCTCAAACCGCTTTCGAATACTTATGATAAAGCTATAAATCTTATCCAGGATGTAAATCGTTCCGCAACTAAACCGTTACTTGATATTAAAAAACTTTATATTCTTTCCTGTGCGTCTTTCGCTTTTCTTCAGCTCCATGGTGATATTCCTAGGTCCCTTAGATTTACGTCTTCTTTTGTATCTGATCGGTCAAATTATCAACTCCGTAGTTCTCTAAATATCCAAATTCCCCATACACCAACAATAAGATCCGATTTTAATCCTCTTGTTGCGTGTCATTTGACATGGAACACACTTCCCGATTCGGCTCGAGAATGCCACTCGTTTGGCACCTTCAAAAGACTAGTAAAAAAAATTTGTTTTCATATGATTAATTTTCTTTACTTTTGCCTGCTGCCAATAGTTTTTTTCATTTAATTTTTTTTTTTTTTTTTTTTTTTTTTTTTTTTTTTTTTTTTTTTTTTTTTTTTTTTTTTTTTTTTATTATATAGATGTTGTGATTCACTGTAGTTTGATAAAGCTTATTTAGTGAACTCTCCTTTTTTTTATAGATGTTGTGATTCACTGTAGTTTGATAAAGCTTATTTAGTGAACTCTCCTTTTTTTTCTTTTTTTTTTCTTTTCGTTTTATTAAGCAAATGCTTTTTATATGTTTAAATATTAATGTTATGTTTATATTGTTTAAATCTTAAGCGTTTAAATGTTTAATGTTTATTTGATCTTTTCATAATCCCCCTCCTACAGGCCATGGAGCCTTTGTGGGGATTTGTAGATTGTTATGTAATTATTTTACTGGTATATGGAAAATAAATCTATCTATCTATCTATCTATGCAGTACTAGAGGACCAAGCTTTGCATTTAGACGGAATTATAGACACAAAAACAATACTCAATGTAACCCCCCCTCCGGAAAAGTATACCCCCCTACCCTGATTTACACAAGAAAAACTTTTGTTTAATTTTATAGATTTCATTTTTTTAAGCAAAGACACAAAGGGGAAAAGTAATTTTCAAACTCTAAGAGTAAATTTTTCCTTCCAATTGGCATCCCTGGCAATTTTAATTAATTTAAGGTTTCTGCCACAATGATGCCAATAATTGTTCAGATTTTCTAAATATTCAATCATAGGCAGTGCAATCGCGCTGCCTCAGTGAAGAACGATATTGGCACAATGTATTATTTATTTATTTTTTGTTTTTCCATACCAGGGCACTTCGTATCGAAGGAGTTGTCGTAGAAACTTCGAAAAGGGCTCATTCGATTGGAAATTGGAGTGGCTAGTGCCCTTTTTAATAGTCGAAAGTGACTGGAGGGTAACTAGCTCCCCCCCACGCCCATCATTCCCCCAAACACACCCAATCAAAATTTTGAGATAGCCATTTTGTTCAGCGTAGTTGATTTCCAGACACTCCCCACAAACCCTCAGGGAAGGGGTTTTAAGTTATGCCCTGGGGGCATATAAGAACGATGTTGGCACAATATATTATTTATTATTTTTTTCCTTAGAGCAGGGGCACTTCGTATCGAAGAAGTTGTCGTAGAAATTTCGAAAAAAAGGTTCATTCAATTGCAAATTGGAGTGGCTTGTGCCCTTTTTAATAGTCAAAAGTGATTGGAAGGCGACTAACCCCCCTCTCACGGCCACCTTTTCCCCAAACACATCCAATCAAAATTGAAATAGCCATTTTGTTCAGCGTAGTTGATTTCCAGATAGAAATTATGTTTTGATGAGAACAATCCCCACAGCCCTCACGGCAAGTGTTGTAAGTTATGCCCTGGGGGCATATAAGGTTTTTTATAGACAGCACTGTCGTAGAAACTTCAAAAAAGGCTCATTTGCCTGGAGATTCAAGGGGCTAGTGCCCTTTTTAATAGTCGAAAGTGATTTGAGGGCAACTAACTCTCACGCCCACCTTTTCCCCAAACACATCCAATCAAAATTTTTAGATAGCCATTTTGTTCAGCGTAGTTGATTTTCAGATAGAGGTTTTTAAGGATGATAGTTTTGATAGTTTTTAAGGAGGACACTCCCCCACAGCCCTCAGGGCAAGGGTTGTAAGTTATGCCCTGGGGTATATAAGGTTTTTTATAGAACATGTTGTCGTAAAAACTTCAAAAAGGGCTCATTCGATTGGAAATTGAAATGACTAGTGCCCTTTTAATAGTCAAAAGTGATTTGAGGGAAACTAACCCCCCCTCTCACGCCTACCTCTTCCCCAAACACATCTAATCAAAATTTTGAGGTAGCCATTTTGTTTCACGTACTATAGAAAGTTGTTGTAGAAATTTCAAAAAGGGCTCATTTGTTTGGAAATCGAAATTGCCCTTTTTAATAGTCGAAAGTGAGTGGAGAGTAATTAACCCCCCTCTCACGCCCACCATTTCCCCAAGCACATTTAATCAAAGTTTAGAGATAGCCATTTTGTTCGACGTAGTTGAAAGTTCTAGAAATTATGTATTTAAGGATGACAAACCCCCCAGAGCCCGAGGGCAAAGGTTTGTAAGTTATACCCTTGGGGCATATAAGGTTTTTTATAGATAGAGTTGTCGTAAAAACTTCAAAAGGGGCTCATTCAATTAGAAATTGAGAGGGCTAATGCCCTTTTTAATAGTCGAAAGTGATTGGAGGGTAACTAACCACCCTCTCACGCGTACCATTCCCCCAAACACATCCAATCAAAATTTTCAGATAGCCATTTTATTCACGTAGTAGAAAATTCTGGAAATTAGGTCTTTGAGGATGACAACCCCAGCCCTCAGGGCAAGGGTTGTAAGTTATGCCCTGGGGGCATATAAGGTTTTTTATTGAAAGCGTTGTCGTAGAAACTTCAAAAGGGATCATTTGTTTGGAAATTGAAAGGGCTAGTGCCTTTTTTAATAGTTGGAAGTGATGGGAGAGCGACGCACGCCCTTCTCACGCCCACCATTTTCCCAAAAACATCCAATCAAAATTTTTAGATAGCCATTTTGTTTAAAAGTTCTGGGAATTATGTCTTAGAGGATGACAACCACCCTCACAGCCATTAGGCTAAGGGTTGTCATTTATGCCCTGGGGGCATATAAGGTGTTTATAGAAAGCGCTGTCGTAGAAACTCAAAAAGGGCTCATTCGATTTGAAATCGAAAGGCCTATTGCCCTTTTAATAGTCGAAAGTGATTGGAAGGCTTGAAATTTTTATAGTAAAGGTCGATGTGGTTATAATGTATGATTTTTTTTTTTTGTTGTTGTTGTTTAGACCAGAACACTTCGTATCGAAGAAGTTGTCGTAGGAACTTCGAAAAGGGTTCATTCGATTGAAAATAGAAAGGGCTGATGCCCTTTTTAATAGTTGAAAGTGATTGGAGGGCAACTAATCTCCCTCCCACGCCCCACTTTCCCAATTGCCTTTATGTTTAAAAACTAAATGTTGCCTTAAGATTAAATCAAAATAAAATTGTGTCAATGCTAATTCCCAATAAGGCATCTCAGCAGTATCTCAAGAACGACTGACGGTATTATGTTAAAACTTTCGGGGCTACTTCGCTCTTAAAATTTAACCAAGTCAAAATAGCGTAAGTGTATCCAAGCTATCAAAGAAAGTAAGCAGATTTTTTTGCGAATGGTATCAAGTTTTCCATTTCAGATCGACTAGATGAGGTATGAAACGAAATTCAACACTACTATTTTATGTCCAGATTTTTAAAAGGGTGTATGTTGTTTAAAATGGCTGAAAATATTTTCCCAGCATACAAATAGCAGGACAAGTCCTGCTATTTGTAAAAAATGAGCAAAAATAAAATCAAATAATCTACCAAGCTTAAAACTACCATAAATCAGCATCGATAATGAAACGAAACCCAAAACGAACAGAATTTACAAGGAATAACCGAGTCAAACTCAAAACGAGCAGAAATTAACATACGTTGTGCTCAAAACCCCTATGCTTTCCCAAGGCCAGAACATAATTTGCACTTTACTCAAAAAAAAATACAAATGACTGTGCATTGTCAGTTTAATATAGGCCTACATATACTGATATTTAGTAATCAAAATGTTACTATTATTTAATTTATTAGAGTTATAAAAGTAAAAACATTTATATTTGTTCAGTAAAGTGCAAATTATGACCAGGCCTTGGGAAGGCATAGGGGTTTTGAGCCCAACTTATGTTAATTTCTGCTCGTTTTGAGTTTGACTGGGTTATTTATTGTAATTTCTGTTCGTTTTGGGTTTCATTTATTTATCGATACTAATTTGCGGTAGTTTCACGCTTGGTAGATTATTTGATTTTATTTTTGCTCATTTTTTGTTTAATGGAGTTCTTTACATTTCTTTGAAAAACTTATTTTTTGGAAAAAGTTTTGGTACTTTCGCATTATCCGGGCCTCTCTAAAAAGTCAAGTTTGGTTAATGCTAATGAAATAAAATGAAATAGGATGAATATATAATAGTTTAGAAACAAATTTGGGCTATATATTTGCACATTAGGGGGGGGGGGTAAAGCATTGCATATATTAAATGCGTAACCTAACCTAGGTACTCCCCCCCCCCTAAAATCCAAAAATTACAGTTTAATATCGTATACGCAAATCAAACCAAGCTATCATTGCCTAGTGTGCAGCGGTTATCATGTCAAAAACGGGTTTTATCATTGCCTTCTCTATAGTGATTAAGCCGAGAGGCTCTGATAATGCGAAAATACCAAAGTTTTTTTTTTTTTTTACTTAATGTCAAACCACAGTTTATAGATTCTATAAACTGTGTGTCAAACAATGCCCAATGGATAAGTTAATAATTCTATCTTTATTTTTCAAATACTTTCAAGTTTGAAATACGGTCGCTATTTAAATGTGAGGAATATGTCAAAATATGACTTATCCTGTAAAAATGACTTATCCTGTATCTTTGCTTAGACAGTGCTATTGCGCTGCCTATGATTCTTGTTTCGGCTTTATAAGGCCTGCTGATATCAATGGTATTTAATAATATAAATCGGCGAATCCACAAAAAAATCATTTTAATAAAAATAATAAGTAATATATCGATAAATCCTATATATTAAAAGTTTTGTACAACAAGTTCAAACTTACAGAGTCAAAATCTATTCGAAATTACGAGCAAATGAAAAGTGCGATAATCCGGGCTATTAGAATAGAGCTTGGTTCAATTATGAGATTGAGCATCCTGTGCTGGGGGTTTGGAAAGTTGAGGGGGATATGTACTGCAGCATTAGTAGTGAATCTGGCTGAAAAAAGTAGGGGGTATATGACATTCACCTTCATCCAACCAAAAATGTGTCTATGCTATGCTTCTGTCGTGTAAAGCAGCTCATTGCTGACAATTTTAGTAAAAGCCAAGCACCAGAAATTATATTTATGATTGTTTAATGTGTGGTTATAGTTTGCAATACATTGCGAAATGTTTTTAAATTCAACAACCAGTTTGTTTGTTAAATAGTTACTTTTTTTCCCTACTGCTTGAATAACACCAACTTCAATAGCACCCCCCCCCCCGCATATAAAATACTGTAGCTACGCTCCTGGTTATAAAACCTGTTTAGAAAAGCCGAAGAGAAATGGTGAAAACTCATTTCTATTGACTAGTTTGGAAGTTGGATAGCCAGCCAGTAGCAGCAGTTGAATCAGCTCTGCCAATCCCAAGAATTGAGGGAGCAAGGACTTCCCGCAGTTTTCAAAAGGAAGAAAAATTGTCCCCGAAACACACACAAAAGGTATTTTTAGAATCTATAGGTTCAATTTATATCTTGAAAATTGTCAATACCGTGGTTATAATGAAAATTATAACCACAGAAATCAGTATGCTGTCTGGTTTCAAATCCTATAACCCCCATCCCCTAGATTCGGCCTTGGCTGTGCCTTCTTTCTTTTTCCTCGTACCAGGATTTTTCACTAATTCGTTGTTGAATTAATAAGATAAGATTTATTCATAATCAATTAATCATACAAGAAAATACATTGTCCTAATCCCCCAAAGGCTCCCAGGCCTGTAATAGAGGGGGAATACATACCGTTTAAATCAAATACTAAATCAATAGAAAAACATTAAAATAGGCCTACATTGAATAATCCAATCAATACATACAATCCAATCACAACACTCCTAATCCCCCTCGAAAGGCTCCATGGCCAGGGATACAAGGGGGAATGAGAAAAAAAAAGAAAGAAAATACAATATATCCAAACAACCATGAAAAAGAAATCAATCACCAAACAACATATAAAATTAAAAAGAGACCATACCTGAGGCCTGGGAGTCATAGCGCAGAGAAGACCACCATAAAACAAAACTAAACATTCAGGGGACATCAACTCCACAAAAAAAAAACTTTTGATATGTTGTCTCAACAGTATTCATTTGCGTAATTTCAGGAAGCCTGTGTATGGCTTCTAGGTATTTATGTAACTGAACAATTTGAAAAGCTGAACAGTCTTCCAGCAGAAGTTGTCGATTTAGCTAGTCTTCTAATATTTAAATATGAAATTGTCAACGTACCCTTTTTTCAAAAGTTATTACACTGTCTAGTAGGATGTTCTATTACGTTAAATTACCCCTTCGCTTATTTCCTTGTCCAATTGTTATTTTTTTCACTTAATTCTTTGTTGTATTACTTTATAAATTGCAGTCTCAAATGCAAGTGTTGTTTTTAAATAATTGGAAATATTGGACATCATTCACTTGTGCAATGCCGTCGTTTGGGAGGGGGCAAGGGGTAGTTGCCCTCCCCCAATAATTAGGAGAAAATTTATTATATAGCCAATTCTCCTTCACTCCTCGGGTTTAGACCCCTCCCCCCACAATAAGAATGCTGGAGCTGCACCCCTGCACTTGTTTATAGACTTTATATACAAAATTGAACAATTTGGACAGTCTGCCAACAGCAGTTGTTGACAGTCTAATTTTCATCAGCTACATCAGCTAACATTCTAATTTTCAAGTTTACAATCGGTAACAGATCATTTTATAAAATTCAATACGCCAAGGATGCTGTATTATGTGCATGTACTTTCTCTCTTTTTTCTTGTCCCAATGTTTTTGTTTTATCCTTAATTCCTTGCTATATAATAATCTCAATCATTAATAAAGATGTAATTTTCTCGAAAATCGATCAAAATTTATTGGTTTATAGGGCAGCTGGACAATTTGAACAGTCTGCCAACTGAAGTTGTTGAATCAGCTAAAATTCTAATTTTCAAGTTTGCAGTTGCCAAACATAATTTTACAAGAATTAATTCCCTATACGGGAGGATACTCTGGTATGTACATGTACATTCTCTCTTTTTCTCGTCTCATTGTTTTTGCTTACTTCCTCGCTCTATTAGTCTCATATAATGATCTCAAATGAAGATGTTATTCCTACAGAAAAATTGAGAAACTAGATCGAAGTTCTTAGGTTTATAGGCAGGGGCGTCGTTTGGGAGGGGCAAGGGGGGCGGTTGTCCCCCAGTAATGTGGAGAAAAAATCATTATATAGCCCGTTCCCCTTGAATATCTGAAAGTAGACCCCTCTTGCCCCCCCCCCCTCAATGAAAATTTTGTAGATTCGCCCCTGTTTATAGGGTAGCTAGACATTTTGAAAAGTATGTCAACTGAAGGTGTTGAATCAGCTAGTCTTCTATTACTCGATTTTACAACTGTGAATTATTCAAATTTAGAAACATCAGCTCGCTGTCTGGTAGGATGTTCTATTGTAGGTAAAATGGCATAAAACTGCACTTTTCTGTCGTGAGACCTTTTTCGTCACTGGAAATGGCATCTACCACGTTTTCATTACCATTGCACTGGTTCGATGCGATCACCCCTGAGGAAGAGAAAAGAAACATCAGTTCTACCCTTGGAAAACAGTGATTTTCCTCGTTATTCAAAGCGGGAGATAGTAAACCTCCAACAGGCAATAACGATTTCAGTGATGTAGGCCTACTTCTATTTCAATTGAACGTAATTTATAATGGATTTCAGAAACTTTTTTGAAATTGTCAAAATTTCTTGTTGTAATTACAAACCACGGTTAAATTGACTCTGAAGGAAAATTATTATTTCCAAAATATTTATGTATGGCAAATGTTTGTCTCTCAACAGTGTTCTTAAAAGCTATTTTTTTTTTCTTGGAAATGTTATATTGTAAGCGTAATTCAGGTTAAGGCTTCGGTAAATTAATGTAGTGCAAACTTTCTTTTGAGCCTCCAGCCCAATGTTGTTGCATAGTGGAGGTGAAGACGTTTATAGGAGATGTTCCGAAAACTATATGAAACCAAATAATGCCGCGAACTTTTTTTTTAATAAAAATACAAACAAATATGTTCCAAATCTATGGGAGCAATTTTTAACTTTTAAATGAAAGTACCGAAAAATATTTTTCAAAGCCAGGGGGCAATTGCCCCACCCCATTGGAATTTCTAAACCCAAATACTTGAGGGTTTTAAACATTTTGAAGGACATCAAGAGTATAGCACGCTCATAGAAAGGAAAAGCCACAGATGACACAGCAGTTAGGCCTTTTGCTTCAGTCAACTATTGTAATCTAAATAAAAAGATCAAAACTACACTGAATTTACATTTTACACTCCAACCTGTAAGAAATACATTTTTGTCGTCGACGCATTCTCTACATTATGCAGCTTTTTCATGCAACTTTTTTTTTTATTGATGTAACTTTTTTGAATAGTGAGATTCGCTGTGCCTTGATGATTTGTATAGATCATGCTGACGACATAGTTAGCAGCTGCGTGGGTGGCTAGTAAAAAAAGCAACAGTTACCATATACAACATCTTTTTCATAACAGTTTCCTTCTACAAAGGCGATGATATCAAACAGTTCGTGGTAACAAACTGTAAGTAAGGAGCGACCCGGCTCAATGGTAACTGAAAGTCTAAAAAACGGAATTTTGATACCAATGGATACATAAAAAGAATCAGATTTGTTGCTGATTTCAAATATATAAGTTTCATCAAGTTTAGTCTTACCCATCAAAAGTTACGCGCCTGAGAAAATTTGGCTGATTTTGAAAAAAGGGGGAAAGACACCCTAGAAGTTATAGAGCCTTAATGAAAATCACATCCTCATATTCAGCGTATAAGAGAACCCTACTGTAGAAGTTTCAAGCACCTATCTACAAAAATGTGGAATTGTGCATTTTTTGCCAGAAGAAAGATCACGGATGCGTGTTTATTTGTTTTTTTTTCCAGGGGTGATCGTATCGACCCAGTGGTCCTAGAATATCGTAAGAGGGCTCATTGGAATGGAAATTAAAAGTTCTAGTGCCCTTTTAAGTGACCAAAAAAATGGAGGGCAACTAGGCCCCCTCCTACGCTCATTTTTTTTCCCAAAGTCACCCGATCAAAATTTTGAGATAGCCATTATGTTCAGTATGGTCGAAAATATGATAACTATGTCTTTTAGGATGACTTAGTCCCCCAAAGTCCCCAGGGGGAGGGCTGAAAGTTATGAACTTTACCCAATGTTAACATATAGTATTGGTTATTGGGAAGTATACAAACGTTTTCAGGGGGGATCTTTTCTGGTAGGTGGGGGGGGGGGGGGGTCGGGGCCTATATGGGAGGATCTTTCCATGAAGGAAGTTTTCATGGGAGAAGGGACATTGCTATGAATGGGGTGCCGGATTTCCCATAATTATTAAAGAAAAAGATCAGAAATTAAATAAATAAAAAAAGTTTTTCAACCGAAAGTAAGGAGTAACATCGAAACTTAAAACGAACAGAAAATATTACGTATATGATTGGGTTCACCAAGGTTTTTTAGTACTTTCAAAAGAGTTATTTGTTCTAATTAACGGCCTTTGTGATTAAGGTGTCATTTTTAAAGAATATGGACAAAATTCGAACTTTAGCTTAAAGAGCAAGGTATTGACTAGGGAAAACCCCCTAATATAGGTATTAAAAATCTATGAATATAGAAGTTCGTTACGTAAGTTAATTCGTAAGTTACGTACATTTATTGCTAATAAAAACGTTCGTAAATAAAATTAAACAAGTTTCGAGAAAGCCATTTAACCAAATAAACGTAAAATTAATATGCAAATTTTGCTTTAATTATTCGTGTACGGTGAGCCAAAATAAAACCTGCGTTAATTCAAAAACGTTCAAAATTAAATAAAAAAACAAGTTTTTTTAACTGCAAGTAAGGAACGACGTTAAAACTTAAAACGAACAGAAATTATTCCGTATATGAAAGGGGCTGTCCCCTCCTCAACGCCTCGCTCTTTACGCTAAAGTTTGACTTTCTCACAACTCTATTTTTGTTAAACAATAAAAAACTTTAGCGTAAAGAGCGAGGCGTTGAGGAGGGGACAGCCTATTTCATATACGGAATAATTTCTGTTCGTTTTAAGTTTTGACGTCGTCCCTTACTTTCAGTTAAAAAACTTGTTTTTTTTTTTTATTTAATCTCTAGAAGATCCTGAGGACAGTACCTAGAAGTCTTAACCACGCTTAACCTACGTGAGACAATCAGAAACATAAGGTTATTAAGATATAACCTATTTTTTTTATACCACCATTTAAGGAGGCGGGGGGGGGGGGGGGGGGGGGGGGAATGAAACGTAAAGTAGATCAATTTTAAGGAAAATAAACAAGACTGAAAAAAATCGTGATTGCTGAAGCTGTTGGCAGCCAGCCACATTCAAAAGTAAATGCCAAATTGTTTAGGGTATTGAGTTGTAGAAAATCATCCATAGTCATAAAAAAACCTTTCATGGTAATTAGCTCTATGT
Organism: Artemia sinica; assembly: GCA_027921565.1. Classification (NCBI taxonomy): domain Eukaryota; kingdom Metazoa; phylum Arthropoda; class Branchiopoda; order Anostraca; family Artemiidae; genus Artemia; species Artemia sinica. The sequence continues at coordinate 20,586,165 of CM051275.1, forward strand.
GGAGAGAAAACTTTTGTCAATAGTAAACAAAACTCT
>CM051275.1:20588700-20728700 GCA_027921565.1 Artemia sinica
TGCCCCTTCCTCAGGAGTATTATTCATTTTATTGAAACTTAAAATAAACATAAATTAATTTGACGAAACAAGTTCTGACGGGAAAGTAAAGAGGTGTATTAAACCTAAAATGAACACTTATTACCGTGAATGTCAGCAGGGACACTGTCCCGTCTCGGTGTATCTCCCTTTATGCGGCTTATTGAAGAAACAAGTTTTCACCTGGAAGTAAATAGTTACATGAACAGGTATTACTATAAATGTGAGTAGGGACACTATTCCGTCTCAGTGTCTCTCTCTTTACGTTAACATTCGGCTCATGCTTTATTGAAAGCTTTTTAGAGCGTTTTATGAACAGAACGCTGGTAATTACTAGCGTATTTCTCAGCACTCGAATGGAGATTTTTCCACTTCCAAAGCTTACACTTTTTAATGTCATTTTAAAGCCACAAGTTAAACTTTAGCTTAGAGATGCAAGGTAGTGGGGCAAGGACGTACGCAGGGGGGAGGGGCTCTGAGCCCAAGCCCCCTCCGAAATCTCACGTTTTTTTTTTATTTTTCCCATAATTTTCTGATTTTTCTCACAGAATAATGGGTTTGAAGGATTTGCCCCCCCCCCGAAACAAATTCCAGCGTATGTGCCTGTAGTGGGACAACAACCCTCCTTAATTTTACAGTAATTTGTGTTCATTTTAACTTTAATGTTACTACTTACTTTCAATTAAAAACTATATTATTCTTTTATTAAAAATCTTGGGGGCTTTGAATATGTAACGACTCGTCAATTAATATAACCTATAAAAAGTTGTCAATTTAATTTGCATAGAAGAATCAGACGGCATCTAAAAATGAGTTGATCATAATACAAATTAGACCAACCACTTCAGCGTCTCTAAAAGTCTTAGAATGGATGCTACAGTTCTCCAAGTGCTTGTCTAAAATATAAAGCACACTCGAGAACTTGTACTGCGAATACCCGGTTTTTCACGCTGTCTTTACCAGACAATAACCTTCGGCTTGTTGGGAAACCACATTATAGCTGTTTTTAATTAAACATTTAGTTGCTATTTTTGTTAGGTTAGGTTATTTTAGGCTACGCGCTCTTGGCGGCTCCCCTTCCATAATTTCTTTTGTGGTAGTTTTCATAATTTTGTTACTAAAGTATTGTATTTTCATCATATTTTGTTTTATTTGATTATCACTCACCAGGCACGTAAGCAGGAATTATTTTTCGGGGGCGGGGGGGGGGGGGTGGGGGGGGGGGGCGGCTATTTTTTTGTTTTAGATTTATTATCTGGGGGCTTGGTGGGGGAGCACGTAAGCAGGAATTTTTTTCGGGGGGGGGGGGGGGGGGCTAATCCTTCAAACCCATTATTCTGAGAGAAAAATCAGAACATTATGGGAAAATTAAAAAAATCATGAGATTTCGGGGGGGGGGGCGGAGCCCCCCCCCCCCTGCGTACGTCCCTGGCACTCACCATACTTCACTTCTCGAGTGTGTGCTATATTATAGATAAGTAGCGTCCCCCATCTACTCGAAAAATTCCTGCGCAGGTCTTTGCTGCTAGTGTACAGAATATTTAGATTTGGCAACCTCTCGATGGAAATATTAAAGAGTCCAACCCCCCAAAATAAAGTTCTTCTGCTTTCGTTTTCTAGTGTAGCTTTATGTGTGAATAGAATTTATTTGCGCTGAAGTCCATTGGTCATGGCACAATATATAAAAACAAACAACAACTACACAGAAATTACACAAAAGTGGGCACCAACACCCCCTCAGCCATGACACCCGGGGTAGCTTTTCTTCCCTCCCCTGCCCTTTGAATGGCTCTGCTTATTATCAGTGAATTCTGTTCTTTGCCAGGCCACAGCGCTTCCCAGCCACGGCACCAGGGGTAACTTGCCTTGTTTATGCCCCCTTTTTTGAACAGCTATGCGTAAAATCACCAGATTCTGTTCCTTGGAATAAACAAATTTATATTGTCGAGAATCTGTTCTTACTAAATGAATCAAACTTATCAAGGTTGGTCTTACTTTAGTTTTATAGTGTCAGTAAATTTCAATGTAATCAGGGGAGTAACTTCTACGTTTTTATTGGGGGGAAAGAGGGGTACATATTCGGATAGTCAGGGGGCATGGACAATATAATAGTTATTTTTTTTCCGAATTTTTCGGGGGTAACTTCCCCCCAAAACGACGCCCCTGATTGTAATTAGACTCTCCATAAATCAGCTGTCCTAATTGTTATTCTTATGTTGTCGAGTGTCTTCTTTCTTTTTATCATAAAAGTATCCAGATTTCAGGATAGTGGGAACGGAATGCAGAGTTTCTTACTTCGTATGCGGCCAATTGGACTGCAAAAAAAACCGGAAAAGTAGGGAGCACTTATTTTATACCAGCCTAAAAATCAGGGGCGTATCCAGGGGGGAGGGTCACCCGGTTTGACCTCCCTCCCCCCGAAATGTTTGTCTGACTCTTAAAAACGTAACAAAAACGGATATAAACAAATTTTGTATGTTTTTTTTTTGTACCCCCCCCCCCCCCCCCCCCTCCCCCCCCCCCCCCCCTCCCCCCCCAAAAAAAAAAATTTTTTTTTTAGTAAAACCCCCTCCGAAAAAAAATCCTGGGTACGACCTTGCTAAAAATTATTGTTAGTTTGGAACCTGGAATTTAGGCTTCTCTGCCAAGTTTTCTCGACAACCTAATGACTTTTTACAAAACTGTTCATAGTTCTGTTCACTAAACTGTTCACTGTTCTCTATAATTCTTTTGGGAATGTGACTATTACAAATTCCCTCTCCAACTGAAATAAACTCCTACCATCCTGCCCACTAGTTTATAGGAGGCACGAAGCATACCTGAGACAGGGGTAGACGCATCGAATCAAGCATGCACACATGGAAAAGAAACTCAAGTTCGTGATGTAGCCTATCCCAAATCTCGAGGTTTACACGGTTGTCCATATAATCATCCTTTTATATTTATTTTATATTCATTTATTATTTTTCTTTTATAACTCTTGTTAAACAATTATCCTTTTTATTGTTTTTTTTTATCTTATAAGATATTATTATTATTATTAGTTATTGCTGCTAATACTATTAGAAATGGATAGTTGCCAAAATTCCACCACATATTCAGATCAGTTCCTTTGATAATACAGAAAAAAGTAGTTTCCGCATTTGGCTGTCAATTGAAGCCGTCACCTTAAACAAGCCTTAATTGCCGAATAATCTTAGGTCACCCAAGGAGATTGGCTGCCACCTAAACAATCTAATCATGAGACAAATGTTTGCCGTCGGCGCCGTCACCCGTCTCTTCGTTTAGCCACTGTCAATCAACTTAGCTTTGTCGGTCATAGTTGCCGTCAACAAGCGGTGGGAAGATTTTTCCTAAACGGTGCGTTCAATTACTTAAAAAAATTATTGTGTTATTCCTGCATTGAATGTATTAGGCAATATACAGGGGGTGGTTCTTCTGACCTGTACCCCTCCCCATAAATCTCGAAATATTTTGTAATTTTACCAATAAACATACCTATGTAATTGACTAATGCCAGTCCCTCTCAGAACTGATGACAATCGTCTGACTTTATAAAATGGGTACTTGAAGCCATCCTGTGAAACACGCTACGTGTTTTTATGCTTATTGTCATATTTCTATATTAAAAAACTGACCATTAATACAATTAAGTGTTTTTTTATGTTCTTGCCTCCTTATGAATCATCTCCCCCTTCCAAATGAATTCCCGTGAACACTTCTGGAATAATGTATTCAATCTATTGACAAATTGTGGAACTATCAATAGCCTAGGCAGCCGAAATCACATAGCTCGAATCTCTACCTACAAATTCTATATTTCTCCATTTTTAATTGCACAGTAGCTGATCTAGTTTTTTTTTTTCTCGTTTATATATGTCCTTATATATGTTTCAGTGAGCTTTCGGAAATAGTATCCGAAATAGACAAAAGAAATAAGTCAGAGCGCATGCCAGGTCCTAGCAAAACATAAGACACAGAAACTTGTGCCCTTCTACCTTTTTCTGTTTCGTCGAACCTAAGCCTAGATAGATTAGAAATTCGCATAATTAATTAGAGGATCACAAATTCACGTTACTAGCAAAAAAATTGAAATTTGGACCTTAATATTCATACAAATTAACCGTGGAAGAACTGAAGAATATGAATAGGGGAAACAGACATTTTGTACTTATCATATTTCCCTACACTACGAGGGGGAGGGGCTTAAACATTATGAAAACTCCTTTGTTTTACGGTATTTTTGAAAAGAGTTTTGGCTATAAAAGGACTTTTTAGGAATAAGCAGCCGAAACCGAACCAGATCACTCTTTTTCATAATGCCAGTAAGATATAACGATAGAAATATATATATTTCGTGTAAATCCAAAATATTTGGTATTTATTTGGATTGCAGTTCTATTGACTTTATTAAAAGTTTTTTTTCATATGCGTGGGTTTTTTTTTTTAACGAAAGGTCAGTGAGAAAAGCAATTATTTAAAATTAAAAAATAATTTAATTCAATAGGGAGACCAAGCCTCTCCTTTTATTTCATTAAGGCTATGGAGACAACCAAAGTCAAATAATCATCTATTATAATGAAGCCAAATTAAAATTTGGAAACGTTGCATTAAAAAAAAATATTGTTTATAATTAAGTAAGATTCATGCTACCAAAAAATATAAACTTGTAAGAGAAGTTGCTGAATTTTTTCTCTGTCATTAAAACAAAAACTTGGTGTCGACATTATTTTGTTTTAGCTTTATCCTCTTACGAGTTTATGATAACTGTTTATTCGATTTACTTTTTTAGTTATTATATATTTGCAATTAAACTCTTGTCAGAACAGCATACTTCTAAGGGTTCTTTATCATTTTCATGCGCCAGAGCTAAGTATCCCTACTGTGTGATACTTCTATACCGGGTGGTATGGGTATCCCGCCCTGCTATAAAATGCTTTGAGCCTATTTTGAACTGTTAGAAAAGAGAGTCTTAATCTGTTACTGAACAATTCTTTCTCAACATTCTTCACTCTGAGAAGAAATGTAAGCTTAAATTATCCAAATTACATACACAAAAGGAATTTTGAGAAATCTGATCTGATTGGATTGGTTAAAATGGAAATTTATACAGCTGCTTATTCTTAAAAACTCAGAAAATTGACAATTTAATTTTTTATAAAAAAAAAAAAAATCATATGCAGTTCTACTGTTATTGGTAGTAGCGAGCGCCAAATAATAATATAATAATAATAAAAAAAAAACTTGGGTGAAAAAATCAGCAAAACAAGCTAAAAATCATTTGGCACGGTGCCACTGGCACCGAACACCTTAAGAAGTTATAGCTTTCCTTTAAAGGTGGAGTTGTCTTTAAGAATCAACAGATTGTTAATATTTGAATTTTTACGGATGAAAAGTGTTGTCAAGTTTAAACTATTTGTTTTGCTTATGTATTTTCACGGTTCATAGTGGCAACACTGACGAAAATTTGGTAGTGCCTTTAAAGCTTCATATTTTTGAAACAACTTAAAGAAAAATCTCAGAAAAGCGGGATTTTCATGCAGGAAAAGACCCAAGATGGGTCTAGGGGAGGGGGCGGGTAGAAGTTATTTTCCATTGTGATGTCCTTGGAACTTCAAGCAATGTGTGCTTAAGCATTTGAGAACAGTTGGGAAGAAGTGGACGAAAAGCAAAAAAATAAACTAGTCAGGAATGAAAAATTAACAACCTTCTAGGATATATAAACAAAAAACGATCAGAAATGGGATTTAAGGCCAAACGAAAATACTATAAAATAAATGTTTTGAGAGGAAAACCACCTATGTTTTATAGGGCGAGCAGAAAAATAATTTCATGGAAAATGCCAAAAAAGACGATGAAAACCAAACTGGAAAAAATGAACCACTAAAATCCAATAAGATACAATAAAAAACAAAATTAAAGGATGAATAAAAATCAATATAAGCCAAAATTAGTAGAATTAAAACCAAATACCTAATTTTGGTTTTTATTGAATTTTATTCATCTTTTAATTTTTTAATTGGATTTTTCTCAGTTTCTTTTTCACGTTGACTCTTCGCGTTCTTTTTGTTTTGTTTTTCAGTATTTTGTTTGGCCTTAATATCGCCATTTTTGATTGTTTATCTTTATATTATGGCAGGCCAATGTGGTTTATGAAATTATCTACCTTCTAGGTTAAAAATTATAAAAGCTGTGTTAAGGGTACCGTCCCGCTGTTTATGAGGTTAGACAGGTTGACATGTTAGGATCCATTTTAGGTTAACGAAAAGTAGTTTTTTTTTCATTCAGGTTGGCCAAAACCAAGATTAGGATTTTCTGCAATGAGAGGAGAGAAGAAAACATAAGAAAAAAAAAATAGCTAAAGGAATTTCCTAAAGAAGTGGATAAAGAAAACCGTCGTCCTGAATGGGGAGCAAGCACAGTCGAATCAACTTTAGGTGATTTTTTTGCTTTGCAAAGTCGAATTCAGTACTTACTCCAAAATTTTCCCATTTCTTGAGAAATGTTTTTATACTTAGCTCAACTTCCAAATTTGTCTTGGAAATTCGGTATCCAGCTTAGAAGAATTCTAGAAATTGATTTGATTGTGAGCCATATAAAAAACTTAACAAATTTTAATACTCTTTTTTTACGGTAGGCCTAGGTGTTTTCTTTGCATATACTAAAGAGCATGTAAAAATAAAGATAACCGTCCTTAGGAATGCTGGTAATCTTGAGATTTTGTGAGTGACCCAGGGCAAAAGTAAGGGGCAGAGATTAAAAATAGTATTCTTTTTCTAAAAGTGTGATTTATTTATAAAATAATAATACAACATTTCGAAGTAAATAAGCGTTTTTTACTACCCAAAAACAGATATCCCCGGTGGCACTCATCCTGCAGAGACACCCGTGCATGTGCATATTCGTGCCACTTGCATGATGATATTGGAAGCTCTTAAGATATTTCGAATTTTGGCAGTGCCAGAGACAACCAAATTTATCATTCTGTTAAAAGATCGATCAAGTGGACAGCTTCACTTACGTAGGAAGCAGTATTGGTAAAACTGAGGGTGCAGTGAAGACGTTAAAAGTAGAAGAGCCAAGGTCCGTTTTTTTTTTTAACAGAGTTGAAAAAAGTTTGGAATAATAGGAAGATAAGTCTACGAACTAGTATTAGAATATTTGAAGCCACAGTGATGACAATGGTCAAGGATGGTTCTGAAGCATGGGCTCTCCGAAAAACGGAGGAGATTTTCTAGATGCTTTCCAGAGAAATTGCCTACAGATTGTTTTGGGTACCCGACTGACTGACCGTATCTCAAACAGTAGTCTGTACGGAAAAATGTGGTTCAATCCCAGTGTCTAGAGCTCTAATAAGAGAAAGGGGCTAGGGCACGCTCTGCGGATGAAGGAAAAAAGATTGCATAAGATTGTTTTTTCGGCCAACTGTCTAGGGCCAAACAAAAAGCAGGTTGTCCTTGTTTGGGATGGGATGATGCGGTAAGGGAATATTTAAGGGAAACTAGAACTTCCTGGGAGAGTGTCAAGAAAGAGACTCCGAATAGAATGGGATGGAGGAGGAGGGTGTGCAGCTGAGTTGGCCTCAGGCGGTTTGGTACTGCGATGAGTTGTTGTTAGTAGTAGTAGTAGTTTTCTTTAGATGTTGTGTTTATTTTAGCTTAATTTACTTTTTTTCTTTTTGATAAGGGCTTCCGGACGTGAGGTCAGATTATTTGGATTTCTTTGTTGTTTAAAGTTTGTGTTGCTTTTTTTTTTGTTTGTCCGCTGCTTGTTTTAAAAGATCATGCCTGTTCTCACTGTATTTTCATTTGCTAAATTCTGCGGACACCCATAAATTTAGGGAACTATCTTTTCATTTTTTTTTTTTTTTATAATAGTTGTAGTTGCTACAAGTACTGGGCTAAAATTATTTGATCTAGATTAATTAAACTATAATATATTACGTTCGGCACAATTAGAAAGAAAAAGTTCAGTCTGATGTTAATTTCCATAATTCAAACGGCGGTATCATCTTTCATTCAACTCCAATTCAACATTCTAAGGCTTAGAATACTTTATCAGTTGACAAAACCTGTTATTCCATAATATAATTTGGTGTAGAGATGATTAGAAGCAACCTTTTTTTGAAGGTGCAACACAACCCCCTTTCTTGATTTGTAGAAATATAGGTGATCCTCCACTTTCAACACAATTGCGGGTTCCGAAATCCACTTCGATGGCATAATGTTTGAAAATACAAGGAACTAAATACAAAAACGCACCAAAGACTGTATTTTAAAATGTTTATTTGTTGATACAAGTTGAACGCTATTTTTTTTCAATCCTTGGCAAAGATTTCTGTAGCAGTGTATTTTTATCTCTGCCTGCAAACCCAGGGCTTATTTTATTTTTTTTTCAAATTTTTATAAGCTCGATATGGGAGTTTTTCAAAAGTCAAATAATTGAAATTAGAGAACCACCTGTAGTTATTAAACAGTGTTTTTGGTCATGGGCGTAGATAGGGGGGGGGCAGGGGGCAGCTGCCTCCCTAGACCTTCAAATTACATTAGATATGACTGAAAAAGCAGATGATTGGAAAAGCAGTTGATAAAAGGCCCTCCATCACACTATTGACTGCCCCCTCCCTAGACAATATGCTGCCTACGTCCATGTTTTGGTACCAATTTTGCATTATCTTTGAGGCCTGAAAAAATATATTTATGTAAGTGATTGTTTGTTAATGACATTTCCTTAGGATCTCTTTCTAAAGATCCTAAGAAAGCTGAACCAATAATCTTCTTAAGGCTCATTCGCAACAAAATTATAGCGAAAATTGCCTAGCCCAATAATAGTTAAATACCGAGATTAAACTAGCACTAATTCGAAACAATTAGAACTTGTCATAGAATTTTATCTGAAGGGCATCATCAAATCAGAAAAGTTTGATGAAAATCTGATTGCTGGTATTATTCCTAGCTAAATCTCGATAATAGTAAAATCTCATAGTAAATGGACCTTGGTCCATGGGCTGCACGTTATGTTAATCAAAGTCTTTTATTCTTAATCAGAGTATAATTCTCTGGTCCATAACACTTTCACTTTGCTTCAGGGCCTACATTCAGGCTCAGCTCTGTGCCTGCGGTGTTGCCTGTTTGTCTTTAGTGTACTTGAGGCTGATTATTTCATAACTCTTTGCTAAACCACACTGTACGGTCTCAAACAACAAGGCTGTACCCCAGTATTTTTTCGGGGGGAGGGGTGGTTACTCAAAGATTTTTTTGGGGGGTGGGGTGGGGGGGTACACACAAAAAAACAAAAAACGCATAAAAAATTTCTTTATATCAGTTTGTTTTACGTTTTTTACGAGTCAGACAAACATTTCAAGGGGGGGGGGGGGGGGTAAAACCCCCCTAAACCCCCTTGTGTACGGCCTTGGTAAACCATATAGAGTAAAAGGGTTTGGTGAAGAATTCCTCAGTTGTGTCGAAGCAGATACTCTATTATTTTGTGCATGTAAATATTTTTGGATACAGGAGGGTTGACCAAAATTATTATATTTCTATAAAAGATTTACGAACAAATGAAAACCTGAGGAATTTTGGGAAAACTAAGAAAATAAAATAGGTTACTTGTCTAGAATCTGGGTACACACGAAAGAAAAAAACCGCATCGAAATCTCAAAGCCGCTATTGATAAACAGGTTTTTGAGGTGTTGCTCACTCCGTGACAAAGATCTAAACTTTAGTTTTTGGGGTTTAGGGGGACTAAAAGGTAGCTAGTTTCGTTAGATTGGGTTACGTATTTAATATAGGCCTATACTACGCTTCACCCCCCCCCCCTAATGTGCAAATATATAGCCCAAATTTGTTTCTAAACTATTATATTTTCATCCTATCTTGTTTTATTTCATTAGCATTAACAAATTTCACTTCTCGCGTGTGTAACCAGATTCTAGACAAATACAAAAAATAGAAAAATGGAAACAGATAAATTAGGAAACTACAGTTATTTTTTATATATTAAGGTTCTGGGAAGCTGGACATTGGCTCTTTCTGCATAAGTACCAGGGAGCGTAATTCCAAAATTTCTGACGACTTTTATGGTTTTACCTTTGTATCCTCAAATCAGCAGTACTCTGCCCTAGTCATGGGCGCCCATAAGCTGAATTTCAAGGGGGGGGGGGGGCAAACCTCGTCTAATTGGTACTTTTAATGCTATATAACAGAAAACCTCAGAACAAAAATATAACAATAAGGCAGCATCGTTCAGCCAGAGGGTGTGCCCCAAAACATTCCCCCGCCGCCCCGTCCTTGTCCCCCCCCCCCCTTATGGGCACCCATAGCCCCAGCGCGTATATGTGAGAGATACCTACAAAGTCCAGCTTGAATTTGCAATCTTTACTCGCTAACCTTTTGTGCCCATAACATTGGCGTTAATTTGTAGGGGGGATTTTTTTTTCCAAAATTTTTGTCCGCCACCCACCTTGGTCTTGAAAAATACCTTTTTTGAGACATTTTTTTTAAAACCTGTTTTTGGTATTTTCCTATTTACCCCACCCCCTAAATTTTTAAAAATGTATATTACTCCTCCCCCCATTCCTTTAACCGGCAATTATAAAGATGGGGGGGGGGGGCGACTACCAGAATATTTTTTTCACACAATCAAATTTTTCTACTGGACTCACTCCGCCATCACAATGAATCTCTTGTATGTTCCTAATATACAAACTTTTTGCATCTATGGACTATAGGGATTCCTATCGCATATCTCAATGGAAAAATCTAAAATTGAAGTGAAAATGCCATAATTACATTTTGAGACTAACAGGTGTTTTCAAAATCCCAAACTATTTACGAGTTTAATATGTATATATGCAAAACCGTATCCAGGGGAGGAGGTACCGAATTCGACCCCCCTCCCCCCCAAAAAAAAATCTAACCCGCAAAAAAGTAACAAAATGCATAGGAACAAATTTTTGATGTGTTTGTAGTTTCTTTAGTAGCCCCCCCCCCCCCAAGAAAAAAAAATCTTGGATACAATCCTAGCTTCTCGATCGATTGGCGAAAATCCTTGAGCAAAGAAATATGCTCGATCATGTAAATAATTACCATGTTGTTTTTACTTTCATTGAAAATTAACTGTGTACAAATTTAATAGCTTTTTTGATAGTCTAAGCATCTTAAAGTATTTATTTTATAAATCTCTAAAAAACTTACGCTATATCTACACTCACCAAAGTAAAGGGACAATCATCTTTTCAAAAAACGTAGAATGAATAATTAACGTTCAATGGAAGTCTGAAAGGAGGCCTATAGAAGTTACCCATGAAGCCCATATCCATATATCAAGTTGACTTTATTAGACACAAAATCACTCAGCATATTTTTTACAACGACAATAGCAACACCAAATCGACCGCATAGCTAGGCGTGAACATTGTTAATAGAGGCGCCTAAGTTTCCACCTCTCTTCTTTAATTGGTTGGATTTCACCAAAGCTCCGCCTACTGCAATAGGATTGGTTGATTTGAGCGAATAGGATTAAAGCTGATGAATTAGGCGCGAGAAAGTGAAGTGATTCGGCTTCAGCGCTTCGAGTGTTGGACAGTGTCGCCTGGGATGGTGTTTAGAGTCTAGTTCAATGGTGTAAACTTAGTAATGCGATTCAGTGAAGAGAGTTCTATGGCTTTTCACCCTTTTTTGATGCAGAGACCTTCGGATTTTAGTGTTAGTTCTCTGCTTAACCCCCAAGGACAGTTGCCCCCAAATTTCCCGGGCTTCCTACTCCCACCTCTATCCCAGGATTGCCCGTACCAGGTACAATAACATTAATATTTATAGGGTTAATTACAGCTTTTTTTTTCATTATACTTTTAAAAGGGTTTCACCCGCACGCGAGGCGGTAACGTGTAACAAGACATATTTACAAATATGTATCTACCTTTATAGGCCTAGGCTATAAATTCTCAAGAACCCCATAGTAGTGGTTTTATGCCTCATAATCAGGGGGGGGGGGGGCAAACCTACGGGAGTGCAAAAATATAAAAAAAAATTAATTTTGGATGTCAGAAAAACTGGGGGCAGCTTCCCCCTCACGCCAAGGCCTAAAACTGCCACTACGACCACATACATTATTTATTGTCTATTTGCATTCCTTTGACCTCCTCTAAAATATGGAATTAAAAGTAATTATTAGTAGAAGATAAAGCTTAAAGGCTTTCTTCTTTGTCTGACAGGCTTCAATTTAAGGTGTTAAGTAGCCTACATCTTAACTTCTATAGTTGAGAGGAGTTTTATCTCTGTCTATTAATCTAATTATATGAAATTCCCCAAAAAAACTGATCAAATTTGGTCCTTATAAATTGGCTAAACAGTTGTAATATTATCCCTTCGTTGCAACACTGTAAACTTGAAGAATGTATAAACAGCAAAAAACGATTTTTTTTTTTTTTTATCTATCAAAAATTGTCCGTCGGCGACAACGGGCTTTAAAAACACACTATTCCCCTCTGAACCGTGAAGAGTTTTATATTATAAAATTAGTTTTTTACATTAGTTTAAAAAATTTTAAATTAGTTTAAAAAGATTTATATTAGTTAATTTTTTAAAAATTAGTTGAAAAATAGTTTAAATTATAAAATTTTAGACACGTATACAAAGATATGACAAGGTCTGTCTCCCAATATGAATGAAAGTAGGCTAGACGTTGCCGTAAAGACACCAAATCTCCATTTAAACTTTTTATAAAGTAATGTGTTGTATTTACTTAATATCTTCTTATACATCAGTTATTTTCCTTAGTTTTCAGAGTTATTTAGCCGCTTAGAAACAGGCATACAAGCTTAATTTTTCTTTGAAGGGGGAGGGTGATTAAAAAGTACCTATAACGAGGGGATAATATGGCAAAAATATTTTAAATTCAAAAATATCATGAAGAGTTCATTCTTTCATAGGACATGGTCCCAACGATACCCCCCCCCCCCCCTCCTTATATGTGCATTTCAGTAAAACAGCCAAAGTAATATTTCACTCAGGATATTTCTGTTAGATTATATCTTCTTGTAGGAGACAAGATATTTATTTTATTTTTTTAAATCGCTATCACAAGCATCGAAGGGGCCGAGTTAATTTCAGGGAAAAAAGTTTAAAAACAATAATACACTTACAAATGGTTAAAGAGTACAACATTAAATTGGAAAAATAAATAAAATCATTCATCAGCCCGCATCCATGTAGTCCAGATACATATCTTTAAGTTTTAACTCATCAATATTTTATACTAAACTTGGGCTACTTTTGTTGAAGCTTCTATTTTCCGAACACCAAAAGCGATAGTTGCTCAAGTCATTTTTTCCGAAACATATAGGGCGTGCCGAATATATAGCGTCCATATTCACATTTAAAGCAAGTAAGCAAGTTCAGATTTAAACCGGCGGTTCAAGAAAAAACAAATTATATGACTATTTTAATAAGGAATTCTCCAGAAATTGGGAAAAAATGGGATTTTTGTGGCCTGGGACAGGGGACACTGCCCCCTCCTGTGTAGTCCCCTGCACCTAACGATTCATATATTTCTATTTATTTCCATTCCATATATATATATGTATATATATGTATATATATATATATATATATATAATATATATATATTATATATATATATATATATATATATATTATATATATATATATATATATATATATATATATATATATATATATATATATATATATATATATATATATATATATATCTATATATATATATATATATATATATATATATATAATATATATATATATATATATGTATATATATATATATATATATATATATATATATATATATATATATATATATATATATATATATATATATATATATATATATATATATATATATAATATATATATATATATATATATATATATATATATATATATATATATATATATATATATATATATATGTTAATAGAAGATGGTCATCATAAAAGCTACTAAGCCTGCCTTCATCAGATACATCGTTGGTTGTTCATTGGTTTTTCATCTTCCGTCGGTAAGAGTTAAAAAAAAAAATAGTTTTCATAATTTTACAACGTGATACAATTCTGTAGACCATAATAAAATGAAGTTTTTTAAAGATTTTTTGATTTGCACGAAGTAATAGACATTAATATTTTTATTTTTTGTTATTTCCCCCCCCCTCCACTTTTTTAGGCAAAATTTGAATCATGTCTTTTTACCAAAGAGAACTTCCATAAAATTTGTGAAAAATATCGATCTGATATTTTTAAAATTCATATATGCTTACAAAGAATCCATATTGAACACTTGGAGGGTCTCATCCCCCTCCCCATTCAGTGGTATTCCACTCAATTTTGGAACTTCTGATTTAAGGCAATACATTAGTAATTGCACTCTACTCTATGTAAGTTAAGAAATAATCTTAGTGCTGTAGATAAAGGAAATGTTGGGGAATTTCAGACATTAACCCTTCCACCTCCCTCTGCTTTGCAAATGAGTCACACTTCTCCCGAAACAAATTCTTGGCTTGGTTCGTGCTTAGACAAACACCAGGAACGAGCTAATGCGCTCCATTTGGCCCAACGCATCGATCCCTCAGAGCCCCTCCCTCCAACTCCGTCCCTACCGCTACAGCATGTATATAAGAAGATTTGCGTTTCTTTTACTTCTTATGTTACAATTAACCTCAAAATGAATTGTAAAGACATAAAACTAAAAAGAGATGGAAATACATGAAACTTTCGGTTTAAGAAACTTTTAATAACTATACTAATTGTAAAATGTGAGGTAAAAATTATAAACTTGTGACTTATTTCCACTATCATCAATCTGGAGGGGGTTGGGCATTTTTTTCCCTCCTCAAGATTTTGAAAACTTCATTTTTTTTTTTTTATTATGACTTTTGTTTTCATTGAAAAAAAACAACAAAATTGTCCTCATCTCCCTAGATTTAGACAAAATCCCTCCCCCTTTATTTCCATGAATTGACACCACTGCTTATTTCATTAAAATAATTGGGAATTCCAACAAAATTGATGCTAGGTTTAGAAAGGGAAAGAAGGGATTTACGTGTTGGACTTTTATCGCGTTTATTTTCTGTCACTTAAAAAGCGAATGGGTTTTAAACGATATACTGGATTTCTAAACGATAAAACAGAGTTATTTTAACAGCTTTCAGTTTCAATTGTGAAGTACAGACATTCAAAAAAAAAAAATTCTGGCTAGCTCAGCATTAGCCATACCAGGGAATATGGATAACCGAAAACATTCGTACAGAGATTGAAAGTCAATTTTAATTGAAAGTCTAGTCTTATTGAGTCAAAAATTTAAAATTATAAAAAAGTTTTCACAAGGAAGATTAATAATGAACATTAACATTATTCAAGGTAATTAGTTCCATGTAAAAATCTAGCGTAAAACCTCCCTTAAAAAGACAATAAAAAAAAAAAAACAATACGGGCGTTTTTTACCATGAATATGATAACTTAGCCCAGTTTTGTACTTTAGTAAAAGTCGAGTTACTAATTTTAATTAATTGATTGATTTTAACCCACTTGTTTTTTAACCAACTAGCGTTCTCTAACTACTTGTGTGTATTTTTTGCGATCCGGAGGTAGGCGAAACGATTGGTATATTAAATTCAGATGGGCATTTGAACAATAGTTAAGTTTGAAACTTGGAAGAGATGATAATTTTGCTATTCAGCGAACACAGGTTTAATATTTCAAACAGTAAAAATTTAGAAAAATTAAGATTGAGGTACGTAGATAGATTAAAAAATGCATGTTTCTTTTAGTTGAACTATCGCTATTATTATATTATTGTCGTTAAAATTTTAATTTTCTTACATTAGTTTCTAGGAATTTATATTACCTTGTCATTGCTACCCCAAATAGGCCGCATAGTGCATAGCATCATTATCTTATCTTACATTTACATATTTTTTTTATTTCTTATAATAACCTGACTTATGGGTATAAATCACCATGCGAATATCATCCCGTGGATAATTAAGCTTAATGTAACATTAATCATCATAGTCGAATCTTTTTTTGTAACACCATAGTTAACTTTTCTAAGCATTTGATGCGCAATTTGAATTTTAGGATATCTTGATTTTTTTCCATGGCCTAGTTATATGGGCCAAATTTGGATACTTTTTTTTAAACTATAGTTTTCCCGGTACATATGTATTAAACGTACTCTTTAGGAAACCAATCACGAAAAAACCCGCCCATTCAAGAGACCGCTATAGACTAATGCAATGCAAGGCGTGGTTTTCATTGCGTTAACGATATTTAAACTGTTGTTTTGTGGGGTTTAGGGGGAGGAAAGGTACCTAGGTTAGGTTATGTATTTAAAATATGCTATGCCTTACACCGCCCCCCCCCCCCCGCCCCACCCCCTCATTTGCAAATATATAGCATAAATTTGTTTGTAAACCATTATATATTCATCCTATTTTATTCTATTTCATTGGCATTAACCAAACTCGACTTCTTGAGCAGTATATAAAAGAGTACGTTTAATAGATAAGTACCGTTTCCCCTTGTAGTCTTAAAGACTAAAGTTACCCATAACCTGTTTAGTTTCAAAATGTCTAATAAAGATAAATGGAAAACGGTTATTGTATCTGATTTAATTATATATAATTAAATTTTAATGGCAATGGTAATGGAAAGATGATGTATAATCTGTGGTTCAGGTATCTTAAATAATATTTTTGAGGAAAAATTTAGTGCTTGGGCAAAGATGTAGGAGTTTGATTTAAGTAGGATCTGGCAAATTTAGGGAGGGGGCACAATTCTAAAAAACATAAGATAAGAAGGGTGAAGTAAAATATATGAAAAATCATAAAATATACAGATTCTGGATGGTACAGGAAAACTCCACTCGCCTTGAGTTTATCTGTGTCAGGTCATGTTGAAAATTAGAAATATATAATGTAGGTTATATTCCTTAAAGAAATATATTATATTTGTTTTTGTTTTCTGTTCTAATTGTATTCAATGTCAAAAGAGGCCTACAATATAGATAATTTCGGTAAATATCTTTTTCTAAACTTGCTTTAATACCAATATCTTGGGAATCACTCTAAGGCTTTAATACCAAAATCTTGGGTATCACTCTAAGTTTGGGTCTTGGTTCAAGCCACGATATAAATGCCACACCAGTCATCAACTACTAGTAGAATACATCGTCATTTTAATTTAGACTTATTTTCATGAATTCGGGTCAGTAGATCTTTCTTTTTAATGGTGCTAGTCCAACCATGTGCCCAAAGGGAGGGGGATTAGGGCTTGAGCAATATTTTTCCTTGGCTTCTCAAATTTTTCTCATAACTTGCCTTTCCATGCGATCTTAATCCCTCTCCCCCTGAAACAACATCCTGGGCATGTGTATATTCATGATGAGCTATTTAAAACAAAGTCAGTATCACCATTATCTTTATAAGTTACAATTCAGCCATCACATTTTCTTTTCTTTTTTTTTAACTTGAGAAATCCCTAAAGAGCAATGGTTGTTCTATATTACAAAATTTTATTATTGCTTTATATTACAACCCGTTTGCATTTTGTTTCTTTCTTATGATAAATAAAAAAAAAAGTTTTTTTAACTGAAAGTAAGGAACGACGTTAAAACTTAAAACGAACAGAAATTATTCCGTATATGAAGGGGGCTGTCCCCTCCTCAACGCCTCGCTCTTTACGCTAAAGTTTTTTTATTGTTTAAAAAAATAGAGTTGTGAGAAAGTCAAACTTTAGCGTAAAGAGCGAGGCGTTGAGGAGGGGACAGCCCCTTCATATACGGAATAATTTCTGTTCGTTTTAAGTTTTAACGTCGTTCCTTACTTTCAGTTAAAAAAACTTGTTTTTTTTTTATTTAATTTTGAACGTTTTTGAATTAATGCAGGTTTTGATTTTGGCTCACCGTACATGAATAATTAAAACAAAATTTGCATATTATATTTGGTTAAATGGCTTTCTCGAAACTTGTTTAATTTTATTTACGAACGTTTTTATTAGTAATAAATATACGTAACTTAGAATTAACTTACGTAACGAACTTCTATATTCATAAATTTTTAACACGTATATTAGGGGGTTCGCCCCCTAGTCAATACCTGCTCTTTAAACTATAGTTCGAATTTTTTTTTCCAGTTCTTTAAAAATGACCTCTTAATCACAATCAGTTGATCAGTTGAAAAAAGAACACTTGTTTTTTTTTTATTTAATTCCTGATCTTTTCTTTAATAATGCTGGGAAATCGGCGCCCCTTCATAGCAATGTCCCTTCCCCCATGAAAACTTCCTTCATGGAAAGATCCTTCCATATAGCCCCCGACCCTCTCCTTCCCCCACCTACCAGAAAAAGTCTCCTCTGAAAAAGTCTGTATACTTCCCAATAACCAATACTATATGTTAACATTCAGTAAAGTTCATAACTTTCAGCCCTCCCCCTGGGGACTTTGGGGGATCAAGTCATCCTAAAAGACATTTTTATCATATTTTCGACCATGCTGAACAAAATGGCTATCTCAAAATTTTGATCGGGTGACTTTGGGAAAAAAATGAGCGTGGGAGGGGGCCTAGTTGCCCTCCATTTTTTTGGTCACTTAAAAAGGGCACTAGAACTTTTAATTTCCGTTCCAATGAGCCCCCCACGATATTCTAGGACCACTGGGTCGATACGATCACCCCTGGGGAAAAAAAAAAAAAAAAAAACAAACAACAACAAACAAATAAACACGCATCCGTGATCTTTCTTCTGGCAAAAAAATGGAAAATTCCACATTTTTGTAGATAGGAGCTTGAAACCTCTACAGTAGGGTTCTCTGATACGCTGAATATGATGGTGTGATTTTCATTAAGGTTCTATAACTTTTAGGGGGTCTTTCCCCTTTTTTCGAAAATCAGCCAAATTTTCTCAGGCACGTAACTTTTGATGGGTAAGATTAAACTTAATGAAACTTATAAATTTGAAATCAGAATTAAAATCTGATTCTTTTGATGTATCTATTGGTATCAAAATCCTGTTTTTTAGAGTTTCGGTTACCATTGAGCCGGGTCGCTCCTTACTTACAGTTCGTTACCACGAACTGTTTGATTGCTTTAATAGCCTTGCTCATCAAATCATACAAGAGCATTTAAAAGCGTTTTTTTTTCAGCTATGTTGCACAACCATACCCGCTTTTAAAGGTGGTTTATAAGCTTTTACATTTTTTATGTGACGAAGCAACATGGTTTGTTTGCAGGGTGGCTTCGAAGTAATTATGCCACAGAGGGAAAATAGTCATTTTTGCTTTTTCTCCTACTACTACTTCCAAACAAGCTGAGGTGTGAATCAGTCTTAAGGGGACAGCAAGGTAGTACCCAGAGGGGTATTAGGGCCTGATCCCCGTTTAAAAATCTCAAATATT
The DNA here is from genome assembly GCA_027921565.1 of Artemia sinica. Classification (NCBI taxonomy): domain Eukaryota; kingdom Metazoa; phylum Arthropoda; class Branchiopoda; order Anostraca; family Artemiidae; genus Artemia; species Artemia sinica. Next base: position 20,608,143 of record CM051275.1, read on the forward strand.
CCTTTCACTTTTCATCGACATAATCAAATATTTATTATTATTATTACTGTTATTGGGCCTTCACCGAAAAAAAAAAATCCAGCGTATGTTTTTCGATTGCCTGGACTCCCCCTTTCCCCTTTGCAGGTTGTTATATTTAATAAAAACTGGTGAAGGGACATCATCTTTGGTCTGTAAAAAACATATTCAAGTTAAAAAAACGTGCAGAAATTTGTTTGGGGAGGCAGTATGGAAAATGCTAAACTCATAACGTTGAAAAATATAGAAAACGTTCACATCACCTATCACAACAAATATCCTTATAAGTTCTTTCCAGGAACAGTTGAATACTAAAATTGTAAGTTTGACAATGTAGAAGATGGATGGAACAATTTTAGAAAAATTGTTTGTGAAGTTGCTGATACTGTCTTTGGGAAGAAAGTTAGAAACGCAGCTAGTAATGTTAGTGAAAATGCTTTATGTTTAATATAGAGGAGGAGGGGCTTGCACTAGAATTATTTGAGTGATATATTATACAAAAATGAGAAGAATGTAAAGCAAGCGGAGAAAAGCATTAACATATAAATTTAGGAGGTGTGAAGTAGAGGCCTTGGATAAAATTGTCGAATATTTAGAAGATGGGGCCAGCACGGTATAATAGTAAAATATTGCACTGGCATGTTAATAAATTGAGAGGGAATAGTCAATCTGGACTTGTCCCAGTTAAAGATAGGAACAGTGCCACAAACTATTGATTTTGTCCTTGAAGGTCCCTGTTTGAAATCAGACTCGGAATTCATAAAGACCACGTTGATTGGACTTAGCTTAACAACAAACAAAAATGAAATACAAATAAAATACTATAAAATACAAATGAAATCCTCGAAACTGAAATGGTGTGAACAATTAGTCGTAATCCAATAAAAAAAAAACTGATAGTTAATGAAGTTTGACGGTCAAAATTATTAAATAGTGCATTCTATAGTATCGGAAAATAAAAATGTAAAAGCGTAATTTGGTAATCGGCAAAATGCATCAAAATTTTGGGATGCAAAAACGTAAATATGTATTGAAAAGTAACAAAATTAGGCCTGTCTTTTGGGTCTCTTAGCAAAAATTATTATAAGTAAATGGCTAAAAGGAATATACAATATGAGTAAATAAAATGTATATATTGTTGCAAGGTTCTGTATACGTTACTTTTAATAATATTATTTAAATCTACATTTGATTAAATATATTTTGTAGTTGTGACCTAAATTATATTTCTTACCTTTCTCATTTATTTTTTCCTTTTACATTTTACGTTTCGTCTGCCCCCGAGGAAGTACCCTACTTTTAAGACATTTATTTCATTCATTATATTACTCTTAGTTTTTTTTTAGTTCGTTTGGTTATTTGCTCCTAATCTCTACCTTGAACTGAATTTTCTTGGAACTGAGAGAACAAAAATATTGCAATAATTTCATATATTTTCAAGTTTATAGAAATCTCATATCTTTCAATGAGATAAAGCAGTAATCTAATATAAATAAAGCGATTTGAGTATGATTTGCTAACGTTTTCTTTGGAAATATTGATTTTCGATAAAACAAAAAACATATTATTGGGTAAAGTTCATAACTTTCAACCCTCCCCCTGGGACTTCGGGGATTAAGTCATCCTAAAAGACATAGTTGTCATATTTTTTGACCTTGCTGAACAAATTGGCTATCTCAAAATTTTTATCGGGTGACTTTGGAGAAAAATGAGCGTGGGAGGGGGCCTAGTTGCCCTCCATTTTTTTGGTCACTTAAAAAGGGCACTAGAACTTTTAATTCCATTCCAATGAGCCCTCCCATGATATTTTAGGACCACTGGGTCGATACGATCATCCAGTGGTCCGAACTCAATCTCAATCACTCAATCTAAAATGAAAGGAGTCTTGAGTATGATTTGCTAACGTTTTCTTTGGAAATATTGATTTTCGATAAAAACAAAAAAATATAAATCAGAGCTTGGCGCAAAACAATGGAACAAAAGAATGAAAAGAACAAGTTAAATTGGAAAAAATGGAGTTTACAGCTTGAAGCTTACTGACTAGGGCTAAAGACAGCTGATGCCAGGGGAGGATCTACAGCATAATCTTGGGAGAGGCCCATATGACAAGGGTACCAATGAGCAAAATCCTGGGGGGGAGCAATGTGACAAAGGTGCCAATAATTGGCCAAATTGACAAATTTTATTCAAAAAAAGAAAAAAAATAGGATAAGAGGGTGCCAGAAAAAAATCTGGGGGAGGACAGGGTCCACCCTGGCCCCCTGAATTCGCCAGCTGCTGATGCGGTTAAACGTGGCTGAAGGCAGCCGGCTGATTGGGTGCTGCTGAAGGCTTTGCAGTAAATACTATTTTGATGCAAAGAATGTGTTTTTACTTACAGGCAAATCAAAGTGGCCATGAAATTTAACGGTTCAACAAAAAAAAAAGCTTATCTGATTTAAAAAAAAAAAAAAAAAAAAAAAAAAAATGTTCTTTTCAGCTGATGCTATTAAATATTTCAGTGAAACTTACAAAGGGTGCATTTAATTAGTTGGTAAGGTCTTGTAAATGCCGTATGGTGACTAAGTAAAACTTGATAGCTTTACAAACTCTGTAAGCAAAATAATTTAGGGGTATCATGTATGATTCGCTACTCGTTATTAGCAATAAAATATTTAACAGGAGAAGTAAAAGTCACCTTGTCTGTATTTAACTGAACGATATCTGTAGGTAAACATACCTTGACATGGTGGAGTGATGGAGGAACCCACACACAATTGGTCTGAAGAACCGCCAAAGAAAATCTCGAAAATTATGGTCTTTCGTTAAGACTCAGTGTTTCCTAGAACCCAGAGTTTCGCAAATTTTTGACGCGAATTACTTGCTTAGTTTTGTCTTCTTGTTTTACAATGAAGCTTACAGCTAAATTCGCGAGGAGTTCGTATTTGTTTTGATCGATCTTCCAAATATGTGCATGCATCGCCATTTTGCATAGAAAAAAAAGAGAGATTACTGTCCTGTACTTCCATATTAAAGCGTATGCTTCAATTCCATTGGCTTATTGTTATGATGTGTTTTCGACAGCCAACCGTATCATTGCTTAAGCGTATGCCAGAGAGAGTAGCCAAATAACCCCACCTTTTTTACCCGTTTTTGCTATTTTACATTTGAGTCAATAAAAAGCACGCAAAGTTTAATTGTTTTTTTGGTATGATATTTTAAGCCAATAAATGGGACGAAATGTGTTTAAGTTGCAACACTTTTTACAGGTAAATTCTTTGTTTTTCTGTGCCAAATCTTTGTACTTAACTTGTTTGAATTTGGGTAAGTAAAAGGTTTGCAAGCAAGGTTCGAGAGTGAAGTAACGTATGCAGCAGAACTCTTATACAAGTCATTAATCGTAAAAAAAGAAAGAACTATTAAATCCAGGGGGAGACGCCATGATTTTTTTCACTGGTTTCACCCGGATTACACCCCCTCCCCCCCCTCTTCTTTTCACCCAGATAAATCTATATATATATATATATATATATATAATTGTTGCTTCATTTGTACTTTAAATACTTTTTAGGTCCAATGGGTTATCCTGCATCTTTACTGGGTCCAAAGTTTCCCCACCCATATACTACAGCAGAGGATGTCCTAGCATCTGCCGCAGCGCATTTGCGAGGTCCTTTGAGATCGTTGCCTCCAGAAGATGACGGGGTAACAGACGACCCAAAAGTGAGCCTTGAATCAAAAGAACTGTGGGAACGATTTCATAATCTTGGAACTGAGATGGTTATCACAAAGTCTGGAAGGTAACCTTGATAGTAGGCTATTACAGTGCGAGGGATGGAGATATGATTCCAAGAGCCCTGGCGGAGGGGAGGATTTTAAACTTTCCAAATTGTTTAATTGTGCAATCTGGTTCAATCTAGATCAGCTAAGCCATTGCTTAGAACGGTTGTTTAGTTGAAAAGAGAACACCCAGCCTTTATTTAGCTTCATTTTGCAGGAATATTAAAGCATCCAACAGTTGCTTTTAAATGTAATTTTTCGGTACTTATGCATTATTTATAATACACGAAAAGAAGTCAAGTTTTGTTAATGCTAATGAAATAAATTAAAATAGGATGAAAATATAATAGTTTTAGAAACAAATTTGGGCTATATATTTGCACATTAGGGGGGGGGGGGAGATGGGGGTGGGGTGGGGGTAAAGCATAGCATGTATTAAATATATAACCTATCCTAGGTAGCCCCCCCCCCTAAACCCCTCAAAAACAATAGTTTAAACATTGTAAAGGAATGACCACCACACTTTGCAATCAATTTATCTAGCAAATACCCGTTTGACGGGTTTCTATGGCTTGTACAGTCTATAGCGCTGTGCTATATATAATACATAAGTACCGTAATTCTAAATAATTAAAGGTACTGTTCAATTAGCTAGGCAACACGCGAGACAGCCACTCGAGAAAAGCAAAGATCAAATAGGTATTACCCGGTAATTCCTCTGAGACGCTGAATAAACAAGGGGTTTCTCACTCCAGGAACTATATTTGAACTTTAGTTTTTTGGGGGTTAGGGGGGGAAAGGTACCTAGGTTATTTTACATATTCAATATATGCTATGCTTTATTCCCCCCCCCCCTATGCACAAATATATAGCCAAAAGGAATCTAAACTACAATATTTTCATCATATTTTGTTTTGTTTTCATTAGCATTAATCAAACTTCACTTCTCGCGTGTTGCCTAGCTAATAGAACTGTGCCTAATTAAATATAACCGTAAAACATAATTAAAAATTTATACCAAGAAATGATGATAGTGCTTGCCATCTTCCCATGTCTTTTAACCTCAGGACGAAAGCCACACTAAGTTCTTTTAAGGATGTGGCTGTAAGTAAAGTTTTGGTGATAAGTGACAAACATAAATCAATAGATAGAGCTATCCAGTAGTTAGAAGATTTAGAAATTTCATGTAATTTCGTCTTTTTTTTTTATATAAACTACTGAGGTTCTGGAAAGGAAAAGGTTTTCATTCCTACTTGAAAATTTCAAATTGTAAAATCTCAAAAACCCAAAGTTTTTGATTTTAGTTATTCATTTATTAAATATGAATCTTCTGGGCTTCAATTTTCTTCTTTTTTAATAACTCTGAAACTATTAATAAACAAAAAAATGCTGCAATAAAAGGTCTTACTAAAATTCTGATTAATTTCCATAAACTGCTTTATGTTTGGAACAAACATAAATTTTTTTAAGTCTGTGCGTAGGTGGGGGGGGGGGGTTATTGCTAACTCCTAATCAAAGTCAAAAGAAATTTTATTTGAATCTTTATTCTGAATAGTTAGTAAATGCACGTTGATAACATGAGCCTACAATTTGCAAACAGTTGACCATTATGATTGACGTGGGCTGATGTCTGGAGGTGCCAGGATTCAATCAAAACATTGATTTGACGCTACGGGGGTCAACACATAACAATAACAAAGTGAACAAATTTTAATATCAAACTGCAAATATGCAATTGCTGTCAAGCCTTCATAACGCTTTGACTTGAAGCTGAATCCGTATCCGCGTTTTCGTTTTCAAAACAATCTTAAAATAGTTCTTTCTAATATATATTTTATTCATTTAACGCTATTTTTGCATAATCTGGGATATAAGCTATAACATTATTCAGTAATTATATCCAACTTCTACCCGGAGACTCGAAACTCTTTTTCAAAAATCGGCTTTTTCAAAAATAAATTCCGCAATTAAAACACGCACTAAACCCAAATCACTTATATTATTTTAATTAAATGCTTACTAAAATACTTGATCACTGCTAATCCCTAATCACAAATTTAAATAAATAAAATCTATAATTACTGCTTCAGTTGCGATTATGTTATAACCCCTCCTATATATCCTTTCTGTAAGATAATACTTTTAGCCGGTTCCAATTACTCTTAGGATTCCTAGACAAAACGCGAAAAGTCAGCATATCAAGAAAAAAAGGAAAGGTTCTTTGTCCTTCCAATTTTCAGAATCAGAGATCTTCCGTCCAAAAGTCAAATCACATTTAACAAAAATTGTGTTAAATAATATATATAATCCTTTTGGTCGATTGTTGAAACCTTATAAGTAGCCATATTTGTAATTTTTTTCTCTGTTTCAAAAGATGAACCAAAATATTTTTTCATTGTGTAAAAACTTAAAGCTAGATTACTCAAACCTTGTTTGTTTACTTAATACGTTTTGATTTTCAACTGCCGGAATCGCCCTGGAAGTATTCAAGCAATGAAAGCGGCATCATAAATTCGCAGTAAATTCCGATATGTCATCCGTGCATCTTTGCTAGTCTGCTGTATTTTACAAGCGATATGGATTTCTCTTGTAGTATGCAACAATAGAGAGGGGGATATTATTTTCCTGACGCGGGGTACTCTAGACAAAAGAGATCTGGTCGCTAAAAGAATGCCGCGGCCACAGATTAATAGGTACCCGCATCTCACTTAAATCTGCTTGAATCCCATACCGCCCGTTTTTCCATTTGAACAGTTATGCAAATGATAATTCGCAAAGTTAGAAAATTGGCAAACGAACAGTTTTTCATGTTAATATTATGTTTTGCTCCACTTACCTACTCTTAGGTTTTACGCTCAAACCTGCTCTCCTCTCCGCTGAACACTTTAACTATATCACTGATTGAAATAATATTATGTAGATGGTGTTTGAGTAGTTGGCGCTAATGTACACTCTGAAAGTAGATTAGCTCCATTTGTTATAATCGTTGGAGACGGAATCAATTTAGTCAAAATAATTTTTATTATTATTTATTCTGCCAAATCGTCGTATTTGAAATTTTTTAGTTTAGTCGAGCCCCATTTCCGACATCCGAAAATACGTTTATCTAACAGTTTTGCAAGAGAAACACTAATCAAGGTTTTTCTAATAAGATAAAATGATGTAAGGTACTTCACAGGAATTTACTCCAAGGGGAAGGGAAGCCATCAAATCGGAACGAAAAAGGCGAGTTGATGGTCAATGCAGAATTTTCTGGGAAACTGAAAAAAAAAAATACAAATTTGGATGGATAAGCTTTGGAAGCTTCCTACAAACTAATGTTCTAACGTTCAAAGCCGTATCCAGGGGAGGGTAGGGGTGTTTTACCCCCCCCCCCATTTTTGTCTGACTCGCAAAAACGTAAAAAACTGCATATACACATTTTTGATGCGTTATAAAATTTTTGTTGTTGTAACCCCCCTCCCTCCCCTCCCTAACAAGAATCCTTGATACGGTCCTGATAATTATGAACTGCTTCTGGGAGGCTTGACCTTCTAGATATAAACATAATTCGGGTGCGCTTTTAAAAGTTTTTTTGTAGCCTGCCCCCCTCTCCAAACACACACACAAACACAAATCTCTCCCCCACCCTGGAACAAAAATCCTGGATACCTCCTTGACCCTGGGTTTATATTTTATTTACCTGAATGTTAAGGAAAATGTGTTTCATCGTCAATATATCAAGGAAAGTACAAATTTCAAAGTTCAGATAACAGTTGTGCCAAAATAAATGCATCTAAATAAATTAGGATGTTCAAATTAGGTATATTCGGACACGTACACAGGCTTTCAGCTCATACCAACCTCAAAAAATTTCAAGATTTACGTAATTCTTTATACTTTCTCAGTAATTTACCTATTTTTGGCATTTTTAGTCCCTCCTATGTCAAAATTAAATCCTTTGTAGATGCCAGCAAATACGCTTAAGATGAACATCTGGTTATCGAGTTTTTGATCACCGAGACCAATTTTGGTTTCTTGGAAAAAGTAATTACAACTTTTTCATAAATCAACAGGTAAAAAATGGCTGACAAATATTGGCTTCCAAACAGTTCATGGTATCGAACTTTAAGTAAGGAGCAACCCGGCTCAATGGTAACCGAAAACTGTAAAAAACAGAATTTTGATACCAATAGACACATCAAAAGAATCAGATTTTAATTCTGATTTCAAATATATAAGTTTCATCAAGTTTAGTGTCACCCATCAAAAGTTACGCGCCTGAGAAAATGTGGCTGATTTTCGAAAAAAGGGAGAAAGACCCCTAAAAGTTATAGAACCTAAATGAAAATCACACCATCATATTCAGCGTATAAGAGAACCCTACTATAGAGGTTTCAAGCACCCATCTACAAAAATGTGGAATTTCGCATTTTTTGCCAGAAGAAAGATCAAGGATGCGTGTTTATTTGTTTGTTTTTTTTTTCTTTCTTTTTTCTCTCAGGGTGATCGTATCGACCCAGTGGTCCTAGAATATCGTGGCAGGGCTCATTGGAACGGAAATTAAAAGTTCTAGTTCCCTTTTTAAGTGACCAAAAAAAAATGGAGGGCAACTAGGCCCCCTCTCCCACGCTCATTTTTCTCCCAAAGTCACCCGATCAAAATTTTGAGATAGCCATTTTGTTCAGCATGGTCAAAAATATAATGACTATGTCTTTTAGGATGACTTAATCCCCCGAAGTCCCGGGGGGAGGGCGCTGAAAGGTATGAACTTTACCCCATGTTAATATATAGTATTGGTTTTTGGGAAGTATACAGACGTTTTCAGGGGGATTTTTTCTGGTAGGTGGGGGGGTCGGGGACTATATGGGAGGATCTTCCATGAAGGAAGTTTTCATGGGGGAAGGGACATTGCTATGAAGGGGGCGCCGGATTTCCCATCATTATTAAAGAAAAAGATCAGAAATTAAATAAAAAAAAAAGTTTCAATTGAAAGTAAGGAGCAACATCAAAACTTAAAAACGAACAGAAAATATTACGTATATGATTGGGTTCACCCCCTAGTCAATACCTCGCTCTTTAAGCCAAAGATTTTTTAGTACTTTCATAAGAGCTATTTATTCTAATTAACGGCCTTTGTAATTAAGGGGTAATTTTTAAAGAATTGGAACAAAATTCGAACTTTAACTTAAAGAGCAAGGTATTGACTAGGGGGCGAACCCCCTAATATACGTATTAAAAATCTATGAATCTAGAAGTTCGTTACGTAAGTTAATTCGTAAGTTACTTATATTTATTACTAATAAAAACGTTCGTAAATAAAATTAAACAAGTTTCGAGAAAGCCATTTAACCTAATAAAGTAAAATTAACCTAATGTAAATTTAACCTAATAAAAGTAAAAGTAAAAAAGTAAAATTGAGTCAGTAAATTTCAAGAAAGTTGTAAGTTGAAAAATCCGAGGACCTATTAGCGAGATGGTGTGATGCAGTGCAGCTAGGAACTTAAGTTTTCGCGTAACTTGTCTTCTTTTCAAATTTCCTTATTTTTCGGTCTTCATCATTTTGGCTTCTTTTCTGCTTATATCAGGCAACTTTCAAGGAATTTGTTTAAGGGGTTTAGGATAACTTGAAAAAAAAATGAAAAGTTGGGAAATTAAATCAAAAATATTAGACATAATGGGAAAAGTCTTGAAAATCTACGATTTTGTAGGATTGACTGAAGTAAAACGTACCCCCCCCCTTTGCTGCTTCCATGTCTGGCTCATTTAATAGTGATTCGGCCCTGAAGAAATAAACCTCGTGTTTTTGTTCGAATGTATATGAGCAAAGCTTGATGCAATGCTAGAAAGTTTAAATTAATATGTATAATAATAATCTAATAATAATACAATTGAGGGGTCACATAGCCCCCTTGAATTTTTCTGGTTGAAGCATATTTAGTAAAAATATATTGTTTTATTTACGGGATTGTTTTTCTTCGCCCTTAAGACTTAGCTTAGCATTTATGGAATAAGCTAACGAGATGCATACTTTTTCCGACTCAATAACAAAGCTGTCGCTTATCAGTACATACCCGTCAGCCCGAGAATTATCCGACGCCAAAGATATACCTATGTTTACCATGTCAGCATGAAGGCTATCATTATAAGTCTAAGCCCCCTGTGTCACTACCCCTCCTTTTGTCTCGCCTTTTAAAAGAATCACAGACCCGTGAAACAGTTAACTATTGAGGGGGCAAGAAGATGACCCCCGCTTGGCCTGTGGGTGATGCTACTATTTCCTGGATTAGTCCATCTGTCTCCGCTAGTTTACCTACTGGACTATCAATTCCTCCTTTATGAGTACCCAGTTGGATATTTTGATCTGATGCATTCTTAATTAAATTTCGTTATACAAATATAGGGTGCTCGTAAGACAATTATTTGTAATCTAGTTTATTTTTATTATGTCTTCATTTAGTTTAAAATTGTTAGGCAAAGAGAGAGAAAGCGAGCTTACTTTCCTTGAAATTTTAAGCCACTAGAATATATATATATATATATATATATATATATATATATATATATATATTATATATATATATATATATATATATATATATATATATTATATATATATATATGTATATATATATATATATATATATATATATATATATATATATATATATATATATATATATATATATATATATATATATATATATATATATATATATATATATATATATATATATTGGGCGTAAAGAAGTACTCAAGGAAAATTCCCCCAATAGAAATTTAAAAAATGAGGTAGGCTACTTACCAACTCCAGGTGGAAACAAAAATTTAGTTCAACTATTTTACTGAACCCATAGTTTTGGTCCATGACTAAGGTTAAATTTCAATCAAAACATTTTTTCTGTGGGGGCACTGGGAAGGGGTAGCAATGTAATAAAACGTAGTTTTCATAAGATTGTTTCAGATTGTTTCCTTCTCTTACTGTCTTTCTTTTTACTCTTGAGGGGATCATGACCCCACTTGTCAAATCCCACATATGGTGTCCCTTCTATGCACTTTTTTTCTCTTATTCACTTTTTTTTCACCTGTCTTCTTACTGTAGCATAATATTTGCATGTCTTGGTCTTTGGAATCGGACGGTAATTATCTAAGCTAAGCCCCTTGCTGAGGCAATAAAGACCCATTCCGTCAAATTTGACTATGGTGTGTTCCAATTCAATGAAGTTCTAAAAAAAACCAAATATGTGCTTTCTAATCGGATTTCTTTCTTAACTTTAAAGAGGATCCATTATAACGTTTTTCCTATTATTGCATTAAGCTAAGACGTTCATTGTGAAAATATATGCCATTACAAGGGACTGTTAACTTACTTTCATAAGTGCGTAGGACAGGATACTTTCAACCTTGCATTGGTCTTTTCCCTACGATTCTGCCATTACTATCTACCAATCTGTCTTGAGATCTATGTTCTCTCCTTCGGTTCTACCCCCCCCCGCATTAGGTGCACAAGAACCACCAAAATTCGTAACCCCTGGTGCCATCGGCGCTTTAAACCGTTACAAAACAATAGCTCTAAGCCCATCTCTGTCAACAACCACTTGAGTTCGTCGCGGGGTCTTAATCCCTAAGCCCATCTGCCCATTCTCACTACGAGTGTTGGTATTAATTTCTTCTACAGTAGGATGTTACTACGACAAAGAGACCGAAGGCTTTTGTAGGCTGAGGGATATTTTCGGATGGAGGCTTAAGTTCAAATATGTGTTGACTGTCGCTGAAAGGTAAGCATTCATGTGAAGAGGAGAGCTTTTACAACGGAGGCGACAGTATCACGCCTTAATGGGTAGCCAGATAATATCGCTTTTAAGTACTGATATCTCAAATATAAATCTAAAAGGATTGACTAATTTTAACGGTCCACCGAGTCGAGCTAAGTTTTCCGACAATAAATTTTGTTTTTTAAATTGTATTTGTTTTTGAGCCAGGGAATTTAAGGGGGGGGGGTCAGGTAAAGACTAAGGCTTATAACTACCAGATCCCGTCCAGCATTTTTAGATTGTCTTTTCTCCAATGTGAAAAAAACAGGGAAGTGACCAGGTACGTACGCAGGAATTTGTTTCGGGGGGGGGGGGGGGGCAAATCCTTCAATCCCTTATTTTGTTTGAAGTATCAGAAAATTATGGGAAAATAAAAAAAAAAACGTAGAAAACTCCTTCATCTCATAAGCCATTTCAGGAATAGTAAGTGAACACAAGAAACAGTTATTTTATTTTGTAAAATCTAGAAACTAGAAAATATTCAGCTTCTAATCTGATGAATACAAAGGGTTTGCTTAATTATGTCCCAAAATGCAAACGTTGTCTAAAGAACTCTCGTTCTAGAAATACAGTTAGTGTGTTATCCGAGAGTAGAGGAACTGAATACTACACGCTCATGTACTCTTGTGTGCATGCGGATAAAGAGCACGTGAAGCGTTAATTGTATTAATTGGATAATTTTTTCAAAAAGAATTAACTGTTTGATTTATAAATACCAATTTTTTTTATGCTACTTATATGAAAACTTTGGCTAAGTTAAGATCTAGCATTTTGAACAAGACTTCCAAACGTCTTCCTTAAACACCAGCAGAAAACTCAAACAGTCCTAACCTATATAGAAAATAGCTTAATCGGATTGCCATACTTGTTCCAGGTCATTTGCAGTTATCAGCAAGGTTTGTTTCCTGGCACTAATCCCTCACAAGGAATAAATTGAAGACCTTGTCTCAATTGAGGAATTACATACTGTTCTCATTGTGGGCGAGCCAGGACTGAGCGATGTCTTAGGAACTATTGAACGGATCTTAGGAGGGATACTAGGCTTTGATCTTGGGATCTCTGTTCATGAAGTTCTATATCCTCTTCATCTTCTCCTCACCTTTTCTGTGAAATAATATGATTGAATCCTAACAAAAAGAGCTGAAAATCTCTAAAGCTGTCTTGAAAAAAAGTGATTCTGATGGGTAAATACAAGAGCTTTATTTTCTCTTATGGGCAGAAAGAAAAAACAGTTCTTCTTTAACGTAGGTTCATAATTTCCTGTGATGGAAAATGACAGTTTTTGAAAATAAAATAATAAATGGAAGGCGTCATAACATCTAACCGTCAGGAGCACTAACGTCATTTCGTCTACAAAATCCGTCGTAACATCGACAAAAAATCCGTCAGAACCACTAACCGTCATAATATCTAAAATTATAAAACTTTAGTTTTTTTGGGGATTAGAAGGGGGCGGTGGAAAGGTACTTAGGTTAGGTTATTTTACGTATTTAATATATGCTATGGTTTACCCCCACCCCCTGATATGCAAATACATTGCCGAAATTTGTGTCTAAATTATTATATACTTTTACTATTATATAAACTTATAATTTTTTTTAGATGTTATGACGGTTAGTGCTTGTGACGGTTAGTCGAAATGGTAGCACCCCATAATAATATGTAGCGATTATTACATTTTTTAATTCTACCAGAAAATAGGTTGCAACAAAGAAAGGGTATGCTGCTTAGTTAGATATTTGGTCGAAGTTGTATTCGAAGAGTCATTTAATTTGCCCAAATTCATTAAATATTCCATGTTTGATAGCGTCGTTCGACCTCGTTTGAATATTCCTCGTTTGACCTCCTTCTTGTTTCATTGCAAAATTTAAAGTTAATTTTTCTGATAAGTTAATAATAAATATGAGTAATCCCGCTTATTTTTTTTAAGGCAAATGTTCCCCCAAATGAAGTTCAGGGTATCAGGACTAGACCCAAAGGCAAAATATAATATCCTTTTGCTTGATATTGTCGCAGCTGATGATTATCGATATAAATTTCATAACAGGTAAGTTAAACAATTTACATTAAGGTTACAGGCTTATTACCAGCATAATCAGCCATTCCATCAGCGAAACTCTTTGTTTTATAGTGCGCTTTTTAAGGGCGGATCCCGGAGGAGGGTTCCGGTCAGTGGCGGATCCAGGAGGAGGGGTGAGGGGGGTGGGTGCTCGTCCCCTAACGTAGTAAAAAGTAGTGTAATATACTGAATTACCGCAAGTTTGCGTTAAATAAACTTGCTCCTAATGCTAGTTTATCGGAACAACCTATTTTGCCCCCCTCCCTAAAAAAAAAATCCTGGATCCACCCCTGGTTCCGGTAGATGGCCCACTGATGATATATACCGTACGTACGCCGGTAAAGTAGATGAAAAACGTTGCTTATATAAATTTAATAAATTTTCAAAGCTATTTTAAATAAATTATTTAAATTCAAAATCGGGTTTATATCGACTCGAAGCACGCTACTTCAAAATGCTTTAAGTGTAGTTGTTAAAGAATTAAATTGTTAATTATCGTTTGTATTTCCAGGTCATTAATATATGATTTTCAATGTATATTATGCTATAATGTTCAACTAATTAATTTGTCTAATAATAGATTAATTCAAGATGTAAACAACTGTATTGGAAAATAAATACAAATCAAACTGTTTGCATATAAAAATGAATGTATAGAGCAGAAATTCTGTTCTGAACAACCCAACTTCAGCAATGACAGAAAAATCTAGACATTTGAAAAGAAATCGCAGTTTCATCCCGTTCATTGTCTCATTTATTTCAACGAGCCTATTTACTTTATGTATATTCATGTTTTATTTGTATTTAGCTCATTTTATTGAATAAAAGTCGAAAACAGTCCCAGCACTCCAAAAGACTATTGATGGTAAGTCTTTGCTGTGATAGTCTTGATCATTCGATATATCGCTATATCGATGTGTCGTTCGATATATTACTTTGGTGGTTAATGAGAAAAATATGCGTTTTTGAACTAGTTTTCGAGACCTAAAATGTTTAAAAATTCATAAATCTTTATATTTAGAAAATTCACTGCGAATTAGCTCAGTAGAACTGGGTGTAAAGTGATAATATCCGTTCTCTAGGAATCGATTATATTATTATAATGTCGTTTTTCAAAACACATTTTATTGTTATTACCAGCTATAAGTAAGTTTATATATTTTTTGATAATATTAGCAAAAAATATATAATTGTATTTAGGCACGTACATTTGGGCCAAGTATCCTTCGTAATCACGGAGTTTTCACGATTTTCCGCATAATGGCGTGTGTTTTTTTTAAATATATTTTTAAAACTGAATTTTAATATATTAAAAATTTTGTTTTATTGCTATAATTACTTATAGACAAATTTTTTGTTTGGTTGATAATATAAACGTGTTTGCAACAATATAGATGTAACTGAAAATGATTAAATACTAAATTTAGTATGTTTAGGTCCTTCCTGTTCAAAATTAATCTTAAAGCATCAGCCAATGTTCAGCCGTTTTTCATGTGTTGTTTTGGAAATAGACTAATCAAATAATCACTACAAAAAACTTTATACTAACCAAAATATTTATTTTCATTGTTGTTGCTATTATTATGGTTAGTAGGCACTAGTACGCAGTCACTCTTATTCCCAAGTTTCATTTAAATAGCATATTTAGAATTTAAAACATGTTTTCTTTTCTTATGGTTTTCCCAAAGACGACACAGGGGCTGATCCAGGATTTTTCTAGGGGGGGGGGAAATAGGTTGATCCGATAAACTTGCGTAAGGAGCAAGTTTAATTAACGCAAACTTACCTTAATTAAGTAAATTACACTACTTTAGACGTTAGGGGGGGCCCTTGCCCTCCCCTGGATCCGCCACTGAGACAACATGACACTTTTTCCACAATTCCGTGGTTGTAATTTAATGGTATAATTCGTAAGGCCATTTATTCCATGAGGATACAGTTTCTGTTGGAACAAATGGACCGCCTCTTAAAGCTTGATTGGCTCTCCTGTATCTTATATGAAGCTGTAGTCGAGTAAAAAGAACGAGAAGTTGAATTTCAGATGATTGGTTCTTCTGTTGGAAGTTTTTAAGCCATTAAAAAGAACTAAGATTTTGTGAGTCAAAAGACTTCGTTCTGTGGCCAAACGAATCGTCGGCGAATGGGGTGAGAAGACGTCATAAGGAAGGATTTAAAGAGAAATTTAAGCTCATGGGAGGGGGTAAATAGTGAAGCTTTGAATAGATTGAAGTGGAGGAGGAGTGAGTGCAGATGTGCCGCTTTAGGTGGCTCGATGTTGCTAAAAGTGTCCAGTGCGTCGTTACCGACGCACGGATTACCGAAGATCCGCAAAATACTTCTAACATGAGGCTCTGCAGCACTGCTCTCGGATCGAAGGAGTGCATCACAAAAATATAAATTTTATTCTGGCACGAACACAGGGCTGAATTTTGGGCCTAAACCCTTAGTAATCACGTAGTTTTTACGATTACACAATTACTTATGTTTTACCTCGCTGTTATTTTTCTTTTCATTTGACCTCCCTTCCTCTCTGAAGACTCCTACCTCCGGTCCTGATTACCCTAAAAAACATTGTTCCTTCAGTGTTGCCAGATTCGGTAGTTATCTAAAATAAAAAACACACTCGACAACTTGTGCTGCGAATACCCGATTTTTCACGCTGTCTATACCAGACAATAACCTTCGTCTCGTTGAGAAACCACATTAGAGCCTTTTTTTTATTAAATATTTAGTTGGTATTTTGGTTAGGTTAGGCCCCAGATTCTTTTATAAGATAAGGGGGCAGTAAAGAAATTCAAAATGTATCAAGAATTATTTGAGCGAAAAAGCCCCTAAAATGTATTATTCTTAAAAACTTGATTTGAAAATAGAAAATTGGATGAAGTGAATTCAAAGCATTCAGAACTCTATTTTAAGCAGTCCCTATATGTGTTAAAAACATCTTTAGACTCGTTAGGTTATGCGTTTAAGTCTAATAGTGCAATGTCTTAGAGTTTGAGCAACATAATTTTTAGCCATGATGTAAGGAACGACTTATGACTTAAAAACAAAGATGTCGACAAATCGGCAAGATTTATGCTTTGAACGTATAAAATCTTTAATTAGACAACCAATTCTTCATGTGACTCTTAACAGTATCAGCTCCTGGGAAAATTTTTATCATTAAGGGTATACTTTAATCGATAACTATGTACAGTCTAATTAATATTCTAAGCATGAAGTTGAAAATTTCGATGTAATTATCAATTAGTAGCTTCTTCAACAAGGTTGACCATACCAACGAATGGGTATTTAGCGGAAGTGGATAGTATTTACTTGTGGTAAATGGTTTCATTTTTGGCACTCCTATGGTAATTTTGTGGTAACTGATTCGGCAAAGAATTGTACATGTGAAGGCGATGGGACTCACACGCAAATGAAAAATATCACTCTTGAATAGCTATAATGTAAATATTGAACTTATTAGGCTAAATGGCTCTAATTACCATGAAAGGAAGCGTTAACTTGAAACTGATGATCTTCGATTTAACACGCAAAGAATATTTATCTACAATTTTATATCATTTTTTTCAGTATCGATATTTAACCATGCATTATCGAAAAGACCTTATGAAATGAGCGTTTTCATATGCTATACCAGGGATTTTTTTAAGGGATTTTAAGTGGGGCAACCAGGAGGAGGGAGGTATTTTCGATTCAAAAAGTCTAAAAAAATTTAGGAATTACTTTAAAAGGGCTTTTAATTTCGTAGCGACAAGAAAAGCAATTTTCAGGAGTTGACCCTGTCTCTCCAGTGTAGTGTTAAAGTGAAAATGTTAACTATGAGCTGAAAATGTCTGGGTGTCTTGTTTAAACTTTTCTCCACGGCTTTTATCATTTTGAGCTATAGAATATCTACAATCAAACAGTTCGTGGTAACGAACTGTAAGTAAGGAGCGATCCGGCTCAATAGTAATCGAAACTCTAAAAAACGGAATCTTAATACCAATAGATATATCAAAAGAATAGCCTTTTTATGCTGATTTCAAATATATAAATTTCGTTAAGTTTAGTCTTACCCATCAAAGGTTAAGAGCATGAGAAATTTTCATTTTATATTTTTGCCAGAAGAAAGATCATGAATGCGTGTTAATTTGTTGTTTTTTCCCCCGGGGTGATCGTATTGGCCCAATAGTCCTAGAATATTGGAAGAGAGCTCATTTGAACCGAAATTAAAAGTTTTAGTGTCCTTTTTAAGTGACCAAAAAAAAATTGGAGAGAAACTAGCCCCCCTCCCCCGCCCCTTTTTCCCAAAACCGTCCGATAAAAATTTTGAGATAGCCATTTTGTAACCATAGTTGAAAGTCATCAAGAGTCATCATAGTTGAAAGGCCCAATAACTATGCTTTTGGGTATAACATTACCCCCCCCCCCCCCCCACCCCCCCCCCCCGCCCTTGGTACCCCCCCCCCCCCCCCCCCCCCCCCCCCCCCCCCCCCCCCCCCCCACCCCCCACCCCCCCCCCCCCCCCCCCCCCCCCCCCCCCCCCCTCCCCGCCCCCCCCCACCCCCCCCCCCCCCCCCCCCCCCCCCCCGCCCCCCCCCCCCCCCCCCCCCCTCCCCCCCCCCCCCCCCCCCCCCCTACAGCCTCAAGGGCTTTAAGTTAAAAATTTTCCCATTGTTTGCGCATAGTATTTGTTATTGGGATGCATGGATACATTTTGGGTGGGGTGGAGGACAAATTTTCTGCTAGGAGTTGGGGGAATTCTCCATGGGGAGGGAAGTTTCCAGGGAGTGAACTTGTCATGGGAAATTATACACTGGGGAATTTTCCAGAATTCTTATTGTAATTGTTCGGGGTAAATTTTCACCGGGATTAAATTGTCTAGAGGATATTTCCGTGGAAAGATCAGAAATTAAATTAAAAAGAAACAAGTTTTTCAACTAAAAGTAAGGAGCAACATTAAAACTTAAAACGAACAGAAATTATTACGTATATAAAGTGGTTGCCCCTTCCTCAACACCTCGATCTTTACGCTAAAGTTTGAATTTTGTCCGAATTCTTTAAGAATGACTCCTGAAACGGGCCGTTTAATTAGAACGATAAGACGTTTTTTTTAAGTACTAAAAAACTTTAGCGTAAAGAGCGCGATGTTAAGGATGGGAGAACCCCCCTTTATGTACGTAATAATTTCTGTTCGTTTTAAGTTTTAATGTGACTCCTTACTTTCAGTTGTAAAAGCTTGTTTTTTATTTAATAGGTAAATTTCAATAGGTTCCTGCAGTTTCACAGATCACTACCTATTTATTAAAAGTGACTAAATCTTCAATCGTTCGGCCAATATTCTGTTTTAAAACAGATTCAACGGGGGATTGTCACAAAAGACGAATACAGAAATTCTTTTTAAACATATTATCGTCCTAATAAAACAGTTCTGTATAAGTTTTACATTCAGGGGTTAGATGCTCCTTGCCCTTTAAATATTTTCTTGATTCCCTCTATTAAAAATCTGCGGCTTCAAACCTAGGAGGTCAGACCCTCAAATCTGGTTCTCAATCAGAGGCTAGTCTAAAGTTCAAGCTTCTTTCGGAAAAATCTTAGATTTCACCCAAAACTATTTAACAAAGTGCAGTTCTCGCGTTTAGGGGGAATTTTCAGCCTGTTTCACCCTCGTAAAAAAAACGATTTCGTCTTCGTTATACTTACAGAGAGGATTTGATTACACGACCCCCCTCGAAGTCATCACCCATTCCGCAGTATAGTAATTCAAAAAAATATGAACGGTCTTGTAAATTATAAAGTCTAGCTCATACTTTTTAATTAAAGCAAGACTTAAGTAGAATATGCGAGTTCAAGATCGTTTTTACTCATTAATTGCAGATACTTTCCTAAAGACAACAATTACTTTTTGCATTTCAGAAACGCTAATATTGAAACACCGATTCTTGCTTTTTCTTCTGCTTCCCGGTGCTTTGATGTTTATAATCTACTGCGGTGGCTTATTCGCATAAAAGCTGTCAAAAACTGCAATAACTAGCAGTATTCTTTTGAGGGAAAAACGGTATTCACTTAAAATATTCAGATTCTAGGGGGGAGAAGCACAAACCTACAGCCTCTGAAACGAGAGGGGGGATCTATTAAGGTGGGTAGGGTAAGAACTTCACCGCTTTCCTAAGTGCAAGGACTTTTAAAACTTCCTGCAATTTTGTATTTTCTAAGTAATTTGTCTGCGTTTGTGTAAAAATCACAGTAGACAGAATATACCAGTAAGCTTATCTCGGATCATTTCTGGTCTTCGTTCTCGGTGCGAACAAAAAGCTCCTCCCACTTATTTCTGCATTAGTGGGAATGCGGGTTAGTCTGTTTCCGATTGTTTCCATGCACTTTGTTGGAAACAATCGGAAACAGACTAACCCGCATTCCCGCTAATCTGACTTCGCTTATGTTTATATCTGCAAAAACGTTCTCCGGAGCACTCGCACCCCGGTCCGGGTTTTATAAATGGGTGAGATAGAGAATGATCATACTGGATAATTATATGAACTGTGGTAAAAATGGTCCCCGAAAATGCTGCCCTCCTTAAGATTACACCTGACACAAGTATCCGGAACAAGCGCAATGTAAGGTTAAACATTTGTAAGGGGGAAGGTAAGTGAATGTCATTGACACGATTATCACGCTTAACCCCCCCCCCCCCCTCAACTAATCGTTGTTATAGCAAATCCCAATAATAGTATGGCTATCCATGTGTCTAGACGGTATTCGGTTTTGGAAATAGAAGTGAAACTAGACTGAAGTTTTCAGTCTCCGAAGATCTGCTATTCAAAAACATTGCCGATAACGCGGTTAGTGTTGGGGCTGCTTAAAGATGACTCTGAAGAAATTATTTGTATATTTTTGTTCTTTAGGAAAATAATCCTCTAAAGTTTCCTGGCTACCATAATGTATTAAATAGGCCTAAGGCTTTGACTTGCTGGAGAAAAAAAAATATGTTAAACAGTTTAGATGTCATTTAATGCTGTATCACCAAAAGCTTTCATATTGATTTTTACACCTTGTCTAAAGAAATCTCGACGCCAAAACTTAGCTTGTTATCAAAACTTGTTTGATTTGGGACTCCTTGAAGTTCTCCCGACAGCTTTCTATAAAAAAGAAGCCTCACTCAAAAGCTTTGCTTTTTCTGATGAACGGTTTCGTTGACTCGTGACAAAAAAGAAAAGTTTATTGATAAATGAAAAAATAGCTAATAGAAAGTGATCTTCAAGCTATATCTTTAGGGGGTCAATCGTAAGAGATATCGGGGGGGGGGGGTCCGGTGACTTGAAAAATAGGCTCTTGGAAATTTTCTTGAAGAGGGGGGGGATTAGAATAAAAATCTTTTATTATGAATTTTATTTACCCACTTCAGGGGTGTAGGTATTGGTTCCAACAAGGTGCGTTTTCAGGGAGTTTTTAGGGGAGCATTAATAAAAAACTAAAGTTTATTTGATTATTTTTAAAAGAAGGGTTCAGAAACTATGGAATTTTAGGGTTTTAGGGAGTGAATCGGGGGGACCTCCCCCTTTACGTATATTCTCAGATTCAGAACTTGGGGCATTATTAGTTTTTGCACGCCTCCCTATACAACGCAAGTGTCTTTCTTGAAATATATCTAAATGGTGCCCCATGAAATGTTGCACCATGGGAAAAGTGCATCCCTCCCTCCCAAGCTGAGCCATAAACCCCTACCACCCCAAGATACGCAAGCATTAATCCAAGTTATTTTCTTATTAGAGGGATTGAAAATTAGGTTTAGAAAAAAGGTAGGCTCTTTTTAAAATACGTTTTTTATTCAGTTTTTTTGGTTGTAATATTATGATTTTATAGCTTAGTTATAGTAAGTTTCGATTAATTAGTTTAATTTTATATATTTACTTTAGTCGGTGGATGGTAGCTGGTAAGGCTGACCCCGAAATGCCCAAGAGAATGTATATTCATCCAGATAGCCCCTCTACCGGTGAACAATGGATGCAAAAAGTAGTTTCGTTTCATAAATTAAAACTGACGAACAACATTTCGGACAAACATGGCTTTGTAAGTAGCCATAGCCAATTTTTGGTAATTATCTGTTTATTTGAAGGGCTCTGATTAAGTGAAGGTGCTACAAGTTCGAGGGGGAGGAATATTTCCCATTTATTGAGTATTGTTCCGAAAGTTGCTTCGCTTCAAAAGTCAAAACTGACTATCATATTTCAGACGTAAGGTTTTGCTAGCAGATGAGGAATCTATTTGGTAATTTTGAATTTACTTTGAAACTTGTAATGGATTTAGCCCTAGCCAATTTGTTGGTAATTATCTGTTTATTTGAAGGGATTTCGTTAAGTGAGATTGTTAAAAGTTTGTGGGGAGGAATATATCCTATTTATTGAACATCATTTTGACAGTTGCTTCATTTCAAAAGTCAAACCTGATTGTCAGCATTTCAGACAAACAAGGTTTTGCTTCAACCTTTTCGAATTTCGAACTTATTTTGAAGCTTATTTTGAATTTATTTCGTTTTATTGAATTTATTTTGACTTATTTTGAATTTATTTAGCTCAACAACTCTATATTATTTGGAAGAAAGATTCAATGTTTTAAAATTTATTATTTTGTGCAGCTTCAAATTCAAAATTGAATATCAGTATTTTGAACCAATATAACTCGGTAAGTAGACACGGGTGAATTTTGGTAATTACGTGTTTATTGGATGGGCTCCAATTAAGTCCTACAGTCAAACAGTTTCAAGGTGAATGGATATTTTATTTATAGAAGAGGATTTCAAAAGTTGTTCTGGTTCAAAAGTTATAAGTGATCCTCAATGTATGACCGTTTCCTGCCCCTCCCCTCACTATAATATCTTTCCGATAAAATGAGAAAAACTATCGTTGATTTGAGATAAGATAAATTGTTGTACTTACTTAAATGGTTCCAAAACATATATAATATATATATATATATATATATATATATATATATATATATATATATATATATATATATATATATATATATATATATATATATATATATATATATATATATATATATATATATATATATATATATATCTTCACGTTCTGCTTATTTAAATTTTTTGCCAAATCAACTCGTAAAGATTTGTTTACTTAAGTAAATTCAAGCTGGCACTTAAATATTTACCCAGATTCGTTTGGGTTCAAGTATATTGACTTTGAAGGTGTTATATACGATAACAGAGGCCTTGTAAAATGGAACACCGCCATTCTTGTACAAACAGAGCATTAAACCAATATCTTTGACGCCAAAATTTACAACCCCCTAATGAAAAATCAATTCTACAACCCGTGAGGGGGTCTTAAACGTAAGCCAGTTGTGTACAATGACAAATCATTTGTAAATGCTCAGATGTTCCAACCTGTGAATCTTGAATGTATAAACTTGTTATTGCCGCTGAGAAAAACTTTCAACGATTAAAAAGAAATACCATCTTGTTTTAGTGGAATGTTAGTATTTCGAGGCGCATTTACTTTTATAAAATTGTAGAAGATAAGCTATTGATTTTTTTTTTTTTATATGACTAGTTGGCTATTGATTGAAAAGTGGTCTTTTAGGTATCGCTCTCAACTGACGCGTTCATCTGGTCAGGCATTTTAAAAACTGTGAACGTTTATATGCACTAAAAACCTGCAATATCAAATAAGAAAAATATAACTACGTCTGTACAAAAGGTGTTAATTCTATTTTTCATAGAAAAAATTGTAAATTCCTCTAGTGGGTGATACCCTGTGGTTGCATTTCCAGAGTCGCATTTTCATTCTTTGCTTACTATGTTGAGATTGTACTTCATTGTAGGTAGGGGACACTAGACATGCTTCAGTGCTTCTAGTTCAAAAACTGTTCAGCTATACACTGTATTTATTCTTATTTTTCTCTTTTTATCTAAATCCCCGAAAAAAACTGTTTTTGCTCTCTGGAAATATTTAAATGAAAACTTTCAGGGATGGGTCTATAGGCTAAAGTATGTCCCAGGAATGTATTTTGAAGTAACTATATCCACTCCTTCTCCTTCTAGAGGATCCTGACCTTTGATGACCTTTAAAAATATGTGTGTTATAAGAGTGAAACCTTCCAAAATAGATCGTCTGCTTAAATGAAGTACAACAAAATTGTTTTCAGCTTCATAACTTTGCTCAATCCAATTTACAAGGTTTTAAAGATATGCAAATACATTTTCTAAATTAAAAAAAACAAACATTGATATGGCTTATAATTTACTCAAATAACAGGAATTGAATTTTCAGAACTAAAGCCAGAGAAAAAAGAAACTGATAGCCTAACTGAAAATTAAGGTAAAATGTTGTTTTGTCAAAATTTCAATAGGTAATAGACCTGTCATTTGGGCAAATTTCAGGACCCTCTTGAGGGAGAAGGAGTGGAGGTAGGTACTTCTAAATACCTTCCTGGGACATACTTTAGCCTGTAAACCCATCCCTGAAAGTTTTATTTTCCTAACCTAACACCTTTCCAAGATAGCCAAAAGTAGCTAAACTAGACTTTTACCAACAACTTATAAAACGTGTAAAAATGATATTTCGTCGTTTCACACCTAATGTTGTATTTGATGTGCTCACATTTCGAAACAATCGCCAAAAACCATTTGACAGGCTTTTCTCGCAGGCAGTGACGTCAAACAAGGGAGGATAAAATTTCCCCAATAGATTTTGAAAATTACCTCCTTCTTCCTCATTGAATATACCTTTTTTTTGGTATTTTGATACTTGTCAGTTATCCAGGCCACACTCAAGTTCTTGTCCTGAGTAAAATCAGTTTTTCTGTCTGCATTCAGAGATAATTAGTTTAATCTCAGTGAGATAAACTACTATGTAGGCATATTTTTAATTAAATATATGATATAGAGTTGGTTAGGTTAGGTTATGTAAGGTTATAATGCGTTCTGGGCGGCCTGCTTTCCATAATCTTCTGTTGTAGTTTCTATAATTTTGTTACTAAAGTATTATATTTTCATGATATTTTGGTCTATTTCATTATGATTAGATTAACTTCACTTCTTGAGTGTCGTCGGGATAACTGACAAGTACTGGCATTTTCCATTGAAAGAATTAAAAAAAGACAAATATGCCCCCCCTCCCCTAGACTTTGAAAAATGAATTTTACCACTCCCTCTCCCCCCAAAATTTTTTTGAATTGATGCCACTGCTTGTAGGGAGGGTCCACTGCTCATAGGGAGGAACACAGATGAGAAGAGTCAAAATGTGATCGAACGTACATTATCCTCCTAATACTTCCCTTGAGAAAAGTTTAGCAACCTATTTTTTTTTTGTTTTAATTCAAAAGTCAAAAGTGTGATCAAAACTTCACACTCAAAAGTGTGAAGATGTAGATACAACCTTACGCATAACAGCAACGATTTTTGCTCGCCTATAGGGTTTAAAAAAGCCAAACTTAACCCCTCTACTCATCTTGGTTGATTTGGGCTCATAGAAATCCATTTTTGAAGCGTCAGACCCCTTATCTATGAAAAATATGCTGACCTTAAGACTTAAACTGAGTGCACCTATGATCATAAGCATTTAACCCCTCAGATTTCGAAGCCAGACTTTATGACTTATAATGAAAAAAAAATCAATAGAACTTCTTTAGATACTCAAGGCGAGAGTGTAGTAAGTAGGTATACCTGACTGTATTTAGGACGTACCCCAATTATACAGTGATTGTTTGATTATACTTATTTCAGCATACCAGATAAACCGTGTCTATTTAAACAAAGGTTGTGGGTTATGTTAGCTGTAGTGTGAGACCTTTGACGTTTTTAAATATTAGAACGTGATAGGTAAGTCTGGCGTTAATTGTAGTATCGTAACTTCAGACCTGCCTAAGTTATTTTGGCCGAAGTCCACACACTTTTAATTTCTATGGCCTAAAAATCTCCCAATAATGTCCCCCCCCAATAATGTGAAGAAAAAAATATTACATATCCCATGCCCCTTGACTATCTGGATATGGACCCCTCTTACCCCCCTCCCCCCCAATAAAAATTTGGAGATTGCCCCTGGTCCTTGCCAAAATTCAATATAAATAAACTCTTTGACATTGAATGCCTTTTTTTCTCAATTTTTAGTGGCGAGTTCTAGATATGGAACTCAGGAATCATACTCCAGTATAAATTCTATTTTATCAAAAATCTGATTTATTCCCATGAGATATACCCCCAATTTATCCCATAATGTGCTGTAATTATTTGTAAATATTTATATTCACTTATGAGAACTAGGTTAACTGCCAAAACCGAGAATTACAACAACACCGAAAATTTTCTGACAAATATTCCCCCAACTCTCTAGACAAATTTGATAACCCTGTTAGCAAATATTGATTGGAAATTGAAGACTTCTGACCGCAAATTCGTTTATCTCTATCTGCTATGTCTCGGTAATTTATCAACCCCCACCCTCTCTAACAGATGTCATTGATATCACCCGGATCAAATAGAAAATAAAAGACAGAAGGCTAAATATATCCCCTTGGTAAGATATTCGACAGATAACCTCCACGCTTCGTGGAGTCGCAGTTCGGCGGCTAATAACACAGCTTTCAAAATTGACCATAAATTTTATCAGGGAATGTTCTTAGCGTGAATACAATAAAATAAGGTGGGTACAATAAAATAGCATGGATACAATAATAGCTCTGTATCTTTCATTTTTGTTTCTGTAGTGAGTTTCCAGTACGAGAGGTAAAACAAAGTTATGTATTATCTATGAACTCATCTTTTAGTGGATTTGACGAAGAAATGGAGTCGCTATCGCTTTAGCTGCGCATAGAGGAATAAACGAAGAATTTTTCCTTGAAGTCAGTCCAAAGAACTGTTCTAAGAGAGTTCTAGAAACTTGGGCTTTAAACGTAGCTTAAAAGGAGCTTCAGGTTCGTGAAAAATCCCCTTGGATTTCCTAATCTAAATTCGGTAGTATGTACCTATAGTCGTCACGGTGCGCAAGGAAAGTACCGTTTCCTGGTACGTACGCAGGGGGAGGGCCTCCGGGCCCCCCAAATCTGACAATTTTTTTATTTTCTCATAATTTTCTTATACTTCTCACAAAATAAGGGATTCGAAGGATTTGCCCTCCCCCCCCCCGAAACAAATCCGTGTGTACGTGCCTGACCGTTTCCGTCACGATACACAAGGAAAGTGCTGATTTGGGTCAGATGGATAATGAGTATCTACAGGGGGTCAGACTGGGCATCTGGCCCCCCCCCCAAGGGGATTGAAGTCCTGCAAGATACTAAATTTTGCCGTATTCAGAACAAATCTATCACTTATGGACAACAGTTTTTACCCCCTCTCCATAGAAGGATTGTATATTTTCCCTTGGCAGCTGCATTTTTTGTGTTGCTGCAAACGTTCAAAATTGCCTAATTCCTCATTTTTGTAGATGGGAGCTCGAAACACCTACCACAGGGCTATTTATCGTGGCGACTTTGCTAAGGTAATTTCATTAAGATCTCTTGCCCGCTTGGGGTTTTTTTTCTCCTTTTTTTCAAAAATCCGGCAAATTTTCTTGGGCTTATAGCTTTTGATGTGAAACTTTAAACATGATGGGTGTTATATATTTGGAATCACATGCTTAAGCGTGATACTCCTTCAAGGAGAGTCATATACAAGGAAAAGAGCGATTTTAAATCCAACAAAATTGATTTTGATGCATTTAGTTAGTTTTTTTTTCTTTTACCTTCTTCCACGAAAAAACTCAAATCCTCCTTACTAAGCCGATTGATTTTTCTTTGTATATCCCTTGCAAAGATCTTAATGAAAAAAGAGTTTCTAAAGCTATTGATTTGGTATTAGGATATTTTCTTTTTTTTGATATTATTATTATTATTCAAAAAACATGGGACAAAATAGACTTATTGGATGTCAGAGATCGTTGTCTTACTGTTTCTAGGAAGCCTAATGGCCGTGTTATGTACTTGCAACTTTTCATGTACTTGGAAAATGCTACTCAGAAGTATGCTTAACTATATCGTTGACATGTCATTCCACGTTTAGAAAGCTCCGTTATACTTTTCTACTTATTCTTTTTGATTGAGAAAACAAAAAATTTAGGGAGTGTTCCCATGCGATTCTAGTTCAAAATCCAAGCGGTAAGGCATAGCACCCATTAGAAGTTTCGGAAAACCATGTTTAAGACAAGAATTTAAACGGGTCGCTCAAAGGAAAAGTATCTTAGTTAATCTATTTGTTCACATGATTTTTTTATATATATTTTTTGGTTCTTTTCAAGATACCAGTAGTCACGCGTTAAGTGAAGTTTCGTTAATGCTAATGAAATAAAACAAAATAGGATGAAAATATAATAGTTCAGAAAACAAATTTGGGCTATATATTTTTACATAAGGGGGGGGGGGGGGGGGTTAAAGCATAGAATGTACTAAATGTGTAACGTAACCTACCTTTTATTCCCCCTAAGCCTCCAAAAAAGTATAGTTTAGAAATTGTTCCTGGAGAGAGAAACCCTTTATTTTACAGTGGCTCACCGGGTAATGCTATCTGATCTTCAATACAATCGCGTGACTACTGGTATCTTGAAAAGAACCTGTTTTATGTATATATATATATATATATATATATATATATATATATATATATATATATATATATATATATAATATATATATATATATATTAATTAGAAAAACTTTTGTCTACAAAATAAGTTTTTCAAGAAAAGTAAAGAACTCCATTAAACCAAAGATTAGCAAAAATAAAATCAAATAATCTACCAAGCGTGAAACTACCACAAAATCAGAATCGATAAATAAATGAAACCCAAAACGAACAGAAATTACTATAAACAACCAAGTCAAACTTAAAACGAGCAGAAATTAACATGAGTTGGGCTCAAAACCCCTATGCCTTCCTAAGGCCAGAACATAATTTGCACTTTACTGAAAAAATTTATAAAATGTTTTTACTTTTATAAATTTAATAAATCAAATAATATTAACATTTTGATTACTAAATATCAGTATATGTATATTAAACTGACAATGCACATTCATTTGTATTTTTTTTTTTTCAGTAAGGTGCAAATTATGTTCTGGCCTTGGGAAGGCCTAAAATTATTTTATTTTAATATATATCAGAAGTGTTCCGTCAGAAAAGTCTTCTGATCATCTGCCGTATGACTCATCGTGACTTTGAATTGTGGGTGCGATAGTTAGGAAATTGGTTAAAACAAACACTGAAAGAGACACGATATGCACTTACATTTATTTTGGAAGGGACCCTACATTTAGTGGGATATGTTGGTAATAATGTTCAGGATAAAAAGAAATACTATATGTAAATTTAAACTTTTATGCTACATATCATATAAACATTGATGTCTCCATAGTGGCGGATCCAGAGTGGGGGGGGGGATGCACCGCCTTAGCGTAGTCTAAAGTAGTGTAATTTACTTAATTAACTCAAGTTTGCGTTAATGAAACTTGCTCCTAACGCAAGTTTATCGGATCAACCTTTTTGCCCCCCCAAGGCTTCAAGTATGTTTTTAAAGAACATAAAAATATAAATACCTTACTAATTAAAATTCTAAGCAAATAGAAAAAATTCACGTTTAAGTGTGAATTTTATAAACTAATAGTCAAAACTAAAAAAAACGAATGATCATTATAAAGTTAAAGTTGGTTTATCCACCCTATTTTTGTCTGTCCCCTCGAAAAAATCTGATTTGGCGCAAAACATGATCAGTTAAAAGACAACTATATATTAAAATGTTGGTATCAGGTGTTAAAACCGAAATTGTACACCAGATTACAAGACAGAAGCCCCTGAAGGTAAAACAGCAAATGTTAAGACCGGTTCAATTTTGATGGGCTAAATATTGACTAAAATAGCTCCAACATTTTTGTGTTGTAAATTGACTTTTTTCAGCACATTAAAGTTGAGTTTGTGTGTGGCAATCGTGGAAAAAAAGATTAGCTCGCTAATAATTTAAATTCTCGAGTAAGTTTCCCAAGTTTTAGGACTTCGACTTTTTGCTCTTTGTTTGGCAGACTTTGACTTGACCCATATTCAGGTATGAAAAATTCCAAAGAAAATATATATATATATATATATATATATATATATATATATATATATATATATATATATATATATATATATATATATACATATATATATATATATATATATATATATATATATATATATATATATATATATATATATATATATATATATATATATATATATATATATATATATATATATATATATATATATATATATATATATATATATATATATATATATATATATATATATATATATATATATATATATATAATATATATATATATATATATATATATATATATATATATATATATATATCTTTGCGTAGGAGTTGAGCCAAAAGGTTTAACAGACTGACATGACGATTTGAGTTTACAATTTAAAATTAAAAGTAGCATAAATTTTCTAAACTTTAAAGAAATTTGGGTATAGTTTAACCGTTGAATTTTGGGGAATACGACATCTCTTTATTTATTTTACTCCATTTAGTTTTTGGGAAATAATTCAACCTACCAACGATCCCTGTAACATATTCTACCCGGAGGGAAGTTGAAGTATGTTTTGGTAGTGGTGTGTATTTGGGTGGTGGGTGATAGGGTTAACCTCCTTTACTAGATTTGTCGCCACCCCCTTTAGCTTCAATTTTTTGTTTTGTATTTTCATAGAAAAATACCCCTTTTTTGGGTTTTGGTTATATAAAACTATCCCTCCAGATTTTGAAGAATATATTTCCCTTTCCCCCACAACATTTAGTGCATTGGCGCAACCGGGGTTTGCGGTTTAAGAAGTTCAAATTGTATTCAGATATGCCCTCTAATGTCAATGGTTGTTAATTTTATGTTTTTTCTTCTTCTTTTTCAAACCCAAATACGGAATAGGTTTGTAATGTTAGTGTTAGTCGTGAGAAGACCACACCAAGGATTTCATGGTGGGTGGAAGGGGGTTTGCTTAAGAAAAAAACACATTCTGGGTCTGTTTTGGCCGCTGGAGGGTACATATGTAATATATCGTATTCTGGGGTGGAGGACCAAACTGGAAGTCCCAATGGGTACGGCAAGGAGTAGCGGTGTCATCTTAAGGCTTGGGTGAGTAAATGTGAGCAACAAGAGGAATTTTTTGCCCCTTATAGATTTGAAAAAAGGTATGTGGCAGATCAACACTAAAACTTATAGTTAAATCCGAGCCTAATGAACCTAACTAAGTTATCTAAAGACTTTTTTTGTAAGCCAAGCCCCCGTTGTGAAAAATTACGTGAAGACTCACGAGTAGTGGGTCGAACAATTGTAAAAGTTTGAATCTAACCTCTAACCGGTTTTTTAATCTGGTTAAACTAAAACCGGTCTTAGGAGCTGTCACTCTTTACCAATGCTGTACATTTAGATGCGCTACTTTTTCCACTGTACATCAAACATTTCGCCAAACTGTAACTAACCGCTCAGTGCATTAACAAGCATTCGACACTCGACACTCGACAGTTCTAACGACATTAGACACTTCCAACAAGCATGATACGTGCCACCTTGAATGCAAAGTTTTTGAAAATCGGTAATCCTTCGGGTCAGTCCAAGATTACAAAACCCAGTTAACAAATAGTGTGAAACCTTTTGATTGCTACTGCGTTCGAACAGAGTGAACTCCGATTGTATAATATCAAGTTTATTTTTTAATATTCAAAACAATTTTAAGTTTACCATTCAATAATAGCTGTCCAATACAGTTATTATTAGGATTAATATTTTCAATAAAATTATATTAAATAATAATACGTTTAGATTTAAATCCGTCTGTAAGACGCCACTTTTCTAGTCGTCTGATTAAACGCTGATAAGGACGTGTTTATCCAAAACTCTTTAAAACATGTATTTTTGTTTCGGAAGTTTTTGATCATGAGAAACTTGACATTGATTTTAGTTAGCGGCAATTTTATTCTGTTTAAGTGAAAAATAATAAGATAATTAAATAAATAAAATTCTTGGATATTCCTCCTTTTGCAATACTGTGAAATGTTGACATGGAGAAAAAATTATGATTTTACTATCAACCAATAGATGAATTCTCTGTCCTTTGCAAAAACGGACAATTAATTTGACATTCATTTTTCTTACTAAGACCCAAAATTATTCGGAAGGGGGAGGAGGAACAGTTAATCATTTTTGACTAATCTGTTGACCAAATAGGCGATTAAAGTCACAACAATTGCTCAAATTTGAACGTGTTTTTATCGACGTTCATTTTTTTTACAAAAAAAACTAAGACAAACAACTACATATTTCTCCAACACATGAGAGCTCTGGGGGGAGTTTTGCCACTTAGTCCCCATAGGTTTCCCCCTAAAACAAATAATTCCGACTCATCTGATGAGCAAAATTTCAAATTGAAGAAATTTTAAAATGTTTAGAAGATCGATGTTCTCCATCTACCTTGTAATTTGCGTTAGAAACATTTTAAAGTTACAAATAATACCCATCAGAATAGAATTACATAGTAATAAATTGAACATAAGCAACCAATAAATTGATTAAATTTAAAAATCTTTTGATTTTCATTCTAAATTTTGCCAGTGTTTTAGTCATGTCATTCACAAGATCTGGCCTGAAGTAGCTAGAAAACAATTGTTGAACATTTAAAGGAAAATAAAGGTCTCGAAATTTAGAAACGTGCACCATATACAGTGAACCATTTAAAAGCAAGTTAGCCATAGTTGTTCTTTTTTTAATAGAGCCAGCTAAAAATGAAAAAAAAAAAACAAACACAGAAGAAGTAAAAAGGCTAAATTTAATTTAGCAGATTTGGGTGAGAAATAAGCCATGACAGCAACCCTGCGTACGGGAAAACTAAGTTTTAAAGGTCTCGAAATTGAAAAAAAATCCACCATATACAGGGAACCATTTAAAAGCAAGTAAGCCACAGTTGTTCTTTTTTTAATAGAGCCAGCTAAAAAATGAAAAAAAAAAAACAGAAGAAGTAAAAAGGCTAAATTTAATTTAGCAGATTTGGGTGAGAAATAAGCCATGACTGCAACCCTGCGTACGGGAAAACTAAGTTTTAAAGGTCTCGAAATTGAAAAAAAATCCACCATATACAGTGAAGCATTTAAAAGCAAGTAAGCCACAGTTGTTCTTTTTTTAATAGAGCCAACTAAAAAAATGAAAAAAAAAACATAAAGTAAAAAGGCTAAATTTAATTTAGCAGATTTGGGTGAGAAATAAGCCATGACTGCAACCCTGCGTACGGGAAAACTAAGTTTTAAAAGGTCTCGAAATTGAAAAAAAATCCACCATATACAGGGAACCGTGTTCAAGCCAATAAGCGATGGTTGTTCTTCTTTATAGAGAGTTCTGGCTAAAAACCTAGAAAAGAAAAAACAGAAAAAGAAAAAAAAATTGTAGGTTTGGGGGAAAGATGTAATTGCAACCCTGTTTAAGCCACTCTCATGACAAAGGAAATAAACACGAGGATGAGCATACTGTTTAAGAAAAATATATGGTTCAGTTTCAACAGCATCATATTTGCTTATTTTTGGGGTATTTTCTTCAGAAAATGTATATGTGAATTCGTTGAACTTCAATTGCAAACACTCAAAATTCAATTAGCTCAAGTAAACAACCGTATCTTAAAACTCGGCGCCGAAAATTAATGAATTGTCATTAATATTTAACCACTGTATTTTATGGCAGTACAGTAAAATTAGTAAAAAGAAGAGAAGGTAGGATAATAAAAATACCCTAAACTTTACTAATTATCTTTACACCAGCTAAAGTCAAAAATGGTTTATAACAGTCTTCCTGGGTATTTAAAAACATGATTGTAGGAAATAGACTATTTTTCAGACAGTTCTTACATTAAAGAGGTAG
Source organism: Artemia sinica (assembly GCA_027921565.1). Lineage (NCBI taxonomy): Eukaryota > Metazoa > Arthropoda > Branchiopoda > Anostraca > Artemiidae > Artemia > Artemia sinica. Next base: position 20,641,704 of record CM051275.1, read on the forward strand.
TATTTTGTAATTTTAGGATCAATAAAAACTGTTAAATAAACTTTTATGACTTCCCACCAGTTTTAAATTCTCTACGTGAAAAGTTCACACCAGCAAATCCAATTTGTCACAGAAGAGCATCACGTTGATGACATGACCTTAGTTTTATGACGGTGATGGTGATTAAACTATTTCTTGTAAATTTAGTGCTTCCGCTGTAGTTTAACATACCATTAACAGGAAAATGAACCTTTAAGCACGAAGGACATCAAAATAAAATCATTTTTTCCCTTGGGACCCACATTAGCACCGGCGAAATTTCCTCAAAATCCTGGGGATGGGACAATGTTGGTGCCAATTTTCCCAAACCAAGTAAAAATGACAGTGAAAAATGAGCCATTTAGTTCCATAGACGTAGATATACTAAAGGAAACTGACCCGTTTCTGTGGACCCTTGAATTATGCAGGCTTATCATAGTTTTGACAAGATTTTTGAAGAGACTAAATTTCAGCTGGGGGTAAACTAGGGTCGGGGGCAAATTTAGGTCTGAGAGGGCAGTTTCCCCTGCCCCATACCAAATTACGCCCATGCATAACATGTCTATTCATACCTAAAAAAAACGGAAGTTTTTAAGATAATTCTTTTAGTTGTTTTTGAAGTAAAATTTTTTAGGCCAATTTCAAACTTTATGCCACGTTGAACTGTGAAAATAAATAAGCAAAACCAATTAATTAACTTTGACGTCACTTTTCTTCCATAAAAATTCAAGTTTCAACGATTTGTCGTTCTCCAAACACAACTACTCCTTTATTCAAATGAAGGCTAGAAGACCTTCTTAAGCTGTTTAATGCCGTAGGTTTTTAGCTGTTTTTTCGGATTTCTCATAATTTTTGGTAGTTTTTTGTTGTAGTCTTACGACTTTAATGTTTGAATGACAATTTTGTAATCTTTCCGTTAAATGAGGACAGCTTTATCCAACTACAGAATTTTTTTTTCTGGTTCTCCTCCTTTTAGATTGTAAAACATGTAAAATAGGCAAAAAACATGTGAAAATAGGATAATTTGTGCTAAAAAATTAGTTTCAGTATTACACAATTAACTAAATGTTGTTTTAACAATAAACTTAGCTTTCAACAATATATAAATAACCAAACCATAAATAAAATCAATTTAAAACAACTCAAAAATTGAAAATGTAGAACAATAAAAAACAACTTATAATAATTAAAAACTTTAGAATAATAATTAAAATCAGCTTGAAGTTTTGAGCTACGCTACATTCCATGGACAAAATATTATTTAGGCCTTTTTTCATATATTTTTGTATTTTTTGTCCTTAAAAAAGTTTTCCACCGCATCAAGAGGCAAGACTGGATGACAATGATGCGTATGAAAAAAAATATAGAAAGGTTTTTGAATAGCTGGGGTATATTTTGAGAAATACCCATTACCCAGTCATATCATACACGGCATATAACAAGTAATTAGATGTGCAAAAACGGCACTTCTATTGTAAGTAACTATACACATTTATTAAAATAAATTATTCTTAAGAGGACGTCGTTAACACCCTTCTTTTGTCGGTGCCTGAGGTCCCGTCACTTAAGAGAGTAAGAAACCTATTTTGCACAATGAATTCTTCCCTTGTTTATGATGCTAAAAGTAAAAACTCTAGACACAGCAGAAGTATACGATTAATATATTCATTAAGCTTCACTCTGTTTCTTCTACAATTATATTTATAAACTGGCAGCATTTACTAGCATTATGCTTTTACGAAAGCTGACCAACCGTGTAGAATTTTACCAGTTAGATATTTCTAAATAGTATGAAAAAGGGGTTGCAGGATTTCAAGTGTGACCTATCAAATATAACACAGAACTTAATATTTGATCATGTGTTACATGAATTTTTAGGTTATAAAATACGTAACCACCCAAAATCTGAAAAATTTTATGTAGATAATTTATTGTCCCCAGTTGCAATATATCTAGTTATCAGGAAAGTACGCAAAGCTGTTTCCTTCTGCCCTTACGCCCCGAAATCCCAAGATGTTTACCGTTTTTCTAGAATTTTCAATACGTCGTGTTGTTTTTTTTTGTCCCTTCGAAACGCTGGGCCCTCCTAAAATAAATTCTGATTACCTGCCTTATATTTATCAATTACATTTGGTTTAATAATATAAGACAAAACGATTAAAATTGTTCAACTAGGTTTAAACATGTAAAATTGTAGTGCTCAGATGACATTTTAACACTGTCTTGTAAAAATTTCGGCTTGGAGTTTCTTCGTCTAGAATTTATATTTTTGCCTTGATTTCATAGAGGTGATTGTTAACGCTAAATGATTTTTTATATTCTAAATTATTAACAACAAATTTTAGCCCTTAATTACTAAATACTATTTTTCTAAATAAAAATAGATAGTCAATACTATAAATTAATGATTCCTAAAGCTTAGTTCCAGAAGACTTCATTGACAACAGTTTTTCTACGTCAATAAGAATCCCAAGATATCTAATAACCTTTATGAGATTAATAATCATACCTCATAATCTCATAACGTTTAAGAAATTACAAAAAGCTTTTTTACCCTGAAATGCTAAATAAACTAAACATGTTTTCGTTCGTATATTTAAATATAAAAGCCCTTCAATGACCCGAAAGTTGTGTTTCAATAAGGTAATCGCGTAGAAATGAAACTAAAAACCCTAGAAATGGCAAAATTACTTTGTACTTTAGCTATTACATGATACTTTCTTAGAGACTGATTTTGCACCTAGATGTCAGCGTTTGTCATGCTTAAAACTAACGAGCATAAAAAATCAAATCTTGAAGCGAACCCGGGTGCCCTCCAATCTTTTTGGTCACTTAAAAGGGCACTAGAACTTTAATTTTCGTTCGAATGAGCCCTTTCACTATATTCTAGAGCCACTCGGTTAATACGATCACTCCAGGAAAAAAAAAAAAAAAAAAACAACAACAAACACGAATCCGTGATCTTCTTCTGGCAAAAAATACAAACTTACACATTTTTGCAGATAGAAGTTTGAAAACTGTATAATAGGGTTCTCTGATGATGTGGTTTTCATTAAGGTTCTACGACTTTTAGAGGGTGTTTTCCTTTTTTTCGAAAATAAAGCAAATGTTCTCAGGCTTTTGGTACATATCTTTTGGTACAAAAATTCCCCTTTTTAGAGTTTCAGTTACTATTGAGCCGGGTCGCTCCTTACTTACAGTTCGTTACCACAAACTGTTTGATCATAAAATCCTACAATGTATCTCATACCACTTTTTTGTTTATATGTGGAATTTGTCACTTTAGCCGGTTTAAAGTCACATTTACTCACGATTTACTTTCACCCGGTTTTCAAAACTAACAGGTCATCAAGATTGACATAGTTCAAGAAACAATTGTTTTTGGCGACAGGCGGCACAGTGAGACAGAGCTTAATATGAAAACCATCACGGCACTTGAGAACAAGGCTATCGGCGCCTTGCCCACCACAGAGTAAATACCCTTTTGGGACGGTGACAAGCCAGAGGATCATTTTGACAAACAACAGCGGCAATTTTGAAATTTTAGAGGTGTGGTATTTACCGAAATTTGATACTATTTCAGGTGACAAGAGAAAGTCAGTCAAGTCACTTTAATAGAAGAATAGTAAATAGACAGTAACAATTTGAAGAATAGTAATTATGTGAAATGCACTTTTTAGCGTGGCACTTGCTTGAAATATTGAAAAGCTTTAAATTCTTCACTTCAGTTTCATAAGCAGCTGACTGGAAGAAAATTTTCAAATGATGGATAGATTTCATAAATTTAGGAATTAAGTTTCGGTACTTACGCATTATATGGGCCTTTACAAGGAAAACCAGTCACAAAAAACCCGTCAGACGGGTTAATTCAAGAGACCGCCTTAGAGTAATGCAATGCAAAGCGTGGTTTTCATTGGGTTTACGATATTCAAACTGTTGATTTTTGGGGTTTAGGGGGGGGGAGGTACCTAGGTTAGGTTACGTATTTAATATATGCTATGCTTTAGTCAGTCAAGTCACTTTAATAGAAGAATAGTAAATAGACAGTAACAATTTGAAGAATAGTAATTATGTGAAATGCACTTTTTAGCGTGGCACTTGCTTGAAATATTGAAAGCTTTAAATTCTTCACTTCAGTTTCATAAGCAGCTGACTGGAAGAAAATTTTAGTGAAGTTTAGAAAATTTTATTTTCTAATTTTAAAAGTTTTAAGCTATCAGCCATCGAGAATCAAAACAAGTTCCCTGCAAAAAAAAAAAAAAAAAAAAAAAAAAAAAAAAAAAAAAAAAAAAAAAAATCGTCAGAAACCGTACACATGGTTGCCGGCCCTAGTCTACCAATTTATGACGTCTGTGAAACCACTAGGTGTCTTGTTTGTATATAATTATGTGTGAAACACACACTATTTGTAATCATTTCCCATATAATATCGTAATTTCAAATCACGTTCATTCGAATATTTTTTCTCCCTTTTTTGCTTAGAATGTGTTTTTGGGTTTTGGACATTAGTTTTGAAGTTTCTATTTTAAAAGAATTGAATATATTCAATGTTTAATCGTAGTAAATAAAAGAGGATATAAATGGTTTTTGGACGGCATTGATTACAGTTACGATTTTTAACGTAAGGTCTGTACTTATACTTGTCTGCATCTTCTTATCCAATGAAATGCTACTTCTTTTTTTTTGTACAATATTTCCTAGCTTCTTTACGCTAGCTAAATCTCTGCTAAATGTCCTTAACGGAGATGTATTATAGTTCATAAATATATGTTCTCAAACACCTCTGACAAACCGGATATATATAGAAAAGTAACAAAAATTTTCCCTTGTTCGATGGTGACCGAACATCCGTAGATCTAAACCAATCAGATGTGCGCTTTGCTGAAATTAATACCCTTGTCGGTGTGACGTCCCCCCTTTCCTGGGTATTTTATTTTTTATACCGGCTCCGTGATATCAAGTTTAATCAACTTCTGTACAATATAACATGTTCGTTGAAACTTTGAAGTCTGGTAGATAAAATTGCCTTGAGGAAAGTGTGGATAAAAGATATAGGAGCGACCAGAGGAACATCGAATTTGATGTTTGTCAGAATGAAAGCTATTTCTAAACTTCAAGATTGCAAGAAATCCCGGAATTAATGCTGTGATTAAGACGGGGTCAGTGGGAGGATTAATCCAGCCGCAGTGGGAGGATATAGTGGCAGCAGCAAATTTGCGACTGCTTCTTGAAGCCCTGGGTGCCTCTGGAGGTACAGACGAATCTAAGGTCTAAGGTAAGGATCATCTCTTCCCTGGTCTCACACTAGTGGGTGAAACGAACTAGACGTTTAAAACGCGCTAGATGATTCCCAACAATGTTCCCCAAATAATGTCCTTGTTGAGGTAGCTACTTCGGAAAAAGGAATACGAACAAGCTTTGAAATAATATTGCTTGAAAATGGAGATGATAGGAATAGTAAATTCTTGAAAGTAAGAGTCTTGACATGAAATGAAGATGAACGGAAAACTATTAATGTTACAGCTACAAAACTCCTATGGTTGTGTAATGATGGTCAGTTGAAGCTAGAATCCGGTAGATATGCACATATTTGGGGGCGAAGACATATTTGTTGAAACAATAAAAACATGTGAATTATAATACAAAGTAGGAAACTAAAAAATGAATTGTTGGATTTCAGTGGAGACTGGACCTCCCCCCCTTGCATCACTACCTGCTTGAAGGTGCTCCATAAAAACTACAAATAATTCTATAAAAAATTTTTTTTTTTTCAATTGTTGTTTAAAACTTTAGATTATATGGTAACATCTATTGAATTTTGATTTGGCACATCGATAATAAATTGATTAAATACAAAACGCAAGTTTTTTTCAATCTTTAAAGTAAGGAGTCAACATTAAAAATTAAAACGAACAGATATTATTACGTATATAAAGGAGAGGATTGGGAGGTGGGGTTGGGTGTGTTGGGGGGTGGGTTGTTGGGGGGGGTGGTGGGGTGGGGGGTTGGGCTTGGTTCGCGTTAAGTGGTGTTTTGGTGAGGTGGGGGTTGGGGGGGGGTTGGGGATTGATTAAATACAAAAACCAAGTTTTTTTTTGTCAACTGAAAGTAAGGAGCAACATTAAAAATTAAAACGAACAGATATTATTACGTATATAAAAGGGGATTGCCCCCTCCTCAACACCTCGCTCTTTACGCTAAAATTTTTTAGTACTTCTAAAAAACGTTTTATTATTCTAATTAAACGGCCCTTGTGTTTCAGGAGTCATTATTAAAGAATAGAGACAAAATTAAACTTTAGCATAAAGAGCGAGGTGTCGAGGAGGGGGCAACCCTTTTTATATACGTAATAATATATGTTCGCTTTAAGTTTTAATGTTGCTTCCTTACTTTCAGTTGAAAAAACTTGTTTTTTTTATTTAATTGATAGTTTTTTAAATAATGCCAGGAAATCTGGCCCCACCTCCACGGAGAAACCCCTCCTCCTGCGGAAATATCCTCTAGACAATTCAATCCCGGTGAAAATTTACCCCGGATAATTACTCTTAACCACTCCACACCTAAAATTGAGACAGAAAAGAGAAAGCAAGAGATATAAAAAATAATTTTGTATAAGAATTCTGGCAAAGTCCCCCAGTGCATAATTTTCCCCTGATAAGTTCACTCCCTGGAAACTTTCCTCCCTATTGGAAATTCCCCCGTCGAAAAACCTCCAGCAGGAAATTTGCCCCCCCCCCCCACCACCACCTGAAAGTGGATGCCTATATCCCAGTAACAAATACTATGCGCAAATAATGGGCAAATTTTATAAACTTAAGACCTTTCCCCTGGGGCTGTGGGGGTTATTGGCATAGTTATTGGGCCTTTCAACTATGATGAACAAAATGGCTATCTAAAAATTTTGATCGGACGTTTTCGGGGAAAAAGGGGCGGGTGAGGAAGCCTAGTTGCCCTCACTTAAAAAGAACACTAGATCTTTTAATTTCCGTTTCGAAAGAGCCCTCTCTCGATATTATAGGGCTATTGGGTCAATACGATCACCCCTGGGAAAAAAAAACAACAACAAATAAACACGCATCCGTGATCATTCTTCGGGCAAAAAAAAATACAAAATTCCGCATTTTTGCAGATAGGAGCTTGAAAACCTATACAGTAGAGTTCTCTGATACGCTGAATCTGATGGTGATCACTTAACTTTTAGGGGCTGTTTCCTCCTTTTTCAAAAATCAGGAATATTTTCTCCTTTGATGACTTTTGATGACTCGTAACCTTTGATGACTAAAACTAACGTTAATGACATTTATGTGTTTGAAATCAGAATAAAAAGCCGATTCTTTTGATATATCTATTGTTATCAAAATTCTGTTTTTTAAAGTTTCGGTTACTATTGAGCCGGGTCGCTCCTTACTTACAGCTCATTACCACGAACTGTTTGAACAGGATGCATCCAATACTCATTACACACGGTAGATCTAACTTTTTAAATATTGAGTTTTATTCTTTCTATTTTTTTCTAGCACATTTTTCGTTCACTAGTGATTTTTTTTTCTATTCCAGTGCATATTTTGCGTTGGTGTTTGTATGGATTGTGTGAGTTGGTGTACTGTTTACTGTGTTTGTGGTGTGTTATCATTATTACTAGGTACCAATAAACTAGGCTTCTGGGGCCAAACAACCGTTAGTAGTGCTTGGAAAATAATGTTCTAGAATGAATAAATTGAGAGGGGTGACGAACTAAATGACCATTATTCAGTTCCGAAAATTATGTTCTGATAAAGGTTAAATAGCTAAGAGAAGAAAATCAGTTTAGAAGATTACGTTTGTATTTGAAGCAGGGCCGTTTTCAGGATATTTGTTCAGGGGGGCATTTTTTTGGCGGTGGTGGGTGGGGGGGTACAAAAAACTTCAAAATGTGTGTTTATGCATTTTTATTATGGTTTTTTACAAGTCAGACAAACATTTCAGGGGCTGGGGGGGGATCAAAGTCCCTAACCCTTCCTTGAATATGGCCTTGATATGAAGTTGAGACTTAAAACACTAAGTAGTAGTAGTTTTGATATGCTCATTTTAAAAATGGCCGTTGTAACTACGCCTCTTAGGGATAACAGAGTCCGTTTAGTTTGTAAAAAAAAACAAACAAAGAATACAATACTTGAGAATGGTGCAAAACAATATTTTATTTATTGTATTTTTAGATGGATACTCACTAAAGAACTCCCTTAAAACTTGGGTCGAACCTCCGAAACAAAATCCATGCATGTTTGGTATGAGAATCACCTTGGAAAGTATTAGGATTTAGGACCCTTTATTGACCCCCATTAAAACTAAATCAAGTTAAAATTCCTATCCTTAGACAATTAGATATTTCATTCCCTCGTTAAAACTCCCAACGTTCCTGTTGTAAAATTTCCTACATCAGACTAAATTAGCTCAAACCTAAAACTGAGGCAATTTCTATCATCTCAGCTAATTCAAGTGATTTTGCCTATTGTATATTGTCTATATTTTTTACCTAAATAGATACCTCAAACTAAGATCCTTTTTTTAGCGCGATTCAACGGAAGTCTGTCCCAAATTCCATGGTAACTCTCTGATTGATTTAAGTACCCGTAACCTCCTGTCAACAACCAATGAAGTATTATATAAAAAGCTTGTCCCCCAGGCCGGCGCCTATAAGCCCCACCCAATATGAATTTCGTCGCGCCTTCTAACCAGGGGGGCTGCTATCATGTCAACCCTAAATACACAGTAGTAAAATTTATGGGATATCCTTCATTATTTCAGAACTATTCCAGCTATTAAATACGTCACGGATGTATTATCAATAAGCCTTAAATAATTTTCCAAGGGAAGGTATTTGAATAAAAAAAATTTATGCTATGTGCTCTAAGACTGTAGCAATTGATATAGAGAATGACTGTTATAATTAATTGATGATTATCATCCTAATGTTGATTATTAACTATAAATAGTCCATTCATCTATACTATGTTAGATATAAAGAACGTGGGAGCATAAAAACTAGCTAAGAAGCTGTCTAAAATTTATTGGTATAAATGTTTGACTGAGAGAATGAGGGGTAAACCTACCCCACCCCGCGATGTTAGTGTTAAAGGACCCCTCTAAGATTCTTCGTAAAACTATTAAGAAATCATGGAAAATTCATGTATTTGTAAGTTTTAAAGGTATTTTTTAAAACGATTCATCCCTCAAATCCTTGGAAAAAGTATATTTTCCCCCTCCGTAGGGGTCTTTCTTTCATATATATTTTGGATAATTGTTACCGTTGCGGTTCTTTTTTTATATTTTATATTAAAAGAGAATTTTTTGAACAGTAATCCCAAGCCTTAACTGTTCTGGGGGGGGGGGGATGTGTGTGATATAATTTTTGTTTGCACTTGTAAAGTGCTGCAAGTTCCGCTTAAAAAAAAAATAATAAAAAGTTTTTATTATTGTGGATTCTAATTCAGTGGATTCTAATAAATTCCTGTTTTATTTCAGACCATATTGAATTCAATGCACAAATATCAACCAAGGTTTCATCTAGTTCGTGCAAATGATATACTCAAGCTACCTTATAGTACCTTCAGAACCTATGTTTTTCAAGGAAACAGAGTTCATCGCAGTCACAGCTTACCAAAATGAAAAGGTAAGACTCATAAGTTTCTAAGTTGCACGGATATTAAACTGCCAGTTTATTAGCAGTTGCACATTTTTTTTTCCAGAGAAATGTTTGCAACTCTGGTCAGTTTGGAGGGTTCGCTATCTGGCACTTATGTTGAAGAGGATTTTGTTTTAAAATACTAAAATGGCAGTTTTTCAATTAAAGGAAAGCAGGTTATAAATTAATCATATGACAGATTACTAACTGGCCATTTAGTGAGAAGTCTAAGGGAGAACAGCCCCTCTCTAATTGCCGCCACTGTTTTGATTAAATTAATCGGGAAGGTAAGTTCTGCTTGGGGGTAGAATTTGCGTCGTCAAATTTTTCCCATTGACTAGCTTAAACAAGTGTTTTGGCAAATAAAGTTAAAGAAGATCCATTTGTATAGAGATTTAAGTTAAAGTTTCTAATAAGTTGCAGAATTAGGTATATTGCAAAGTCACAATATTAAGTTCATGCAAAACTTCACCTGATAGGTGGTGTGTTTGCCGCATAATAATCTTTGTTTCTTATTTATTTGACTTTCCCGCATTTGACTTTCACGATGATTGTAACTTTTAATGTGGAAAAAGTGATAAATAAGGCTTGAATCTAGCTTGGAATAAACACCCGAAGGTTCTCATAGTTGAAAAATGAAAAAAACTTTGGGTGGATGCTTTATAATTAAGATGAACATCTACCTATTAAATGTGACTGTAGCTAGGAGTTTCCGTGTGTGAGCAATTGGCCGGCCAGGAGAGGCAAATTTACCTTCCTCTTGGAGAAAATGATCCCTTGTTTTGTTGCTGGTAAACAATGGTGCTTACGTATTATCCAGAACACACTCAAGAAATTTGCTTTGTTTGATCTGAGTAAACTGGTGTTTCTCTCGCATTCGGTTATAATTGGCTTATTCTTTCGTAAAAGAAACTACGATGCCGATATATTTTAATCTAATATTTAATATATAGAGGTGGTTAGGTATATAATATAATGTGTTCTGGGCGGCCTGCTTTCCATAATTCCTTACTGTAGCTTCCATAATTTTGTTTCTAAAGTATTATATTTTCATCCCCGTTTTGGTATATTTCATTATCATTAACCTATTTTCACTTCTCGTGTGTGTTATGGATAATGCGTAAGTACCTACACAACTTTTATGCTCTAATTCTTGGAACTTTTCCTGTTTTGTGTGATGTTTCCTATAATATGTGTACACAGGAACGTTTTATCAATGGAAGAGGGAGTACTTTAAAAGATTATGTTTGGCATACACAGTAAAATAGTCTTAAGTGACACAAGATGGAACCGTTTTAACTAGTAATGGAACTTAAGAGTACCTTTTGAAAAAGATTATGTGTGGCATACACAGTAAAATAGTAAAACTCTTAAGATTTTTGAAAAAGACACGCTTTCACAGAACTTAGGTGCAAGACTCATGTGTCCTTGACTGCTTAATACATTTTTAGTTTTATCGTTACTAATAGCCCTTTTTACTTGACTACTTCCAGCAGGGGTGGATCCAGGATTTTTTTTAGGGGGAGGGGGCGCAAAATAGGTTGATCCGATAAACTTGCGTTAGGAGCAAGTTTAACTAACGCAAATTTGCGCTAATTAAGTAAATTAAACTACTTTAGACTATGATAGGGGGCGTGCGCCAACCTCGCCCCCCCTGGTCCTGGCTCCGCTACTGACGTCCAGGGGAAACTAAAAAATGTCAATATGTTAGAATTTGGCTGGTGTGTGTTTGATGGGCAATTTTTAGCTGAGAAATAAACTTGTTGGCATATGTGAGCACTGTAATTAAGCCCTTTGTGATATGTTCCTTAGGCTAAAAAAAAAAATCTATTGCTTTGGGCCAATTTTTAGACTACAACCCGCTTAAGGTGCTACCGCAACACTTTGGAAATTCACCTAATCTTGGTAATTAATGTTTTAACTCGTTAAGTTTAAATAAAAGAAATGACGAAATAAGACGAACTATTTCAAAAGCGTTTAATTACCTCCACGCCCAATCATTCACAAATAGGCTTTGAGACACAAAAAGCTCACTTCACATCCAGCACATTAAAAAGGTAATTAATCCATATTTAGCAAGTATTAGTATTCAAAAGGTAGTGGCTTTGTAATTAATAGAGCTATTTCTAGGTACAATAAAATGTTGCTAATAAATAAATTCGAACTTTGTATGTAAGTCACATGTACAATTTTCACTTTAAGACTAGTATTACTAAAATCATTAGTAATAATTTTGTATTAGTGATTTCCATCTTGGAGAAAATTTTCCTCAGAATAAATATGTTAAATATTTCGGTTAGAGGCTAAAGATTTTTTTTTTTTGGGGGGGGGGGACAAAAAAATAGACAATATATTTTAATTGTTTAAAAAATCGTCCATACACTAATATTTTGTGAGGATCACTGACCTACCCTAACTCTCCTACGCACGTACCTGAAATGTTGGGCTAAAGGCCATAAACTATTTTAAGTTTCTCTATTTTCTTGCAATTAAAGAAACTGAACAAAAAAGCTATTTTAATAAAATAAAAATATACGCTTCCTCTCCCTCAATAAGATAAAACTCACAGTCCGATCCCTCGTTTGCACTTGAGATTTTTTAGTTGCCATTTCATGTCCCTAACCTGAGTATTTTATACGAACAACCGAGTCTATTTATTTAGGTTTTGTAATAATTTCCAAGATAGGGATTCAAAACGCGAATAACTCGAATGCAAGGACGAGGGACGAATGCGAGAGGTATAAGTTAAGATTAGTTGCCTTTGTAAGTATTGAGCCACATTTTTGCCAAGTAAATTGGCAAACCGAATGACATCAAGAGAGGCCATGACGGACCATTTTCTGTGCAAAGGAGGTGTGTTTCATAGGTCAACTCTATATTCAAATGTAGAATATCAGACCTAAATCCAAAATAAGAAACATGATGTTGTGACCATCTGCAAAAGACGATGTTTTACTCCCTTACACAGGACTTAGGGGTCTAGTTAAAAAAGAAGAAGAGAATGTTAAAATTGTTATTACCAAATTTTTGTTTTTCGCATAATTTTGTTGTTTATGAAATAAGCATTAGTTTCATTTTTTTTCTTTTTTTAGATAACTCAATTGAAAATAGATCACAATCCGTTTGCAAAAGGTTTCCGAGATACTGGAGCTGGAAAGCGGGAAAAAAAGTAAGTATACAACTCTTTGCTTAAATTCAAGTTTTTGGTAATTCTAGATCATTTTCTTTTTCCTAGGACACACTAAATTATCCGTAATATCAAAATATTTTTCGTCACAATAAAGTATCTGCAAACATACTTGCCATATCTTTTTTTTTTTTTGGGGGGGGGGGGGGGGGGGATTCGTTAAAACAGCAAAATAGGTGAATCATACAAAAATGATAAAATATATTGACGGAATTGTTCCTTGTGCGTCTACCGCTGCTTTCTTCTGCCTGAATCATTTATTAGACATAACATTACTAAAGGTTCTTTTGTTCCTACTTCTTATGAAACCCATTTAATATATATATATATATATATATACATATATATATATATATATATATATATATATATATATATATATATATATATATATATATATATATATATATATATATATATATATACAGTACATATATATATAATATATATATATATATATATATATATATATATATATATACATATATATATATATATACATATATATATATATATATATATATATATATATATATATATATATATATATATATATATATATATATATATATATATATATATATATCTATAATATATATATATATATATATATATATATATATATATATATATATATATATATATATATATATATAATATATATATATATATATATATTGACAGTACATCTGAGGCCAAAAATAAGCAGGATCTCCTGGAAGGGTATAGGAAAGAATTACAAGAAATGATAAAAGGTAAAAGGAGCTTTATTGGGAGGAGTAAAGAGGGAAGCTTTCAGTGGGTTGAGGCTGAATGTTTCAGCCTTGTCTGAATTGGTGTCGCGATGAGTTATTATTAGGGTGGTTGCGTATACCAAATAGGGAAACTTACGCAGATGGAGGAAGGGCTTTGGCTGAGCCCTCCTCCAAATTCTAGTTTTTTTTTCTAATTTTTGACACCTCTTATTCAAATTAGCCTACCCAATAAAATGAGATTTTTTATTATTGCTCCGCCCCTGTTAATATAACCTTGTATACATGCTTAGTATAGAATCCCTCGGTGTGTAATAAATGGACACATATTTATATAAATTTGTTTTTAACAAAATTGTTTTACTACTAACATAGCTACTATAATACAGATATTTAAACTAACCTGAAAAATTGCACTTAGCAACATATATACAGTTAAAAAACCCTATCAAATATAGCATACCTACCCCCCATTTGTAATAGTTAGCCTAAGCAGTTTGATTTAATACTATAACCCAAACTAAAACAACAACACTGTAAATTGCTTTTTTGGTATAATATAATTAATATATATAATAACTTATTAAAATGTTACTTAGTATATAAATTTCTTTACGCCCTACTGTGGGCAATCTCTTTGCAAGTAAGGTACAGCGTCAGAGCTTCTTTCGAAATTAACTTTTTATTCATTCGGGAGGACATCGATCAATGACCTTATATTTTGCCCCTCCTGATATCCATTTTCTTTGGTTTTGGACATTCGGAGAAATTTCGTAAAACCTGAGTATATATGAAAATCCCTTTCTCAGGTCGAAACTTTTGCCTCGACTCTTTGGCATGCATTCCCACTTCTCTGTTTTTTCCCCGGATAACATCCTTGATTGTGGAGTCATACATCTTCTAATGTCAAAACTTGCCCCCGTACAAAAGTTTCGCCTGTCCTGACAGCAAAAAGTTTGTAATTTTGACCCTATTTGGGTTTATGTCGAATATTAAAGTAATAAATTTAATCATATATTTACTTCAGTTAAATGTTAAGCCTTAAGTTTAGTATACAAATCGATCAATTTGAAGGAACAAATCCAAAAAATCGTCAAAAGAAGTCTTATGATTGCATTTAAGTACTTTTTCTGCTTGAACATTACCTAAAAATCGGTTTACTGGAATACTTTAAGTTTTTGTGAATGACGTTTTTCCAGTTCGTTTAATATTACAAAATCAATTGAGTGCTAAAGTGCAAAATTTTTCTAAAATTTCATTATCTTGGTAGCTGGAAATACATAAAATTAATCAACTTTTTCAACAAACAATAAATAAGAAATCACCTTTCGTCATTCACATTATTTTTTTTCTAAATTAAGATTCTAAGGTATAGTCAGCCGAAGGGTGCAAGTCCTGACCATGGCCCACCAAAATATCGCCATACCTCACCGGTGGGACGTGCACCCCTCGTTGGATCACTGTTAGAGCGAGATATAAAACTTTAAATTTCGGGTTGACCTGGGTCCGTAATCCTCTTCCCCCCTGTCTAAGCGTCTAATTACAGACCATGTATGAATTATTTCCATTGCGCTAAACATAAGACTATAAATAAGTTAAATTAAATAAAAAAAAAAGTTTTTTTTAGCTGAAAGTAAGTAGCGACATTAAAACTTAAAACGAACAGAAATTATTCCGTATATGAAAGGGGCTGTCCCTCCTCAACGCCTCGCTCTTTACGCTAAAGTTTTTTATGGTTTTAAAAACAGAGTTGTGAGAAAGAGTCAAACTTTAGCGTAAAGAGTGAGGCGTTGAGGAGGGGACAGCCCCTTTCATATAAGGAATAATTTCTGTTCTTTTTAAGTTTTAATGTCGCTCCTTACTTTCAGTTAAAATAAAATTGTGTGTTTTTATTTAATAAGATAAAGAAATCGGGTTTTATTAGCACACTTTTGCAGTTTACATGATTAGGTAGCTATTCAAAAGCTTTTGGATTAGAGGCTTGTCTTTTCATTTTGTTTTGAGGAATTAGGAATTATTTTATGTTTGCATTATTTTTGCAAAGGACGGCTGAGAGGAGGTCTTCGCATTAATCTTGGTTTTCACTGGCTAAAGTTTTCCCTCGTTTATTACTTCGACATTTTTTCTTTATGTCATAAGACTATTTATAAATAATTACTCCCAGCAAATTGAAAAGAGCCATAATATTTTATTAATGATCACGTGGGAGGTCAGAGTCACTCTCGAGTACAGAATAGAAAAACCGACTCAAATAACTCAAATTACGAAAGTAACATACTTGGTTAAGTGAATCAATGGTGTTTAGGAAACCTTCAAAGGCTGCCGCCCTGTAATTATGCATAGTGCATATGCATAAGAAAAATATTATCGGCAGGGAAGTCAAAGAGTAAAGGCGTTAAGGGGTATACATCAACTGATGAGAAGTTGGGAATTGGTTTCTGCAAAAAGTGTTGCGCTAAAACACACAGAACTCGATTAACGTTACCGATGTATGACCTTCTATTAAGATGTGATATTTTTGATTGCATACTTGAGTTTTTGCTTTAAAAAGTAAAGAATAGAAGTGTATTTGACATCATGAAATATATTAATATTGTTCAGCAATACTGTATATTTTAATGCTAAATTGGCATAACTTGCCACACCACCTCTTTAAAATTGCCCCCGTTTATGGGATACTGCGGGACAAGACTAGGGCTTATGCTTTCTCCGAGTATTATGAACTTCCCTGAGTTTTTGCGAAAGAAAATTAGGTTCTCCAAAAATCTATCCCAAAACTAGCGTTCGTAAATACCCGAACGTCAACACGAAACACATGTTAATTTTGGGACAAATTGGAGGACCCGTTTCGGTTACTTGTCTCTTATATAAAACACTCGAGAAGGAAGTTTGGTGAATGCTAGTGAAACAAAACAAAATTATGATGAAAATATAATAGTTTAGAAACAAATTTGGGCTATATATTTGCACATTAGGGGGGGGGGAGGGGAAGCATATCATATATTAAATACGTAACCTAAACAAACCTATTTTAACCTAATCATACCTATTTAACCTAATGAAAAAAAATATGATGAAAAAAGAATACTTTATTGGCAAAATTGTGAAAACTACAACTTGAAAATATGTTCCCAGAATGCAGAAATGTCCTCAAGATTCGCGTTAAAATGAACTCGGTCTCCTGCCTCTACTGCCGCCCGCCACATGTACTCTACTAAGTATGAATGTAAATGATGGCGGGATGTACCTCGGTGCCGTTTGTTCCTCCACTATGTGGAACCCTACATTTTCTCTACTTTTTGGGTAGAGGCGCGGTTTCTGGGTCGACAAAATTATTTTGGGGGTTCACTTCCAAAAGAGTGAAAGAAAACCTACGCGTTCCAGCTCAGTTGTGTTTTAGCCCTTCCTACAATCTGAAAAGATACTTGAACATGCATGGTGAGACACTATATTCTATCACTAGTCAAAGCAAATTAACCGGGAGAATCGCGTTAATAATGAACTAAAATGAACTAGGTCAAGAATCGCGTTAATAATGAATTTTTCTTTGTCGTTGAGACGGTCAGCCAAAGCTCCGAATTTAATAATTCACAAATAACCTTCACAATTTTCCTAATAAAGTATTCTAATTTCATCACATTTTATTGTCACCAAATTTTACTTCTCGAGTGTGATTTATATAATAGACGAGTACCCCCGTTTCTTTGATTCAGGGGTGGGGAGGTTAATGGAAACACCGAGTGATTCAGGGATAGTGAAACACTGGAAGAGACTGCCCGTCGTTCATACTAAATGTATATGTTCTATGCAATTCTGATTATACACGCATAAAATGAGGTATAGGCTACCAGCTTTGCTGAATTACGAAATACCCTTTGTCTTTGAGGACAGGGGCTCGAATCCTGGTGTCGCGGGTCATTTGGTTTGGAACTGGGGGCAGTGGCATGACTCTGTAAGTACATCCAGTGTTGACCCAGCTCTAATTGGGTACTTGGCGAAATCTGGGGAAAGTAAAGAAAAAGCATAAGATAGCTCGCTCCATCCTCCATAGTACTTCCTGGCTGAAGGGCTATGAAACGGAGATCAGTGGCTGTTAGTCCAGTGCCGTATTCCTTACCTTTACGTTTATATTGTTTTGTAAGCTTGACCAACAGGTGTGCCCTCCAAGCTAAATTTACGCATAAAAACCTGATTTTGAACACTAATGGTGTTCAAAATCAAGTTTTCAAAAATAAAAGTTATTTAATGATGTTACATCATTAAACAATTTTGTCCTCCATAAAAAAAAAAAAAAAAAAAAAATGAAAGGACAAGGTGAAAAGGTTACACTTCGCCCATAATTTTGCTATAGGGCTCCTCTGATGAAAAAAGTATGGGTACAGACCACTAAAACCCTAACTTAGACTCACGTATTTATTAGCTATTAACTTGGGGTACAATTGTTGAATATAGGGCCTTAGAGTCCAGCGTTTGCGCGCTTTTATGCTTCAGCTATTTAATTATCCATCAACTAACGTGTAAATATGTGGATGAGAAAAACAAGATCAAACATATTCACCAAGTCTGACATTTATATGAATCTCTGTGCCGTTCCAACACCAGCACTTATATAGGTTGAAATTTGCGAAAGGTTTGATGCAAGGTTTCAAAGAGAAGGGGGATATGACAAGGCCCATGTTGTGCGGGAAAATTATTTTTGTCACAGTTCGAGGTGGCAGTTTGTGATCTGAGTGCTGAAAATAACTTTAAGTAAGATTAATTCCAGTGGCGTAGTTTCATCAAAGTCCTTGGGGGAAAAGAGGCAAAGCTGGAGCCAGTTTTCCCAAATCAAGTGAAAAATCACAGTAAAAAAAACAAGCCATATAGTACCATAAAGGTAAAGATATAGTAAAGAAAACTGTCCCGTTTCTGTGGAGGCTTGAATTATGTAGGCTTATCTTAGTTTCGACAAGATTTTTGAAGAAACTAAATTTCAGCTGAGGGAGGGAGGCAAAGTGGGTTCCAGGAGGGGCATTTATCCCCCTGCCCAATAGAAAATTACGCCCTGGTGAATCCTAATTTAAATTAGGAAGGTTAATGAGGATGGTCATTGCTGCCGTTTTTTTAACCGAAAACCAATAAGCACATTTAAAATTATTTTGGAGGGGACATAAAGTTCAGCCTCTTCCAGCCCACCCTGGGTGCTAGTACGCTAGTAGTCATCGCAAATACATTTTTAATGAATTATGTATGACCCCAGAGATGGTCACATATTGGTAAAACCGCAGTGTTTTTTTTGATATTTCTACTATCTTTGGCTTTTTTCTTTACAGTGAAGCTGTGTTTTATTCTGTAACATTCTTGTATATTTCTTGTATTTATGGTAGTACGAATTGAATTCATGCCCAAAAGGGGTGTTTGCACATTAGCGCATTCATCTCCCATCGAAAAATGAAATTGGCCTAATGCGACAAGTACCACCATTTCATTCAGTCACTCAGAGGCTGAAAAACACCTAAAAGAGATCGTTAAAATAGTTACACTCTCCCACCTTAAATGGCTTAAACCTCTCACACTTTGGATCGCAACCGTTGTTGGAGCTTTGCATGGACTCCTCTTCACCCTCCTCTGTCAACCTCCTCCTCTATTAACCTTCCTCCTCCTCTTTCTGTGCTGCTGCTCTCTGAGTGACAAAAACTTGACTCTGGACGTAGTTTTATGGATTTGACTCGGCATTTTCCCTATTTTTTGTTGAATACTTTCATGACTTTAAATACCCCTATCTATAGCTATGACGAAAATAGTTTGAATATAACTTTCCAATTTTTTCCTTTGTTATTAAACTAAACTATCAGCAAAGCCTGTGTCCCTAATTTCCTTTCTAAAGTTTTCCCTTTTTTTAATCCAAAAGTTTTGAACGATTTCCTAGCGTAGCCACCTTCTAAAATCTTTTTAGAAATGTAAGAACCGGAAAAGACTTTAAGACCAACAAATCACCGTCAGCGCCTGTTATAATGTCTGCTAGCAAAGATTTCCGGACTTGTTAGAACAGTCTCAGAGGCTAGTAGTCGAGACTATATTTCACTGCCCCTGGAACATTAGAGATTAGAGTCACTAGGTCAATAGCAAAGAGGACCAGGGAAATGTTTCAGCTTCTAGCACTAGTAATTTAGCTGAGGATTCTTGCCCTCTGATATATTTTTTCATTCCGAATGTGTATAGGTATACTTCCATTTCCGTCTTAGTGGATTGCCTTATTCATTAATATATGGAAAATAATAATAAAAAAGGACTCCCTTTGGGTGTTTTCTAAGTGGCTTAGGAAATAAATTAAAGAAGGAAAATGCAAGCAAGGGGCTTCTTAATTTAAAACATAGCGTACTGGTTTACGTGCTGGACATGCAATTCTGTGTCCGTAAGGGCAGGGGTTTCAAGTCCTGGTGTTGCTTATCATTTGCTTTGGGATGGGGGTCAGCGGTGTGACTGTGAGTTCCGCCGGAGTTGACCCAGTTCCTGAAGGGCACCTGGAGAAATCTGCTGGAAAATACGGGAAACGTCGGATAATTTGCCCCCACCCATACAAAACACTCCCCTCCGAAGGCAGAAAATCGGGAGATCGGTACCTGCGCTACGCAGATTTTTGTTTGCATGCGAAAAAGTTTTTTTAACGGTCTATACACCAAAATTGACACAAAAAACGTTACATATGTATGTTTGTTGCTAACGCGGGCTAATTCTAACGCGGACTAACGCGACTAATTTCTAACGCGTCTAACGCGGACTTTTCCAAGAGGAGCGAGTCAAAACTCAAGAGAAAAATATTTTTAGGCCCCTTGATCTTTTCTTGATGAGACGGGGGCTCTTCGGGTCAATTCTTATCCCTCTGACTCTGACGTCCCTGTGTAGAAGCATTGATATACAGACACCCTCTTATTACAGTTGGCTATCTCCTGATAATGAATTCTTGTTTGTTTTTGTTTTTCTTCTAAATTTTCTAACAAAAATTCATGTTGTGCTCCTAGCCAGGCATCCTCACAAGAGGCCCTAGCTACATGATCTTCCGGAATTCTAAGAAATTGTCCGAGCAGCGCCACATAGTAGTGATGGAGCCAAGTCCTGTGCCTTTAATATGGTCAAAATGTTGTACAATCGTTTTTTCTTATTTTTTTTTTTTAAGTAAATCCCCACACGCACAATAAAACAACAATTCTCTAATTTTATACTTTATTTGCTTCATTACTCCCAAAAAATTTGGTACTATTTGATAGAATAAAAATGAATGATCTATAACAATAAATTATAACATTTGATTCTGCACTATAATATATAGTATTTTTGTAATGTCATAAATCATGCCCGAAAACTTTTTTTGATTGGCAAAAAAAAAGTGTTAAAAATAAAAAACAATGTTTTTTTTGTACTTTCTATACAGAGTCGCATCCAGGATTTTTTTTTTCGAGGTTGGGGGGGCATAACAAAACTGTAAAAACACATCAAAATTTTTTATATTCATTTTTATTACGTTCTTAGGAGTCGAAAAAACTTTTCAGGGGGGGCGAGGATTCAAACCTTCTAACACCCCCTTCAGGATACGGCCCTGCTTCTATAGACTATACTTCCAGATTTCCTTTTAAAAAGTGCCGTGTATGTAACAACATACTATGATGATAAGATGAAAGTGTCGTCGCATCGGTTTTTAAAAGAAGAAAATAGAAAAAAAAAAATGAAGATGAAATGTTCCGCCAGTCATTTTCCCCTCGTTAGTTGGAATTTAATGAAATAAAATTGGGTCAGAAAGCTTTGTAAATTACAGAAGAGGTCTTACTTAAATATGACCGTCCTAGAGCGTTTAATGTATTTAGATAATTTTTAACTGGACGTATGAGCTCCAGGGAAATTCCGAATCTCTAACATACTTACTACCAGGGTTGTTACCCGGTGAAAAAAATCACTAGGTTTTAGTTATTTTTTGATTGATTTAGTGACCTACTTCAATAATCTAGCGATTTATGTTCTGATTTAGTGACTTTTTTTTGGGGGGGGGGGGGGGGGGTGAATATAAGAAATCACTAGAAATAGGGATAAATCACTAGGGTGACAACCCTGCTTACCACCCCTAGGTGGTAAGCTTTTATTTATTTTTTAAAATAGTGTGATAAAACCGATAATCTTACAACCTTGAGTTCCATTTTAAAAATGTTCATGTTGTTGTTTACCTAGAAAAGATAAAAATGTATTTTACATATGCCGTGACTAGATAAAAGCTCAGACAAGGGACTTCTTCATTTTACAGTATTATTGAAGAGCGCAAGGTAATGTTTTGGCTACATTGTTTAAACAAGAATAGAGCTAGGGTAAGGGAATAAAATGGGAACTGGTGTAAACATTCATTTCGACTTTCAGAAGTCATTTTTAGCGTGCTTAGTTTCGGAATAATTTCTATAATAGAAATGAATCGGAAACTGAGAAATTATTTTGCTTGCAAAGCAAAATTGCTCAATCCATGAATATAAGAATTGATTGAATAACAAATCCCGCATTGACAAAAACCTTAAAAATGGAATTATGACTTAAAGTTAGGAACATTGAAGTGTTGTTTTTTTGCCTGCTTAGTACCTGTAATTTTTGGCACCTGTTTTGTTCCTAATCTGCAATTTTACCCTAACCCGAAATCAAATTGATAAATTCTAGATGAGCTACTTTTTGCTACCTTGGATAGGCGTTAGGTTAGGAAAATGAAATTTTAAGGGATGAATCTACAGATTAAAGTATGTCACAGGAAGGTTTTCTGAGGTACCTACCTCTACTCCTTCTTCCTCTAGAAGGCACCGACCTTTATGATCTTAAACAATTTTCGTGTTATAAAAGTGGAATCTTTCAAAATAGATCTTCTGCTTAAAAGAAGTACAAGAAAAGTGTTTTCAGCTTCACAACTTTGCTCAATCCCATTTTATGAGGTTTCAAAGATCTACAAATACATTTCGTAAATTTATGAAAAAAAACCCATTGATATGGGTTAAAATTCTGCTCAAATAGCAGGAATGGTATTTTTAGCAGAGACAACGAGACTTAAAAACTGAAAATTAAGCTATAATGTTGTTTTGTCAAAATTCCAATAGGTGCCTGTCAAGTAGGGGAATTTCTAAGATTTAGAAATCAGAAGAGGAATACCATAGTAGCCTGGCAATACCTTTGCGAAGTATTGTTTTTGGCCCTGGATTCATTACTGAAAGTTTCATTTTCCTAACTTAACCACTTTCCAAGAGAGCGAAAAGTGGCTTGTTTAGAATTTTACCATTAAAAGTTTCTAAGAATGTTCTTAACCCAAAACTGCAGGAGACTTGTCTTTTCAGGTGGGTACTTTAGAATGTACGGGAGGTTAAAGAACCCCAAAGGTTGTCACCAATGCCAACTTAAAGTCTGCTAGTCTGTTTAACCAGCTATAGATAATTTCATAGACTACACTGCCTTTCCATGACGATAAATAAAAGTTCAAATAGGGATAAAATCCTTTAATAGACAATGTTTTACAAACAGTGATAGAAATTCACAAAAAAAATACCAGATATTTCGGTCACATATGCAGTGACCGTCATCAGCAGTAAAACATCACCAATTTTCCTACTGATGACGGTCACTGCATATGTGACCGAAATATCTGTTATTTTTTGTGAATTTCTATCACTGTTTGTGAAGCACTGTCTATTAAAAGGATTTTATCCCTATTTGAACTTTTATTTAACTAGTCATGAATTTCCTAAGTTAACCTATGTGTGTTCTGTGCAGATCCGATTTGAGCTAAAGTGATTCTTGAAGAAAAATTAGTCTGGTTTATTGATTTGCTACTTACCAATAGACTTAAGCTTTAGCTCAATGAAAATGGAGATTAATAATCTATACTATTCAAGTGTTAGTAATTTCTTAGACAACGCTGCCCTTCCATTTACAATTGTATGATTTGGCCCGTTTTAATATATTTGTATTAGAGTTATAATTATTCAATGGTCTTTGAAAATCTATATATTCTTTTAGTAAAGTTGCCAAACGCTGTAGTAAAAATGGTGCTATTGTTTTTTGTTTTTTTTCATCTTTCTACGTTAAGTTGCCGAGGTTTGGAATTTTTTCACTGTCCTGACTCTTTGATTCCAATTTGTAGGTAGTATGGAATTCTTTAGACTATGCGATATTTTTTCAAAAAGAGATAATCGGACATCATAAAATAGATAGCCATAGACTTAAAAAGACTTAAAAAGGACTTAGTTTGACTTAACACTGTAGCTCGCACTAGTTACAAGTTAGTTTTATTTAGTAAATTCACCTGCAGCTACAATTTTAGGTAGGATTTCAAACAGCTTAGATTGACTAAATTAGGCTGAAGCTGACTAAATATAATTTTTCCACTTTTTTATATTGTTTATCATTGACTATTTTTATATTTACTGTTGACATAATTGACTGTTTTTTATATTAGACAATTGACTATACATTTTCTTTCTTCAAATCTAAAGTTTAATTGCTTACAATTTGCAGTTGAATTCAGCATCTTAAGTAGTTGTTAATGTTTGCCTTTTTAATGGCTTAGATGACTATTTAAATAGTATTTACAAATAGGAGTGTAATTTTATTTTGGGCAGGGGGCAACTGTCCTTCCCAGATCTCGGTTTGCCCCCTCCCCCAGAACCCAGTTTGCCGCCCCCTCCCCAGCTGAAATTTAGTTTCTTCAAGAATCTTGTCAAAGCTAAGATAAGCCAGTATATTTCAAGCACCCACAGAAACGGGTCGGCTTTCTTTAATATATCTTTACCTTTATGGTACAATATGGCGCATTTTTTAGTTTTCACTATCATTTTCAATTGATTTTGGAAAATTGGTCCCAACTCCCACCCCCCCAGGATTTTTTAGTTTCTTCAAGAATCTTGTCAAAGCTAAGATAAGCCAGTATATTTCAAGCACCCACAGAAACGGGTCGGCTTTCTTTAATATATCTTTACCTTTATGGTACAATATGGCGCATTTTTTAGTTTTCACTATCATTTTCAATTGATTTTGGAAAATTGGTCCCAACTCCCACCCCCCCCCCAGGATTTTTTCAAAATTACGCCACTGTTTATAGATGTAGAATGAGACTAAACTCAGTATATCCCACTCCAGTGCAAACACCGTCGTAAGCTAATATTTTATTCAGAAGAGGTATCTGGTTCTGAAAAAAAAGAAAAAAAACAGGATTTTCAGGTATTTAGTAAGTAATACAGGATTTTCAGCGTTGTGCCTGGCTGGGCTGTTAAAAGAGCTGTCAAAAAGACATTTCACAAAAGTGGATAGCAACAAAAAAAAAGTTTTGTGTAATAAAAGTAAACATTTAGAGTCCCTTTTGACTTGATCTTCATCTTGATGACAATTATGATTATAGTTAAGGACGAACGTAGGGCTTAAAAGACCCTGAAACGAATTTCTTAGTCCACTTCGTCCTCCCTAATTTAAGGCTCAGCTAAACTTTTCGCCTGGAAACCCAGGAATATACCCCCCCCCCCCCCCCCCCTCACCCCTGCGTATGTAACCAACATCAGTAACTTAGCTTCAGTAAAATTGTCAGTTTTTCGTCACCCTGCAAACAATTGCTTTCTGGAATAACCTTCTTTCACATTTTAAAGAAAGTAGTAGAGGAAAATAAATGGAACCTTAAGCGATCTGCTTCCAGAAAATCTCTCAAAGTTTCATTAAATTAGTTCAGCTATTCGTCTTCAAAATATTAAAGAAATTTTGTTGGGAAGCTTGTTCACCTACTCGTGCGAAGGATAAGATAAGTTGCTCTTGCACGCTATCATCTAAGGAAAGCTTATTAGAGAAATATAAATTTTCTTATTAAAGGTTCAGCCATACGTATCTAAGTCCAATAAATTGTCTGCCTCTTAGGCGACAGAGAAAATAGATGTTGAACTACAAAACAAGGGTCTTCGTAGTTCTCTACGGCGCCAGTTTTCGATGTGTGTCACGAATCATCCCCCTTATCTTCCTGTTACCCTTTATTTACTCTAAAACTCTGTTAATCAGTGTTTCTGTATCATCTTACAACGACACAGTTTGTCAGTCGGTTGAATAAATAAGGAATGATGTCGGTTTCTCTGTAAGGTTGATCTCTTGGGGATAATTTTGAGATAGCTTAAGGTTGAAAGGGCGGCCACTAATCAAGCTTTGGCGCACGGGGCGGGACGGCACTGATCTCTGAAACCGAGAAATTTTCTAAGCTAATGAAGCTATTCAAAAGTAATGAACCTAAATGGATATTCGGACGGTCTTTAAGGGGGAACAAAATAACAAGTAAATCGGATGGTGTGTTTGTTGTCTTTTTTGGGGGGAATAGGTTCTCATGTTTTTTTTCTCGAATTCATGTCCCACACTGTAAAAGAACTGGCCCAGCTCAATAGGTCCTTCAAGTTATTTCGTTACAAATTAGGTCTTTCGTAACATCTGAATGGACAATCATAGGTGAATTTACTACACAACTCGGAAGGCTTTGGACCTCATGATCTTTGGACTATTTGCTGAAAGTTGTAAGTTTCTAGTTTGAATAGTGTAGCTGCTAATCACTGAAGAGATAAATACATAAGAACTTGAATTTAACAGATAAATCTGCTATCTTACAAATAATTACCTATTTTGAATATACTTTAAATGCAAGGAAAAATTTGTTTATTCACAATATTATATTTCTAGTTAATACTAATTCTCTTTGAAGTATTGAAGCCTAATTTGCATTCTCCTAGTTCTAGGATTATATGAAGAAAACTTCGCTTCCAGTCAGTGACGTTATTTAGGGGGGGATTGGGGCCCTTAATCACCCCTCTCCTTTCAAGTGTTTTGCTCTCCTCCTAGGCTTTGAAAATTACCTTTTTTGTGTTTGCATTGAAAAAGGGCTTACTAGTATTTTCATTAAAAAAATAAAGAAAAGACAGATTGGCCTCCTTGATAGAAGTATATTTTTGGCCTCCTCTCTTTAATTTACTTAAATCTACTCTACTGTTTCTAGCTTGATATATATATATATATATATATATATATATATATATATATATATATATATATATATATATATATATATATATATATATATATATATATATATATATATATATATATATAGATAGAGAGAGAGAGAGAGAATAGAGAGAGAGAGAGAGAGAGAGAGCATAAAGGAATCCACTTCTGAACTTCAATTTACTTCGTCTGCATATTTTACCAAAGAAACTTATGTCTGTCTCAAAACCAAAAGTACTTTGATTAGTTTTAACCTCTAATGTGCTGATTCTATGTACTGCATCATGGTTCTATCAGCGCATCATAGAAGGTGCTGATTCTATGATGCGCTGTTTCTAATGTGGTTATACCTTTTCAGCTTTCAAAATATCTTTTACTCTAAAGACAGAGTTGTAAATCAGGTGTTGGATTGGATATTTGCTTCTTTTTTTTATCTCTAATCATGTTCATGATTAAAGTTAAAATAGCAGAATGTTTTTGTTCTTCCATTTAACTTTAAGGCGCCTAAGTTGAAAAAAATATGGCTTTCATAATCAAAAATCCAAAAATAAAAGTTCGTCATACACGCAATGGTGCTTTCCAAGCTTTTTTCTAAAATAGAGAGTTAATGTAAGAATTGAAAAGTTTTATTGACAGCAACTTTTAACAGAAAAAAAGTTCTGGGAAATCTGTAGAAAAAGTAGTTGCCCAAGGAAGATAATAAAGCCCAATTTTGAGTTGGCTGAGCGTGAGACCTTGAATTGGAAAGCAGATCACGGAAAGCTCGCGACGTCATGTCTTCACTGAATATTTTAGAAAGTTATATTGAACACTGAGAATGGCTTTTTTGAACTCTGTGAATAATTTATCTTGTTAAAAATCAATTGTTTTGTAACATAAATACCAAGCTACAAACTTTAAACACGGATATTTTTTTTACATGAGAAGGAAGATAACAAGGAATAGGATCAATCTATGATGTGAATCATTTAGAAGTAAATTGATAAAAGTCTATTAAAGAAAAATAGTGAAATTCAAAAAATAAGATTCCTTTACTGATTTGACATGAATCGATTTCATCATTCGAGCGGAAAAAATGTCACAGATTTTTGGACGGTATAATAAAAAATTGAAAAATTTTGAAATAAATTAACTGCTTACTGCAAAAGAAGAGATAAGAGTAGTGGCGTAATTTTGTCGAAATCCCAGAGGGGGGGGGGGAAATTAGGAGCTAATTTTCCCAAATCAAATTAAAATTACAGTAAAAACTAAAAAATAAGCCATTTAGTACCAAAAAGGTACCTTTTAGTACTATAAAAGTACTATAAAGGTACTTTGTGGTACTATAAGGGTAAATATGTACTAAAAAAACGGATCTGTTTCTGTTGATGTTTGAATTATGCAGGTTTATCTTAGTTTTGACAATATTTTGGAAGAAACTAAATTTCAGCTGGGGAGGCAAACCCGGGTCGGGGGGGGGGGGGAGCAAACCGATGTCTGGGAGGAGAAGTTGCCCCCTTGCCCCATAGCAAACTACGTCCCTGGATAAGAGCTCAAATTTTTCGAGGCAAGAAGCTAAAGTTTTTTTGGAGGATTCAAATTGAAAAATAATCGAAATTACTAATATTCAGAATACTTGTTATTAATTTTTTGCTTTTAACTTACAAAAAGTACTGATTTTGTTATCTCCTCTAAAATTTGTCTTCTGGTCAATACAAGTTTCTATAATGTTTGAATCAAGATTCAATGAGATTAGTGGATTTCGTTTACTTGAGCTATAATTTGATTCCACCTATTGCTGGAACCGAATTATTGAATCTACGGGAAATTAAGAGTAAAATTCATTTTTAAAAGAAAAATTATTTTTGATTTTAGATATACGCCCTTCGAAAGTTTCTGAAGGTGCATACCTAAAGATTTTTTCTTGTCATGCAGCTAGCGATGATAGGAAAAGTGGAACTTTTATAGATTAATGGGCATTTTGACGCTAAACTGGAATATAGCCAATTTATATCCAGTAACTAGTTTTTTTAGCTGTCTTCTCTAAATAATTGATTTGCCGAGTTCCGCAATCTGGTAGGAATAGTAGGAGTCGGGTTAAAATACTAATTTTTTGTTAACATAAAGTTTGTGGCAATAACAATAATGTTTATTGTTAAAATACTTGATGCTTGTAAAATTAAATGAAAGCCCATGCGAGACGTTAAAGAGACTTTATAAGAACATAGAAGTTTTTACAATTTTTCTTTCCGATAGACTAAGATAAATACAATACAATATTATCATCAACTACTACTACTAATAATAATAAAAAATAACCAGGACCAAGCGGCCTGAGGCCAACACAGCTACGCCCGGTCCTCCTCCATCCTAATCTATACAAAGCCTCCTTTCTTACACCCTCCCAGGAAGTTTCCATTTCCCTTAAATCTTTCTTTACGCCATCCTCCCACCCCAACCGCGGATTCTCCTAACAACCTTTGGTCATCTGCAGAAATATAAAATATCATTACAAAACTGGACGTAAAAATGAGTGTACTCGATCTGGTTTCGTAACAGTATAAGCTAAGTATATTATCAACTCTAGGATTTACGGAAATATTGTGGCTAATTCTGATATCTCTTTAACAAGGCAATCTAATAAGAGCGCTCAGGGAATGCCAAAGGCTGGGACATAGTCCCTCCCTCCTGCTTTTCTCAAAAGTACAATATTTGTAATTTGAAAAGGAAGGAAGGAATAAGTGGAAGGGGTGGCAGGGTGAATGGATATGGTAGGGAGGAACGGGTGGAGGGGAGGTCCTGGGGTAGGGAGTTCGGGAGGTAGAGATTGATT
The DNA here is from genome assembly GCA_027921565.1 of Artemia sinica. Taxonomy (NCBI): domain Eukaryota; kingdom Metazoa; phylum Arthropoda; class Branchiopoda; order Anostraca; family Artemiidae; genus Artemia; species Artemia sinica. Next base: position 20,671,148 of record CM051275.1, read on the forward strand.
TGGATTTGATAATGTGAAGGAGTTTGGTTTGCTTTTTTTCCCTCATTTTTTTTAGTTTATTTAGTTGTTGTTTGTTCGCGTGTTTTGTAAATGGCTAGCCGTTTTACTACACGTCATCAAAAACTTAGGTTTTTTCATTAGTGCAGTAGTTGTAAATTGTGAAGTGTTATAATCGTGTTTATTAATAAAGTAAAAGTAAAAAAATATGGCAACTTTGGAAATAAATAATTTTTTAATCTTAGCCCCATCTTTTAAAGTGGTTTGAAGCTTCTTCCCCGCCTATTAACACTTCTATGTGTGCCTTTGAAGTCTAGTGTCTCATGTCAATATTGTGAAAATTTAGTTCAGTAGCTGGTTATATAGCATTTATGACAGGAAAAGATTCTTCAACTGGAAATGTTTTAATCCGACGGAATTGTTTAATAGTTTGTTGTTTTTCTTCGTTTTTTTTTTACGGAAATAAGTTAACTGCTGTTTCGTTTCAGACATTAGGTAGATGACATTGTAGTATTGTGATAAAATGCTAGAATTCCTACGTTTATATTAATGGTCATATGTTTCATAGAAATTAGTTTTTCTAGAAGGCAAGCCATTCTGGCCACGCAGAGACCCGACGAGACAAATCAACTTCGGAGTAACTTCACTAGTCCTACCGCTGGAAGATCTAGCGCACTGGAAGACGAGGAGAAGGTTGACGTTGTCTCAACGGATGATAATCAAGCTGAATCTAGTTTCTCAAGTCAACATCCTTTAGATAGTGAGTTTTGAAATTAGTTTTTCGTTTTATATTACACAGGCTATTATTTTCCCTTAAATTCAGCAGCGTAGCTAAAAAAAAGGTATTAAATTGACTGCAGCCAAAAAGCGTCGAACAATTTTATTATTTTTTTTTTTTATTATTATTAGATTTACTTCCCACTCTCCAAGAACAAGTAAGTTCTATTGATCCGTTGAACTTTACTTGGTTTTATTGCATTTTACTTGGTTTTTAAGGTATTTATGCGTTTCTTCTCTCTTTTAAGTTACTAAACGTTACGGATTTTAACGTAACGTAACGTAAACGTAACGTAACGTAAACGTAACGTAACGTAACATAGCGAGAAAAAACGTAACGTTACGGATTCCTTTCTCGCTTCTAGAAATGTTTTGAAATTTGAAGTTTGACATCGATTTGTTTGTAGTGTTTGGATACAAACACGCATTCAGAAGGAGATGACACTGGTACGAACACCCCCCTCCCCCCGCTGAAAATTTGTCCGACTCCTAAAGACGTAACACAAATGTATATAAACAAATTTTTAATGCGTTTTTCAATTTTTTTTTTATTTCAATCCACTCCCTCTTGGGACAAAAATCCTGGATCCGCCTTTGTTTGGATGGCTAAAAAATGTCATCACTTTATGCGCAACTGTATCTTAATCTCAGGGGAAAAAACTCTAAACGTATTTTCCAGTCTGCTCACCGATTAGTGGCGTCGATTCACGTAAAAATAGGGAAGGGGGCAAAATTTGTCTGTTCAAATCTGGGAGAGGACACTTTGTTGTTCTTTTTTTTTCGAATTTTACAAGAAAAAAAAACGCAAAAAACATCTTTCCATGAAAATAACCCCAAAAAGGTACTTTTTAAAAAAGTCTAGGGAGACCATTCCTCCTGGCCTTTCCCCAATAGACTACACTGTCTTGTGTAGAATTGATTATGTGTAACATATCATCTTTTGAATTGATGCAGTCGAAATGCTTAAACAGCACGTTTTAAGAAGCTATCTACCGTTCACTATGCAAAGTGAGATACGGCTGTTGTTTGAAGTTTCAAGTACTGATAAACAAAGGAAATAAAAGAGATGCGCCTAGGATGACGGGTTGATCTTTGTTCTAATCCGCGAATTATCTATTGTGATAAAGTCATCAATGCAGTGCAATATCTAAAGGGCACAAATTAAAAAAGAAAAAAAATATATATTTTCACCAGTCTTCGTGCTGTTATAATTTGTTCTTGTTCTTCTCATTGGGGATAATTATGTCATTGGGTTTATTAGCTTCATATGTATCCATTCAATGAGCCAGAATTATAACGTTACTTAGACTTTTTTCTTAGAGATTGATCCAAACTTGCTTAGAAAATAGGAATATTTTCAACCACTTAACCATGTATTTTTTCAATAAATCAACACAAACTAAATTTCTAAAATTTTATTCAGCTTAGATAAAGCTGAATATCAGCTGCCATTGACAGCAAAATTGGATTTACGTTGAGAAATTAAGGTCTTGGAAGAAAAAAAAATTGTTTTGTAGGGAATGCAAATATTAAGTTTGACTGGTTCACTTAAAAAACAAAGAAGAACAAATGCCATAATGGGATACAGTCTGTTGAAGTCAGTTGTAACCCGCCAGAATACAGCTTTCGTTAAACATAGTTTGGACGGATGGAACTGAACTTTTGCAAAATTTTAAGCTTTTACCTTAAAGTCTTTTGGCACTCCACTGTCAAGTTTTTTTTTAGTTAACTTTTGCCTAGGGTAGGGCTGTGCTATTGTCGAAAAGGGTTTATTTGTCATTCACTATAAGTCGACCCCCATACCACTTGCAGAATTTAAAATAAAGTATCCATATTTGAACTAGGTTTAAGCTGAATATACATAATACGTTTTTACTGTAGAGAAACATGGATATTAGCTGTTTAAAATCAATATAAAGCAAAAATTTTTTAAACACGTTTCGACTTAGTCTTTAAAAATAAAGTCGTCAGGAGATTTGATAAGCTTCGCCTCTTAAAAATTCATTTCTAGGTTGACCATTCTTGAGTATTTTACTTGATGGACTAGCGTTCGTTAGCCCCCTTTCCCCTAAAAATAGGATAAATGTCTGTATTTGGATTGTTCCATATATTATCAACCGATACATGAAGCACATGACAATGTAGTTTTTTTTTACGTTTTTTGTTATGGAAAAACTCCTTAGAAACGGAAAACTGAGTACTTTTACAAACTTCGAAATGTTAAGTAAAAATTTTGGATCCCTTCGCATTTTTCTCCGGATTTGCACCCGTGAATAACAGGATTTGCCGTTTCTCTTCGTGCCACTGTTTGTCAAGGTGAAATTTGGAGCCATTTCCTAGGAAATACACTGGTTCTTTGCACAAGTGAAGTCAAGCGAAGGGTTAACAGAGGTGTGAAATGCAGCAATAAAATAAGTTGAAAGACTAGCGGCATATCGAGCGTTTTTTGTGTACATGGAACTGTGATTTGTGCAAAGTGGAAGAAGCAAGTTTAAAAAAAAAAAAATACGAAATGCAAAAAAATCATCTAAAATGTGCAAAACAAGTTCTAGCGAATGTCCAAAGCTACTATATTCTACAAAAATGTTTGGCAAGTCACCTGTCCAAACTGCAGGTGAATCTGACTTAAAAACGTGGAAAATATCATAAATGTGGGTCAATATATACGAAATCATATTATTGAGTTAGGACTAAAGTGAATACACCATTCGATGCCTTTTTTTTTTATGCTGATTACGAATATAATAATCATTCCTATCGGAAATTAAAATTTAAGCCATTTTTGAGCTCTTGAAAATGGCAAAAAATAGGGTGTAAAAAGGCTAATATAGCGTGGAAAAAGGCTTAAAAAAACCTTTGTTTTTAAACTTACTGTTTCATAATAAATCCTTATTTTAATCCACAAGCACTGACTTTCCATGAGTAACAAGTATATAAGTTCCAAAAATTCATTTTCCAAATATTATGTTTTTTTTTTCTTCCTTAACGCCGAATGTTCAAGAATGCGTTTTCGACGAAACTTCGAAAATATTAAACCTAACCAAACCTAACCTAACCAAACCTAACCTAACATAACCTAACCTAACCTAACCAAACCAAACCTAACCTAATCCTTTAATATTTTCGACGGTTCGTCAAAAACGCATTCTTGAACATTCAGCGTTAAGGAAGAAAAAAATACATAATATTTGCAAAATGAATTCTTGGAACATATATACTTGTGATTATCCAACTTACTCATGGAAAGTCAGTGCTTATGGATTAAAATAAGTATTTATTATGAAACAGTAAGTTTAAAACAAAGGTTTTAAGCCTTTTTCCACGCTATATTAGCCTTTTTACACCCTATATTTTTTGTCATTTTCAAGAGCTCAAAAATGGCTTAAATTTTAATTTCCGATAGGAATGATTATTATATTCGTAATCAGCATAAAAAAAGGCATCGAATGGTGTATTCACTTTAGTCCTAACTCAATAATATGATTTCGTATATATTGACCTAAATGTGTTGTGATTTCAAATTGGCAAGGCTAATAAACATGTCCAATATTTTTTCCAATTTTCAAATGCAACGAAGGAGGATCGTAAAGAGGTCAACCCCTCTTAGGAGTTTTTTTTCTCAAGACATTTGAACTACAAAGAAAACAATGTTATGACAAATAAATAAAATAATGATTAACAGAAGCATTCAAAGTATTATTTCTAGATAAAATTAGTAGTATATTGCTGAATTTGGGCATTCAAATTATGTTTAGTTTCTGTATAGACATTTCCTCAAATGAGCATTAAATGACTATTAAGAATTAGTAAGTTGTCCTATAGTATACTGCAAAGTGTTCATATATGTATTAGAACGTAAATTTATGCCAAGATAGTCAATATACCTTATACTTGCTCTTTGAAAAAATAATTATTCAGTAATCTTAAGTATTTTGACAAATTTTTTGAGTGGAGATCCTTGTGGATTTCTATTTTTTGTATAGTATTCTCAAGTCTTTTTATATGTCTTACGTGTTCTTCTAGATTTGGAAATCTTTTCAAATGTTTTCACATTCACTGTTTCGCAGTATGCTAGTCTAAGACAATTTATTTCATTTATTAGTAGGATACTAGAAGTACAATAATGGTGTTGTGTGTTTTGTTCACAATGTTGTTTTTCTTTTTTGCTGCAAAAAGCGTTTTTTTCAGCCCTGAAATTTTCTAATGTCATTAAGTTAACATGGAGGAGGGTGGGGAACAGTTTATCCCATACCTAGTGTTGGGATAATCTACTTGTTGATGAACGCGCCATTTACCCCAGCATAGTCTAATTCAAGACAACCATATTTGCAACATTCAAAGCATAAATTCAGTGCAATACACTGTCTGACGCCCTAATTTACTTTCATAAGGCAGTGTTTTATGGAAAAGTAGGGGCTATGAATAAAAAAGCTACAAAAACCAACAAAATAGAAAACATATAAAAAACAAAAATTAAACAAAAAATCCTAAAAACATAAAACAAAGATATAAGAAAAGGATAATGGCAACTCGCAAAATCAGGTATCATAGAAATGGAATTGAGACAGATTGCTAATAATGCAGCCCAATTAATGGATTGCATGATATGTAGGTGGTATTTTGTCAACAAGGAAATATTTACAGGTGGTTTGAAAATTTATTGCAAAACAAAATACGAAGAGAAAGATTGGCTGCTAATCAGAGTCAAATAGAGAAGCAAAGCAGAAGGAAACCTAAAATGAGGCGCAGAGTGCAATGTAAATCAACGGCTCCTCTGCTTCAATATTAAATAAAAAAAAAACGAGCTTTTTAGCTGAAAGTAAGGAGCGATATTAAAACTTAAAACTAACAGAAATTATTCCGTATATGGAAGCGGCTGTCCCCTCCTCAAACGCCTCGCTCCTTACGCTAAAGTTTGACTCTTTCTCATAACTTTATTTGCTAAAAAAAAAAAAAAAAACTTTAGCGTAAAAAGCAAGGCGTTGAGGAGGGGACAGCCCCTTCCATATACGGAATAATTTCTGTTCGTTTTAAGTTTTAATGTCGCGCCATACTCTCAGTTAAAAAACTTGTTTTTCTTTAATTTTATTTCTGAACGTTTTTGAATTAATCAGCTTTGATTATATAAGTTAGGTTAAAGAGATTAGTTGCTTTTTTTTAGTCCAGATGAGTCCAATGGACAGCAAAAATGTAATTAGGATTAAGGACTTTGGACTTCGTTTGGCTAAACCAAATAAGGGAATCCGTAACAAGGAAATGTTGAGAAGGCGGAATCAGATGTTCCCACCTATAAATAGCTATTTTTTCCCGGTTAAAAAAAAAAATTGTGGTTACGATAGTTACTTGATTTAAATAAGGATCAACCTCAATCAACGAGTCGAAAAATATTCGTCTCATTTTTTTACTTAAGAGCTTGTTGGAACGTTTGAATTTTTATTCCTCCCTTGTTGTCGTCTAAGTAACTACCATCTCCTAACATTTATACCCACATGAAAATGTGTTTTTTTTTTTATAACTTTTAAAAGAGACATTCCAGGAATTAGCTGTCCTCTGCAAATACAAAGTGGGGTATATATCCACAAATTCAATTTTGAATTAGAGATGGATCTCCCATAATTTCAACACTGCTAGACCAATGAGGAAGTCAGAGTTTTTCCATCTGCTACACTTTTTGAGATAGTACCTAGTATTTACAGGGGTGTAAACAGACTTCATAGCCTTTCCGCAGCAAAAATCCAGAAATACATACAGTTTACATCCAACAGAAATCAGAGAGGCAAGAGACGGGAATAACGGCATTCGAGAAACCCTTCTGAAGAAATTATTCGTCTTCTTCATTTTTTTTTTCGTTCTATAAATAAAAAAATCATTCCTTCGTGATTTCCTTAAAAAGTTGAAAAATGCAGATACTAGGATTTGGCTGAGGGCACACAAAATAGCAATAAAAAAAACATGAGTTTTATTAATATTATAATACTGGCAGCAGTCATTAATGACGCGTTAAGACTCAAGTTTTTGCCCTATTAATCTTATAAATGGTTGTTCAGTATATTATGGAGTATTTATTGTCTTATTTCTCTTTTTGCAGATGAAATGAAGACGGAGCACGGAAGCATGTCCGACATTTCTAGTCAGGCCGGGTCGCTTCATCACATCGACTCTGACAGTGAAATTGACTTGGATAGTGGCAACGAACATTCTAGTTATAGTGTTGACACACTATCCAAAAGTGATAATAAACCCAATCACCTGTTTGTTCGAGTATTGGGGAGCCCAGTTCCAAACTAGACGGACAACCAAGTACAAATGTGTCTCTAGGCCCACCATTACCTCCACCAAAACTTTCTGCCGTACCTTTATCCTGGTGCTTATATCCGGGTGCCCCTGTGCATCCCTTCTTTCAACCACAGAACATTGCTGCAAGTGGTTCAAATCTAGCAGCCATGAGTCACAATTTATTATTAAATGCCCAGCTACAAGCACTGGCAGCGCAGCATTCCTTATTAAGTGGCGGTGGGTATCCAAACCTCGGTGCAACGCTGGCCGCCGCAGCAGCTGCAATGAGTAATCAAGTTCCAACTGCAGATAGGATGAAGAATCATCGCTTTGCACCATATACTTTACCTACGTCTCCTTCTGGGTCAGGTTCATCTTTTGAAAATGTGACCAGCTTAGCAAAATCTTCTCGTGAAGCTTCGCCTCCTCAGTCAAAAATAGGCACAAGTAGTGAGCTTAAGAATATTGAAAATATGGTAAATGATTTAGGAATGGACCTGAATTCAGTTCGAAGGTCGGATAAATAATATTTGAGATAATCAAAATGTGCATTTTTTTTTTTTTTTTCATTGACTGTTTTTTGGTTATTTATGCCAAGGATAGAAAGGAAAATAGTGGCTAAAAGGGTCCATCAATGGAGTTTCAGTCTATTGTTTAAGGAGCAGATTCATTAAATTTTGACCGTTACAACGTATTTTTTTTTGTTTTCTATTGGAAACAAAATCTTAGCAAAATAATAGAGCTAAACGGTGCTTACAAATATTGACAGTAGCTTGTAATTTAGCATTATTGGTAGTAAAAATGAAAGTTTATCTAAATCATTGCAAGTTTTAAATTGAAGCCTATTTGAGGATAAACAGAATGAACATTTGCTCAATATAAAAAATGGTTTTTGTTAACTTGAAAAATATTGTTGGAATACAGTCAGTAAAAGCAGTTCTAAATAATTTTGGGCTTAAATTTTTATTGAAATGGAAGACTTTTTTTCTTTTAAGAAACTTCCTTTTGCAAAGGAATTGGAAACTCCGTTGAAATTAAAAACAATTTCCTTGGTTGTTGATACGTATAACAGATCTCGTTTTGGCAGTTATGTGTTTAATTGTAACTGGGACGTAATAAACAGAATCGTGGGCGTAGCCAGGACTCTCCTTAGGGACGGGGGTGCCTTTTTTTGTTAAGGGAGCAAGTATTGTTAAAAGCTCCCAATTTGAAGAGCTTCCCTGTCCTGACGCAAATTTTAAACTTTGGGGGAAGAGCTGTCCCCTCTTTTGCTCCCCTTGACTAAGCTCATGAGAAGAGGGAAGGCTCATTGCGAATAGTAAATGCAGTTGTCAAACTTGTATCTTAACTGCCATCTATTTTATTTTAATGTCAAGCAGAAATCCTGTTGCTGGTGTGTTAATAACGTCATACTTTTTTGTAGCCTGCGATAAAATTTGTTGCGCGAAAGATGCGCGTTTATACCAAAGATGTTTTAGCTGTATAGAGTATGTGCACTTTCTCGCGTCTTGTAGTTCGTTAATATTCGTCTGCAGCTCTTGAAATACAAGTTCTTCATAATAGAAGAGTAAAAGGGGAAATTTTTAATGGGAAAAAGGCGGGGTAATTTCAGAGGGATTAGTTACTCTTCTGAAGTCTTAAGAAATGTCTAAAGCGAGAATGAATCGAAGTTAAGCAGAAATTTTATGAATTATTTTTATTCTTTTTTCCCGGATATATATATATATATATATATATATATATATATATATATATATATATATATATATATATATATATATATATATATATATATATATATATATATATATATATATATATATATATATATATATATATATATATATATATATATATATATATATATATATATATATATATATATATATATATATTTTCCAGAGCTGCTGATCTAATTCTAAGTTTTATTTACATCACTATGTACATAATATTGTGAACTGTTATATTTGCGTTGAAAATGTTGCAAACTATGATCTTTTTTGCAGTTGGTTAAGATTAATTGATCAATAAAAATGTGATATGGAGAAAATTGACTGCACTTTGGAAAACACCAACGAATAAAACCAGGCATGTTTTTTTATGAATTTATGTCAAGGGCAGAAGCACATGGAGAAACACAAAAACAGGCGTTAAACACAACTCTATGAAGAAAATGACTGGGCCCATTCAGTGTACTTTATCATGAAATTACCGCTTACATGGGTTTAATAGGCCCTTTGTGTTGACAAAGACCCATTTTTATGGTAATTTTAGATTTCCCCTCAACCCAGAAAATTAAAGGAATGAAGATGTTTTGCCCCATCCCCCTTCTCGGGACCCATCATCTTGAGGGCTAATTCAATTACCCTAGGTAGTAATAAAAATTACAGATTCCTATGATTAGTTGTAATTTAGCCTCAGCTGTGTTTCCGTTTTCTGTTTAATTAGTCCCGTGTCTGTTATCTTAAAACGAACAGAAACAGACTCTGTTTTGACCCTGATTAATTTTTTTTCCAGAAAACCGAAGCACGGGAAACTTTTTTTAACTTACCCGAGTGATTTTATAATGTTCCTATTTTTCCAAACATTGAAAAGAAAGCAAAAATGCATGACTTAAAAAAATTTGTTACAATTTTATACCACTTCATCTCGAATTAGTTTCTAGTATTTTGTTGCAGGGAAGATTTTTCTTATTAGTTTTCATAATGCCAATTTGATCTGACAATCAAATTCAACCATTTTGCTCCGTGTTAAGATTATAACTTTAAAATTTAAACAATAGCTTAATAAACCTAAATACGAATCGAAACAAATACCTAATCAGGCTGATAACCTAATGTGCAATCCAACATTCAATTTCAATGTTTAATTGAGTTCTTAGTTCTGGAGATGTAGAATAGGTAGGACATGTTAATACTGTCGACCAATACTAAATCTGTCATTAAACACAATGGCAAGATGATAACAGTATGTTTGAGTGGCTTCTCGACAAATCGCGTTCCAGATGTCCTCGGTTGATGAAGCTTTCAAAACATAACAACTATAGTTGGGGATTATTGCTACCATTAGATACGTTATGATTGCATTCGTTACTTGAAAGTTGGAGGAGATTAAATGTTCTTTCCCTTACTCTGCTGCAGAAGGTCAGGAACCTCATTTTATCCGTGTTGCAGCGGTAGTTAGCAACCTAGTAAGAGACGATCACGTCCATTGTTTTCCAATTTAAGACGTAACTTGCTTCTATTATGCTCAAGAGCTTATGTCATCACTTGCCTTGCTTCGTTTTTATCTTTTCTAGCACCTTCTCTTCTATTTACATTCCTTCATTATCTTTTTGTCTTCTTCTAATCTTAGAGGGTTTATGATAATTAATTAATATAATTAATTATCTAGTTAATGTAATTAATGTTGGCTGCATAAACTCAGCTGAGATGTGGTGGCCTTGTTTGGAAGTCTTGATTCTAGACCAGGATCTCCGTTTTAAATAACAAAAGCGAAAGAAGAGCCACAGCATATTTCTGCTGGAATAGAGATAAAAACGTAAAATCCGGAGGAAACAAAGATTTTTTCGAAATTAGAAAAAAGGAACATTGAATTTTCAAGGTCTCTCAATTTTTTCATTGAGGAAGTGCTCCAAATTTACCTAAAAGGGATGAAAGAGAAGTAATAACCATAAAAAACACGAACTTCAAATCCATATCCATCCTAGGTAAAGTCCCAGTCCTCCAGAACGTTTCCATGACGTAGAGGAAACCGAGTTTTTTTGAACCAGCTTAACTAAAACGCTGGAATAAAGTATTTTTTAATCTCCCAACTATGTCACAAAATTATGGTCTTTTCTTGTAGTCTTGCCTCCGCCTGTCCCCGAGGGAGTTGAGGGGATTGAAAAATCGACAAACATCAAATTAACGAGCAATACAATTTACAATGGTCCATTGCTATTTGTGAAAGTAATGTTCCCTAAGTTTTACGACTCAGAACGTTTTAGGGCGTTTCATATAAGAGAAGGATTAATTATCCGACAAATAGCATCGATTTACGCTATGCTTCTGTTGAACTGGATTCAGGTTTATCGCAAAATGTTGTCCTTATGAAGGTGGTAATCGTATTCATTTTAAGAACTTGTTATTGGTTCGCTTAGGGCTATGTAAATAGCCATACAATATCCCATGGCTTCAAAACTATTGAAACTGCCTATTGGCAAGTTAGGGTACTGCTTCGGATGAGTTTGGCCTCAAAATCACAATAGGTCCTGTGGTCCCAAAAGATCTAAATCATGCTTGTAGTGTGTCCAATAATAATCAAATATGGTATAAGCTATTTTATTTCAGAACAGAATATGGTTAAGTTCATATTTCTGAGAGCTTCAAAAAAAAGAAATAAAAAATGTTGCTTTCTTACCTATTGCTTTGTACACAATGGGTCACTGCATATATACCAAAAGATTAGAACCCTATGCAGGATAGACTAAAAGGTATACAATTAAAATCTCTTTGTTATAGCCCCCCTCCTCTCTCCCCCCAAAAATAATCTAGAGGATCAATCCTCTTGGGTAGGAACATATATATATATATATATATATATATATATATATATATATATATATATATATATATATATATATATATATAGATATATATATATATATATATATATATATATATATATATATATATATATATATATATATATATATATATATATATATATATATATATATATATATATATATATATATATATATATATATATATATATATATATATATATATATAGTATATATATATATATATATATATATATATATATTCACGCTTATGTCTTTTCATATCAGCTATAGCTTGGAATTCAACTGTAGCCAACAGCATAGAGAAACGACCAGGGTTACCATCCAGGGTACTAATGAATGATTTATGGTGGATTGATGTGGGCGGAATTACAGTTCTTTCTGTTGTACTTTCTGGTGTTTTTTCACCAGAACCTAGTACTTTTTGTGTGATTAGTGCTTTTACTGTCGATGTCGTACAAGCAGCAGTGTTCGCACCTGTAGAAGTAAGGCTCCTAAGTCAATTTTGTTTCTGCAATAAGCGCATGAATCATTGATACCGTCCTCAGCAAATAGCGTGAGGATCATTGTAAGTTAAACAAGATGAATTCAAGGGTCAATTCCTCCTCAGTTAATGTAGCTATTGTCTTATATGTCTGAGCTTTGAAAATTAACACCTCCCAATATAAAGGACTGGAGACTTATGGCCATTTTAGCAGTAGTACCAATTTTTTGAAACGCAGGAGGAGGGGTTGGAAAAAAATAGGTGTCGAAATCTAGGGGAGGAGTAATTTAGCTGTTTTTCAATTTTTTTCGTAGAAAACACAGAAATAAAAATACCAAAAAGGTATTTTTAAAGTCTAGAGCGCGGTAAAAAAATATTTTGGAAAAATCCCCTCTCCATCCATTAGTGCCACCGCATTTCAGTGAAAGCTACTTCAAATATATAGGGGTACATTCAATTGGAATGCCTCGTCTTCAATTTTACTGTTTGCTAGTTTGTGTGTGTAATTGTTAATATTTGGTAAACTTATTCAGCTTTTTTTTAACCAACTTAACTAAAACACGGGATCTTCAAAATGACTTGCACATTGTAGCCAGGCCTTAGAAACTGAAATTTTAGTCTGACCTTCGGTTTATTTAACGTAACTTTGTCTGATTCTTAAAATAATTACAGTTTTCTAAAAATTTCAAGAAATATAACAAGACAGAACATTTACAGACACATTACCTATGAGTATGTGCTCATATGAGTAAATACAGGATATCCCCCAAGAACGGACTCACACTTCTAATAGACTACTTACACAAAGATAAAGAAAGTTTAGTTCAAGACCTGTTTAGTTGCGATTCAAGAACTTTTCGTTCGTTTAAGTGAACTAGAGTTTTGGATAAAAGAACCAATCGGATTTTGTGTTTTTTTTTCCTTTTTTTTATTATTTGCTCAAAATTTTTCTCGCTGATAATCTAAATATAACATATACTAAGATAATGCGGAAATATTGTGCGTTAAAATAATGCGTAAACAACGTGTATCAAAATTATATAGTTCCGGCACTAAAACAAACCAATAGAACTGAAACATACTTTTTAACATGAAAGAGTACGACAGTGATCTCTGTTTTTTTCTTTCCTTCAAATGTTTTCTAGCTCACAATTTAACATAGTATCAGTGTCATATCCAGGGGGCAAGGGGGCGCCCCCTAGCGTAGTCTAAAGTAGCGTAATTTACTTAATTAACTCAAGTTTGCGTTAATTAAACTTGATCCTAACGCAAGTTTATCGGATCAATCTATTTTGCACCCCCCCTCCCTAAAAAAGTTTTTCGGATCAACCTATTTTGCCCCCCCCCCCTAAGAAATCATGGATCCGGCCCTACATAATAGGCATATATTTGCTTCTTGGTATCCTATTGCTGATTTTGCATTTGCGTCAGGTTCAAAAAAAGAAAATAGTCGAACTATTGAAAATACCTTGGCTACGTATGATTTGGGCTATATATCTGTCTGTTACGAGGGGGGTTGGCGCAGAGTGTAGGAAAGTGATATATTGTGATGATATAAGTAAGTTATTTTCTTTTATTTATTTATTTTTTTTTATTGAAAGGGGTTACTCTTTGCTTGGAGTTTGTTACTAAGAACTGTTTAATTAAAGGCTCTTTTAAAAGTGAGAGAGACTACTGTACCATGTTTACATTCAAATTTTAGAATCGTATTAAATGGATTCGCGAATGGTAGCCTAGCAATCTCTAAAAAATTGATTCCCTTAAAATATTTCTCAGGAAAGGGGTGGGGCTCTGAAATGTCCTAAATGAATTAAAGAGTTATCGTTTCCATGGTTTTCAAGGAGATTCTTAGAACGATTTTTTTTTTACAGCAATGTCTCCTATGGATACAAGGAGGGAAGGGGGTAAGAGGGATAATGCCCCCAAGGCGATGACATTAAAAAGGAAAGTTGGAAATATTCCCATTTAAATCTTGGTAAAAACAAAGATCCCATTAGAACTCCTCCTCTTTAGCAAATTTTTCGGATGCATTCATGGCCCTCCCTCCCCATCACCGTCCCTTGTGTCTCGGTTATATGAACATCATTTTTTATATCCCTTCAATGGTAGGAGATGTATCACTCCGCAGCACCCATATTACAATCTCACTCCTAAAATACTCCCGGGAATCAAAGAAGATTACATATTCTTCTCCCTCCCAAACCTTCTTCTAAACTTATTTGAAGGATCAGTGATAGTTAGAAATTTAGCTTAAATGTAGAAAATTCAAGCACAAAAACGATCTTCCTGAAACTTCAGGAACACTCCTCCTCCCCTTGGTAGTTGTGCGGTTATTTTTAATATTTGGTAAACTTGTTCAGCTTTTTTGAGCCAACTTAACTAAAACACAGATCTTCAAAATGACTTGCACATAGTAGCCAGGCATTAGAAATTGAAATTATAATCCGACCTTCGGCTTATTTAATTTAAATTTGTCTGATGCCCAAAATAATCCTCCTTCTTCCCCACGTACATGGAGATACAACGGCCATCCTCCATAATAGCAAATGTGCAATTATATACCAAAGAACTTAATTTATTATTCCTCAAAAGAAAACAACTTAGGTAAATGAAGGGTACTGTTGCGCTTAATGGTACACACGAAAGAAGTCAAGTTTGGTTAATGCTAATCAAGAAAATAAAATAGGATGAATATATAATAGTTTAAAAACAAATTTGGGCTATATATTTGCACATTAGGGGGGTGGGTGGTAAAGCATAGCATATATTAAATACGTAAACTAACCTAGGTACCCCCCCCCCCCACTAAACCCCAAAAAACAACATTTTAAATATTGTAAATTCAATGAGAAACCACGCTCTTCGAACAATTTAGATAACAATTACCCGCTTTACGGGTCTCCATCACTGCATTCCTTCGACAGTCTATAGCCGCTGTGTGCCATTAAGCGCAACTATACTAAATAAAGCTTTAAAATAATTATCCGTATTAACCGTCTTTCTTTTGTGAACTAAAGGTGTCTTAAGGAACAAATTCATCACCGCGCGGCATTACACCTCTAAAACCTCGGAACTCAATATATAGTTATTCACTAATTTTCCATCCATTGTAGCCAGCTTTGAATTATCATTCAATAGCATTTTGGCTCTATTTGGGCCAAAATTGTTGTTTTACGCCGCAAAATGACAGGAAACAAGACATAAATCTGGTACTATCTATTTTTTTTTATTTGAATATGGCATCGAAACTTAAAATTTTTGTTCGAATAAGTCCTGTTTTGATATTCTAGGACGATTTGTTCAATCCGATCGCTCTTGGAAAAAAAAAAAAAAAAAAAAAAAACAACAACAAATAAATGAACACGGTTTGGTGATCAACCTTTCAGAAAAAAAATGTGTTTTTTTATAGATAGGGTTTTTAGACCTCCAAAATAGGGAGGGTTTGGGTTTTCTGCCGCTTTTTGGAAGTCAGACCAATTTTCTCAAGTTCGTACCTTTCGGTCGGTAACTTTAAATTTAGTGCCGTTCTAAAAAAAAACTAGTTTTTTTAATTGAAAGTAAGGAGCGCCATTAAAACTTAAAACGAACAGAAATTATTCCGTATATGAGAGGGGCTGTCCCCTCCTCAACGCCTTGCTCTTTACGCTACAGTTTCTTATTGTTTTAAAAATAAAGTTGTGAGACAGAGTCAAACTTCAGCGTATCGACCAATCGACTCGAGTGATTTCCTACCGCGTCATCTCGTTACTCCTAAGAGCAGACAGACAGGGTTGCCACCAGGGTCAGTTCCTAAAGAGCTAAAATTGCCCAAGTTTGCGTGCTCCGCAACGATTTTAGGTGCTACGGTCCAAAAAAAATTTTTTACGTATCGCGGCTTGCGTTGCGACACGCACATGGTTCATTTAAGCTTGTTTGGATTAGTTTTAGGTTAAATTTTTCGTCTGATTATTTCAAACTTAGCACCAATCTTTCGAAACGAAAACTGCAAAAAAGCGGTCCGGAATATACATCAACTTTTGGGCCAATCTTTCAAAAAACAAACACGGGAAAAAAAAACCAGCGCTCCGCACTTTGGTTGTTGATTCCTGTACTTTTTTCAGAATGTCAATTATTTCGTCCACGACAAAAAGAAAGAATTGTTTTATGAAAGCGCTACAAATTGTAGCACGAAAGTGTTACTATTTGCTCATTAAATGTAGCACGTGCTACAGTGCTACTCAAGATGAAAAAGGGCTAAAATAGCACTTTCGTACTACAGGTGGCAACCCTGCAGACAGGATACTTGTACGTACATGCTGGAGGCATGTTCAAGGCATAAAGTAATTGACACTTATAACATAACTCAACCTCGGTTTTGATGGTGAGTCTTTTTGCCATCTATTTTCATTCTTTCACTGTACTACGGAATTATTTCTTGATTAAAATTCTAACTAAACTTTTGAAAACAAACAGCACATCAGAACTCACATTAGGTTGAATAGCTACAAGGTCGCCCTACTTTCACTGGCAACAGTACATTATAGTGCAAGTTTGTTTATACCAGTGATAGCTTGGAATTCAACTGTATCTGTCTGTGGGAACTACATATCGCAGCTATATGCAAATAGAACTGGCTGATTGTATACTGGGAGGTCGCAACTTTTTTTTCTCTGACACAACCAGTAACATACATCAGTGTCATTAGGTACATTGCAAGATAGTGATTACGAGGCGCTGAGTCGTGTATGGTAGCCCGTTTTGATGGGATCGCAAACACGGAATTTTAACTCTTCGCCATTGTTCTAGTACCGAAGACCACCGGAGTATTTGTGCCACTTTAAATGATAAGAATCTGCCGATGGGCAATTAAACCTTATCTTGTGTTTTAGACGGTAAGAAATCGCAGCGTTCGTTGAGCAGTGTTCTTGGACGGAGCTGCTAAGAACAAGAAATTACTTTCATTTTCTTTATCTACATTTTTTTTCTAGTCGTGAGAATTAGCGTAATATTATTTTCTCCTTTTAAATCATTAATCTTATAATAAATAAAGGTGTAGGCATGTACACAGAATTTATTTGAGGGATGGAGGGCAATATTGAAAAAACACGAAGAATCGTCAAAATAAAAGCCAGCATTAGAGAAATCGTAGAAAAACCTATAAAAGTCCCGGTGTTTAGGGGGATTATTCACAGAAGGGGCGTATAAAATTTAACCTTCAATTCCCCCAAACCTCGATGCCGTATGATTTCCCCTTGTGTTTCTTGTGTTTTCCATCCAGTTACCTATATAATCCTGAGTTTTTTTTTGCGCACGAGGATCCACTAGAAAAAAAAAAAATCCATTTAAAGAGACACGCCGGGATGTTGGGGAGGGGTTCAGGTAAGGGAAATGTCTTTAAACAGCTGCCATCAGACTGAAAACTAGATGTTTATAATTTTCATATTTTCTTATAGGGCCGGATGGAAGAGAGGGGACGCACACATGAAGTCCCTAAATCCTATCTCTTCCATGTAATTTGCCTACTTCTTGCGGTTCTTCGAGTTTGTTCTCCTTACGACGAAATTCCTGCCTTCCTTCAAATAAAATTTTGCTTTCATGTCTATGACATAGTCAGAGGTGTTAATTCACGAAAAATATGGGGGGAAGGGAAGTTATTTCTAAAAATGTAGGGGGTAATTATGTCTTTTTAGATTTTTTTTTTTTTTTTAATGAAAAGGCCAAACAATTTATTTCTCAGTGAAAATACCAAAAAAAATGCAGTTTCCCTAATCCAGAGGGCAGGGGTGTCGTTTCGGGAGGGGGCAGTTGCCCCCCAATAAATTATAGAAAATAAACTATTATATAGCCCATGCCCCTTGACTATCCGGATATGGACCCCTCTTTCCCCCCCCCTCCCCCAATAAAATACTGGAGCTAATCTCTGCGAGAGGGGGCAAACGCCCCTTATTCCCCCTAATAAAAATTAGACACCCCCTATACATGTCATTCTTATACCCTCTTTTGCTATTCCACAGCCCTTCCTTTGTAGTTTTCTCGTGACATATTGCATGTCCAAACATAAGTGTCTTCTTTTTTTTACTTTTTACGCTTCAAATAAAGTATATGGCAAAAATTAGGTAGATCCTTAAAAGTCATAGTTTTTGGCCGGGGCTTCTTATCAGTCAAGATTGTTAACGTGTCACATAAACCAGTTATAGTATCAATTTCAGAATTGTTTTGCATACTTGTTATAGCGTGAATTCTTTTCAAAAATTCCAGCTTACGACCATGGTACGGCTTGAAAAATTTGCTGTCTTCAAAATAGTGACCGGCCTCATTTATTTGTTGAAAGGAGGGGTCCAAATAAGGAAAATTATTCCTCTTGTCTGTCGTCTAAAATCAAACCCATTGGGCCACCCTGCTTGATCACAATTTTTGCTAGAATTTCAAAGTGAAAGGTTGATCCTATCAGATGGATAATAGGGGCTATTATCTGATTAATTATTTGTAAACTGACGGGGTGTAAAGTTCTTATTGAAGCCTGGTAATAGATATATGGATATGGGCACACATACATACCATTTGTTCAGAAGTGTCAATAGAGATGTTATATAAGAGATTAGTGTGGGGGAAGAGGGCAGTGCCCTTCCAGTTTTTTTCCAGAAATGGTATAATACTAGACCATAGTGTCCAAGTCACAGAAGTTGTGTCTTCGTTATGACTTTTTCAAACGAAGTTTCCCGTTCTTTCTTACTTTTTCTGGCAGCTCCATTCTGGAAGACGACAAAAAAAAAACAAAACAGTAAAAACTAACACATTTGAAGGGGCTTTTCTAAAGAAAAATTTAAATCTGGCAAAGGAAAGATTGGTTCACTCGACCGACTCGACTCGGGAACACAATGAAGACAGGTCTTTACCCAGGTTTACGCCAGCTAGCAACCTAGATGAGAAACTTACTCTCAAAGGTGCCAAGAGGTGAGAGGGATTGAAGGATAAACATAATTCTCTCCTAGTTTAAAAAAGACAAAAGTTCTTCGGAAAGGCTCTAAATTTCCTCCGCTATAGAATGAACCTTGCCCAGCTTTCTTTGTATTGACAGATGTCCGTCCCCCAGCACATACTTGGGAGAAGAGATGAGTTTTACGTCTACCCCACGTTTAACCTTAGAATTTTCAATATTTTCCCATGATTAGTATATTTTCCATAATTTTTTTTGCGGTTTCCGAAGCCTTCCCTACTGGGAAATGGAACCCAAATCGCTGTTTTTAAGTTCTCTTTATCTGTTAAAAGTGTTTTTTCTTTTTTTCTTCTCAATATGTTTACGGTTCATACAGAAGACTAAATATTCGAGAGAAGGGATTACAAGCTAAGGCGCGGGCTCAACAAACTATAACTATGGTAAGATGTAAAACGAGTTTACAATACAATCGGTTATGTGCACTTTATAAAAAATTAAGGGTGAACATAAGTCCTGTGGCTGTCCCCGTGGCCTCTCTGAAACGTTCTAATAGATAAATAAAATTAACTGTTTTCCATATTTAGAAATTAATTTAAATAAATTTTTGAACATTGTCCCAAAATTTAAGGATAAAAAAAACACTTCAGTAGCGGAAAAGGTTTGTCCAAATTTATTGTAATACTTACGGCCGACCTGGGTTCATTCAGAATAATTTTCAGTGAATAAAGAAAATTAAGTAAAGAGTCAAAGTAGACACTTGTTCATCTATAGAAGTTATTTTAGGGGGTGGAGGTATTTTACATAAAAAAGGATACACATACGAAAATACAAAACTATAAGTAACTTATATGCAAACAATGGGCCTTGAACTATTAAGAGGAGTGAGAAGGGGTCCAAAATCAACTATTTTCTATGTATACGCTTGAATATGCAATTAAAGAACTTCCAAATAATAAAAATCGTTTTGGGCAAAACAGAAGAAAAAAAGCACCATTAAACCCAGGATGCACAGTACCTATCCAAATAGATCAGGGCGTAGGATAATCATTTGCTTGTGTAAATATCTTAATCAAGGAAGAAATTATTCAAAATGTATTACAACATTTTGAAGCTAATGTTCATGACATTTGATGAAACTGACCAAATTAGTTTCATAAAGATTTTTCAGTTTTACCAAAAGATAAGCCAGCAAACGAAATAACCTATTAATCTCACCCACTTCGAGGCTTTTAAGAGTAGTTATAAATTCCACCTTTTTACACTCGACATATCTAATGCCATCTCATTGTTTCACTGTCACAATAGATTAAAATTCCAATGTTTAATTACAACTTTTCTACCAGCGATCCTTTTGTCTTACAGTCGGATTCCACGTTGATAAAAATCAGACACATTTAGGTTTATGGGGTTCTGCGACTTGTCCTGGTCGTTGATGTCTGATAACGCTTTTTTCGCATTAGCAGTGATCCTACTAAAGCACCCGAGTAACTGTCATTTTGAATCGCTTCTTCTGAGTAACATTGATGACTAAGCTAAATTCCATCACTTTTGCTTGAAAATTTGAATTTGGCGATTGAACGTTTCAAATATACGATAGATTTGTTCACTTATAGAATTTCAGAATTGCAAAGATCCAGTTCTAGTTGCAAAACAAGAACACTAAAGCAGTAATTGTGGATGCTAACATAATCTGGCATTAATGTCCATAGTTAACTAAAATATTTGCATTAAAAGTTGCAGAGATGCAGTTCGTATAGAATCATATTTAATTTTTGATTTAAAAGTGATATAGTCAAAATATCATTCTTGCTTTAAGTGTTTCATTTGATACCGCTTGGTTCATTTCCCACTTTTTTTTATTTATGTTCCTGTGGGAAGATCTGCAATATAACGATTATTTGATTGAGTTGTAATAGTGTAAGTGATTATCCTTTGCATATTAAATATGTTTAACTTCTTTTCTAAAGAATTTAACGCTGGTGTTTAGTTTATTATTTTTTAAAAGAAAGACCATCCACGCGGTAGCTTGTTGTTGGAAGAACCCTCTTGAAGGAATATTGCTGCTTCGAAACACTCGCAATCAATATTAGCAAGTTGTACAATCATTGGCATAGCTCTTGCAGAATGCAGAGACCAAGTTAGAAATATCTTCGAAGAGAGACAAACTTGAAGTAATTCTTCTGCCCGGAGTTTTAAGAGACCCAACTCGAAAATTTTAAGAGACTCAGAGATTGACGTCTTTGGACCCCTGCAATCACTCCTTACGGTAGGTAGAATGGCAGGGTGAATTACCTTTGTTAATATGGCAAGGCTGTACCCAGGATTTTTTTTTCAGGGGGGTGGGTGGGTGGGTGTGGGGTTCCTCAAAGATTTTTTTTCGGGGCAGGGGGGGGGGTTACAAAAAAAAACCTCAAAAAACGCAAACACAATTTGTTTATATCCATTTTTGTTACGTTTTTTACGAGTCAAACAAACATTTCAGGGGGGGGGGGTTCAAACCCCCTAACCTCCTCTCCCCTGGATACGGCCTTGTAATTTGAACCTAGAGGCTGCGGGGAAAATTTGGAAAAAAATGTTAAATATTGTATATGAAAATATTTCAATTGGATCGGAATTTGGGCTTTTTCAAGGACCCCATGAAAGACCTCTTTGTTTCTCCTGAAAATATTTGGACACGTTTATTAATGTTTGAAAATATATTTTTTCGTAAGTATATGTGGCCTCGCCTGGCAAAAAGTCATGAGAATACCTTTTGTTTGTAAAAAATGCAAGTCTTGCTTATCCAAGAAATTTAATCAAATTCTGCATACATATATTATATACTGTTAAAGTTAGTTTTGGATCTCACTTCATTGCAACAAAAAAAAATCAAACAGCTCGTGGTAAAGAACTGTAAGTAAGGAGCTGTGGTAAAGTGGTTTTTATGGTTGTAAGGTAAAGCTGTAGTTGATTGCCTTTATTTCTCCGTTTATAGGGGAGCTAAACTATGGCCCTAAGGAAATTAAACTTTGGTAGCGTACCTTGGGCTATGACCTGACTAATGAGGCGTACCATCTGGGTATATTCGAGGGACTAAATTTAGATTGTAGAGGGGTTGGATATAATACAATACTTTTATTCAGTTAACATACACTAGTACAGGGTTTGATAATATACATATTCCGCTGGGACTTGTTGCCCAAGGGAGACAACAAGTATCAGAAATCTACAATAATATATAATATAATAAGATACTTACATACTTACAATAATCCGACAATATTCCAAGGTATTTCTAGTATCAACGGACCAGAGGTCAGTCTGGCATAATATTAGTATGTCGCTACCCCTTCCGATAAAATGTATCTTTTACATATTTCCTCAACCACACCGTATCGGGACCCACTGACACACATAGCTAGGAAGTGGTAATTTCTCAATTTCCTATTAAGTATACACCTGCCAGGATATGTTCCTTATCTTAATAAAAAGTGGTATTTCTAGACTTTTGTATTTGCGTCTTAGTATTTTACTAAATTCCAAATTGACTTAATTAGAATGCGTCACCACAATACTCCCTATTTTGTGAAGAATTGCCCTCAACTCTCAAATATTTTACTTTTAAAACAACTTAATTTTGTACATAGCTCTTATACTGACATCTTTGGGTCATTCTGTGCATATACTCTCAATGGGCTTCTGTAGGGTCATGTTTATGGCCAAATATATGCCATGTCCTTTGTTCCAAGGATATCAATTTTTGGAATTTATCCTTGTTTCTCTTCTTTTTTTCTGGGTTTAAGACTGTAAAATTCTCTTTTCACCCTCATCCTTATTTGCATCTTCTGTTTTAGTTTGACCCCCAGTGGTTTAAGCATTATATTAGTGTTTTTTTTATTTACATTTGATTTAAAGTTATAATAGAATCTTTATTAATTATTTGAGTTTAAATTTAATTTGCATTAATCATTTAATTTATCTGGGTGATGTGGTTGATTTACCGTTTATTTTTCGGGGTTAGAAATGCCTTGGATAAATTACACACAACAATTTTGGTTTTTAAACTTTCACATATTTTTCCAAAACCAAGCATTTTCACATATTTCAATAATATAAAGCCATTTAGGCTACGTAGCACATTAATTAATATTTTCTGGGCCTAATTTAAGTTCTGATTTTATCTTACTTTAGGATGAACTGGTAGCAATGCTCTGTAATACTGCATATAGTTTCCAAAATATTAGTTGACCAGTTATGGTTTGGTTCTGATGGTATGAGCTGTTTGTATCAGGATACAATTGAACTGGCTTTGAAATTCGCTACTTTCCAAAAATATGTCAAAAAGTGATTGAAAAAATGGAACCGAAAGGATATTACGAAAGATTTGAGTTCCAAAACAAAACTAAGGCTGTATCTAAAATAAATATTCACATTAGCATACACATAAAGTTTTACATATATAGTAAAAAGAAACACTCAATTTTGTATATATCACTACATTTTTATATTTTTTTATAAACGAAGGTTAATTATTTTAATAATTTTCTCTCTTTTTACTCTAAACACAAAATGCCGCTTAAATAGAAACATTATGTTTCTTGCTGGCGATTTCTTTCACCACCCTTTTCAAACTTATTATAGAATTATTAATTACTTAACGGATTATTATACAAGAAAAATATTTAAACTTTGACTCGAATTCAAAAATTTATATATAACATTAAATCACTAGTTCAAATTTAAAGTTATTTCTAAAAATAAAAAACAGTATATACACAAGCATTGTGTTATAAACGTACACGAGCGTTGTGAGGTCACAAAACTTAGATAGCACATTCAACTGCTGGTTAAAACTTGGAGCATTTAAAAAAATTAATCATGGTATAAAGTAGCATTGGAATTAAGTCCAATTAATGTTTTGTTAATTGTTTGTAAAGTATTAATGTAGAATACTTCTTGAATGATACAAAAAAGTAAAACAAAAGAAAATACTCAACATATGAATTCGCTATATTTACCTGGACAGTTAACTTAATTCTTAAAACAAACAATAATTATTTACTCTAACAATTTATTTAATCACTGTAATATTTGTTCTTTGTACAACTTTTAAATAAGCTCGTCAAGACTTTTATCTGATAACTCTTAACTGCAATTAGAATATTTACAAGAAAATTCAACTCAAAAAAATAGATTTATGCACTATAACTGAGACCTGTGATTAGC
Source organism: Artemia sinica (assembly GCA_027921565.1). NCBI lineage: Eukaryota > Metazoa > Arthropoda > Branchiopoda > Anostraca > Artemiidae > Artemia > Artemia sinica. The sequence continues at coordinate 20,695,370 of CM051275.1, forward strand.
CTTTATATAAGGGCTTGGCAATAGTTCATATAACAGGACTTTGGTATTAAAATTTCTATTTTTACTATTTTTTACGATAACAATTCCATATTTATTAAAGGTTTTTCAAAAATAAACTTTATAACTGTATATAATTTCTCAATAAAATTTGTTACCACTACATACATTTTCCATATACGCCTGTATACATTTATTTTTCGCTTCTTTTCTTATCTTTGTTTTACAAATTTGGTTCTAGTTCGAACCAACTTGTGTCATTAACTGTTTTAGCTTACTCTATGTCTGTTTGTTCATTCAAACTTATGAGCTTTTTAATTCTTTTCGAATTTCAGGTACTTGAGACAGTTTTGTTACGTTTTGCCTTTAATCTCTTTTTTCAACTTTAGTGTCCATTTGGACAAGGCTCCGTTTACAGCTTTGATTTGATAAGCTGAAAATTTAGCTATTCACCTTTTTACCTGTTATGATACTGTCAATTGACTTGTGCCTGCACTCTGAAGGTTTGTTGGTTTGTTTACCACATGATTTTCCGGTAGCACTATAGAACATATCCAGGTCTCTTATTTGACCGCTAATACTGAAAGAAACTGTTATGAGCCTGCACACAGCAATTAATTTGTTATAGCATAGCCACACTTTTTTTATTTGTGGCTACAGTTTTCTCTTGGACTATTCTGTTATCAAACAAAGTGGCCCTTCTGCAGAAAATATACCTTGCCTTCATGGCACACGGTAATTTATTTAGACATACAAGTGATAATGACGATTTTCACTTTAACTTCCCAACTTTTAGCTGTCATGTCTTAAGTTTCAACTTCAAATAAGGTTCTTTAGGCTATTAATGTGCATTATTTTAATTGTCCATGCCATGCTAGTCATTTTTTCGAAAATGACTGCCATATAAAAGAGCATAATTTTCCCTCTCTCTACTTGGAGCATATCTCCATTATTTCTATTTAATCTCGGCCAGAGTTACACCACTGTCACGGTGGCTCCGTAGTATTAATACTACTTTTTTGTACTTATTTATTACAAATATTTCGTACTAGTCTCGTTCGGTTAGTTCAATATGCACGTAAAACAGAGTTTAACTGACTCCATTCAATTTCTTTTCCTTCAATTTCGTCTGGCTATATTTTCAACTTGAACCCCTTTTCTTTTCTTCTTCTTTTTTTGATTATTTACTTCAATGAAGCCAAAGGGTTTTTTTCTTCACGTTTTTTTTCACTTTTTCAGTGCAATAGGTCTTTTCTAAGCCTATATCTATATGTTTCCTGGTTTATTCAATAACTTTTACAAGTTTTTATGCTGATTGCCATTCTATGGTCAAATTCATTATCTCCTTAATTTTATGTCTATTGTCGGAACCTGTATTTTTTTGAAATTATTTCAATTTCTCCGCCCGAAAGTGTTTGTGTTCGAAAGATACTGTATTTTTCAGTTGATTTTTAGAGGAATTTTAGTTAAGTTTTGCGCTACATTTTCTAGCCCTTATTTCTTCATAAAAATGCAATTTTTACGACATACTGATTGCAGATTTTATTCTAGCTTTTATTACCATCTTATTTTATTTGCCAAAGAAAAAAGAGACAATAATTCCCTTGGCAAGGCTAAATAACTTTGAACGCGGTGCTCACTATCTGTGGTTATTAATAAGCTTGAATCTGGGAAAATTATATGAATGAATTTCTGTTCATTACCGCGAGTTTTTTTTCGTTGTGTAATGTTATATTTTATTTTCAAAGAAAAATTGGATACGTTTAGTTTGTGTTAGGTTTCAACGGATTGGGATTTGGGTTTTTGGGTTGGCACAGGTGACAACAAATTGTTTAAACTAGGGATCTCCTGTGCCAGTTCTTTTTCTCAGATCCAGTACATTGCTAGAGTTAAAATTATAACCTTCAACTACTGTGCTTTGATTGTGACGATTGGGTTTATTTTTGGCTTATTTTTAATGGATTTTGTCGTTGGCTTTTATCTGTTTGTTAAGTTTTTAGGTCATAACTTATTTTTATATTGCTTTTCGGTTCCTTTTACTTAGTACCTTTTTTTTACTTTCTAAGCCTATTCTAAGTTTTGGCTTACTCTTTATAGTTCTTAATCATTGTCTTAAAAAAATTTCTTTTCCTTTTTACCTTTTGTAACTAATAAAAAATTATTATATTAGACTATAACTAATTATAATAAGATTAGCGCTAGCTTATACATTGTAGTGGTCACTTAATGTAAACTCCAGCTGCCTTTCCTATTATTATTTTTAATTTCCGTCAAAATTTTTTTTCAAACTCGATTTGGGATGCTACCTCAGAGGGTCAAAGGTCAGTTGATGCTTTGCATGTATTTAACAACGAGAGACCAGCAAAGATTGAGCTTACTCCAAATTTGCTAGCTTCCAATGACCCTATTTCAGTAGTCTACCCTCCTTCGTTTTTTTAACAACCCCCAAATTTTTTTTTCAATATACATATCAAAAGTATCGCCTTTTAATATTGATTCTAAATATGAATAATTCAACTAGTTTCACTACACCCATTAAAAGTTACAAGACAATAATTAATTCCTGTTATGAAATGTAATTTTTATCATCCTGGAAAAAATTAGTGAAGGAAGCTGTGATGTCACTTAGATCTGAGTTTTTTTTTTCTCTGAGAACTTACGAGTCTCTAGGCTATAATTTGAAAGTTTATTTTCTACGTTAATATTTTTTACTGACGAGATATATTATGAAGAAAATTTTGACGTTATTAACATACCGATTAAAGGAATAATGTAGATATTTCTTTAGAGGCTCTTTACTCGTTTTCTTTTTTCTCCGGTTATCATTACTTCATTTAAATACTAAACGACTGGGAGCAACACTAGTTCTCCCGTTTTCTGTTTCTTGATCTGAATTTTGGATTACACATTTTTGTTTCTCTTCTTTATAATATTGACAAGTTTTTCCGTGGTCTCTATAATGTGGTTTACAAGGTTCCGAATTCGAGCGTGGTTTTGTTGCTTCGTCAAATGTCTTTAGCCTCTGTTCCTCTTGACGTTCGACCTTTTTTATTAGTGATTTAGCCACTTGTGCTGCTGAATAAGGAAATTACTGCTGTCTTTCTGGCTTATTTACTGCTCTCCATAATTTTTCTCTTAAGGAGGTTTTTCTTAACGATGGCCCAGTTTTAGTTATATCTGTTTCTGTAGAAAAATTATGGGTTTCACATTCTGTTAGCTCGTGTCTGGTAGATGGCGTTTGTTCCAAGAGCCATTTTTGTGTTAAGACCGTAGGCGAGTCTAGCTTATGAAATTCAGACAAGTCTCGGGTTTCTTCCAATTTTTCTTTTTCCTTGAACTTAATCTCTGGTTTATTATCTCTTAAATCAGTAGGTTGTTTTTTAAACTCTTCTCTATCACTTTCATCGGCAGTATCCCGATGAGAATTGAACATCTCCTCTCTTTTCTTGTTTGTTGTAGAAGTTTGTAGCCAAGACTGGGCTAAATGTTCCCATCTCCCAACTGTTGTGGTCGTTAAAAAGGTCATAGAATTCATATGGCCTTCTGATGTATGATGGTGCTATTGTTTCATCTTCGTCTGAAGAAATGGGCTCTGATTTCACTGGTTTTGAGAAAAAATCCTTTTTTCATTCTATTATGGTATACTATTTCTTCATTTTCGTTATACTGATGCTTTAGAACATAGGTTAAGTTATTGGTAGAATTTTTACAATTCTGAAAGGTCCGTTTCCACTTCGGTTTTAGCTGTTTTGTCCCTTCCAGGTTGGTTTTTTTGTGTGCATAGACCAAGTCTCCTAAACAGTAATTAGTCTTAATTTGGCTTTTCTGTCATATTTATCTTTTTTGTTTTGTCTTCGCATCTTCCAAATTGTCTTTAACCTGTTCCATAGATTTTTTTTCATTCGCATAACCATTTCTTGTTTATATTGGTCCAGATTGTAATATATTCTATCATTTTGTATTTCATCCATACAAATTCTGGGATCTCTTAGATGTTGTAAAAAAATGGTGTTTCTTTTAAAGAACGTGAAAAAGCCGAATTAACTGCAAAAAACTACGAGTGGTATGTGGTCATCCCAATTCTCATTTTTTTCTCAAGCATGTAAACTAATTCTCTATGTTTAAGTTCAACTTTTCATTAGCTGACGCCATGTCAGATGAGGTAAACCAGCGCTTTATACCTAAATATTCCTTAATTTCGTCCAACATTTGGCTCTAAAGCATGGCCCATTGTCACTAAGTAAAATTCGAGGGAAAATGCCGTGTTCCAAAAATAGCCGGTTGACTAAAACTTTTGCAATGTTTTTTTAACTTTTCGTCTATAATTGGGAAAGCGTATAAATACGAGCTGAAATGGTCAACTATGGTTAGTACACACCGATTTCCTTTCTGGAAACTGGTAAACTTCCTCCTGCCCCCCAAAAAGTTATAGACATTAATTATCCTACCCCTGAAGGGATGGGGTATTGACCTAATTCGGCCCTAGGGGCCTTTGGTGGTGACTTTTGTTTGGCACACTCTTGGCAGCCTTGTATGAAAGTTTTTACTTTTGAGTACATTTTTGGAAAATAAAAATTTTCTTTTACTCTTCCAATAGTTTTCGCTTCTCCCATGTGACAGCCACTAGTTGCGTGTGCCATCTGTAGAAGTTCTGCTTCCAGCGATTTTAGGAATTACTGGAATAATTTTTAAGTCATTTTTTCTATATTCTTGTGGTGCTCTGTAATATCTTATCAAAAGATTTTTACTTTCATTCAGATCAAAATTATCTAAGTCCTTCAAAAAATGTTTGAAGTGTTCTGGCAGTGCTGTTCCTTCTAATAAAAAGGATTTCATGGCTGAACAAAAAACCATCTTTATCTTGATGATTCGAAATATTTCCATTAGATAGTATTCCCTCCCGCCCAGCTTTTCTTGGATGGTTGTTATCAAATTTCCTTCCGTATCTGGATTTCGTAGCAAACAGTCTTGTGAAATGTTTTGTACAGCTCTTTATATATATTGGGGTATATGAATATGCTTGCAGACGTAGTATCCATTTTGTTAGCCGTGCTGAAGTATTTGCATCGCATATATCGTAATCAGCGATTTTTGTTCTACGCGTAAAATGGACTTTTTTCCAAGGAAAAATTGGTGAAAATATTCTGTAAAAAAACTACAACTGCTAGGCATTCTCGTTCAACCCGTTGAATATTTTCTTTCTGCCTCTGTCAGCGACCTGCTGGAGTATTGAACTATTGATTTTACCCCTTCAGAATTTATATTTGAAAATATGGTACCAGTTCCGTACCCCGAAGCATCTGTTTGTAAACAGAAGTGTTGTTACAAATCTGGTAGTTTAAGTATTGGCACCTGTAATAATTGCCTTTTTATTTCATTCAGCGCTTGTATTGCGTCCGATGGACATTGGAATTTGCCTGATATTTTCAAAAGATTGGTCTGGGGTTGTGCTATTGTCGCATAATTTTTAATATATTGTCGGAAAATAACTTAAGAAACCACAAACTGATCTGCAGCTTTCTTGATCTTTCGGTGGTTGTAATTTTTCTATGACCGTAAATTTTGCTGGATTTGGCGAAATAGTACCTTGGTTTATCAGACGTCCAAGAAAAACTAGTTTTGGTATTACTATTTCTAACTTTTCTGGTTTTAATTTTAAGCCTGCTTTTTCAAATATTTCCAGTATTTTTCTAAGTCCAACTAAATGGTCTTCCAGGTTTTACAGTAAACAAAATTGCATCATCTAAGTAAGCCGAGGAATCTTTTTTCCTTTCTGGTTCGTTATCTTTTAACACACCAAATTGATTAGTCGACTAAAACAGTTTGGACTAAATGATAAGCCGAAAGGCATACGTTCAAATGTAAACGTTCTTCATCATCTAAGAATACTGTTGCCTTGTGCTTTGTTTCTGGATCTAAGGCTATTTGCCAATATCCTGCTATTAGGTCAAAACTAGTGTAGTATTTTTAACCTCCCAGCGATTCTAATATCGTATCAATTCGTGATAATTTCATAACATCTTTTACCGTGACTGCATTTAGCGCTCGAAAATCTATGCATAATCTCCAGGTATTTTCTTTTTTTTCTGACTATTATTAGTGGAAAACACCAATCGCTAACGCTCTCTTTAGTGATTATTTAAAAAAACTTTCCAAAAATAAATTTTTCAAAGATAAGTAAAGGCCATTTTAAACTTAAGCTCAAGAGATACAAAAATCTGTTAAAATTCAAACTCAAAACGACCAGAAATTACTATTAAAGAATAAATGAAACCCAAAACGAACAGAAATTAAATAAACAATCATAGCAAAAAACATACAACAAGTAATAATATAAATGAATAAATAGATCTTAAAGCGAGTAATGCTTAGATTGAATATGAAAATCAAGCTTAAAATGAAAACAAATATTTTGCTATTAAAGTATAAATGAAACTTAAGACGAACAGAAATTAAATAACAATCAATGCGAACAAACATACAATATATATTATTGTAAATGAATAAACAAAATCTTTAAAACGAGTGAAACTTAAATTGAATATGCAAATCAAGTTTGAATCGAATAAAAATAACTACAAACAAGAGTTTGGGTATCGTCTCACTGCAGATGCCTAAAACCTACTGCGTCATTGGCGCTTTACTGAAAACAATTCTTTGAAATATATTTCACTTTTTAACTTTAAGAAATCAGAAATTAATTAAGGTTTTAGGGAATAAATATCAGCATATGTATATTAAATTGACAATGCACATTTTTTTTCAGTAAACTCATTTGATTTTTTTTTCTCATTAAAGTTCAAATTATATTCTGGCTTTTGGAAAGCATAGGGTTTTTGAACCCTACTCACATTAATTTATGCTCGTTTCGAGTTTGATTCTAATATTTATTTTAATTTTTGTTCGTTTTGGGTTTCATTTATTTATTGATACTGATTTGGGGTAGTTGTATGCTTGGTAGATTATATGATAGTCCGGACGCCAGGTGTTGAAAATGTGAACCATACCACGACGGAATGGGGCTGCTACGAGAATTAGCCTACCCTCCTACCCCTAAATTGACCATGCGGATTCATAAATACCAATGGCATTTGCTTGCGAGTGGTGGAACACTCCGAAACTTTACATTTTATTATATTTTGGTGTTTCATGCAAGAAAAAATGCATGTTCCACAAAGTTTGAGGTGCAGTTTTCCGTTCAAATCGAAATGCCTAGAAGCCATAGAATGTTTTCATAACAAACTAACACGATTAGTTACAAAAAATGGCAGAGTTAAAAAAAAATGGCGAAACTATATGAGTCTTGAACAGTCTTGGAAAGTATAAACAAAATCAAATTGAATATTAGATATATAATGATATTAATTGTTGAAAGATCAATCAGTTCAAGTTTTTTTTTTCACTGTAATTTTTATTTTCATTTTCAATGCTGTAAGAATTGGAAAATAATAAATTTGTAATATACGAGTAATGGTTTTCAGTGAAGCACCATGACGCAGAAGGCTTTAGGTTTTTACAGTTAAAGAAGGGCGCAGTTTCCAAATTTTGCTTGTAGTGAAACTATATTTGTCTTGACCAATCTTGTAAAGAACTAATAAATTAAACTGAATTTGATGCATAATGATATTAATTGCTAAAAGCTCATCAGTTCAAAATTTTACTGTAATTTTAATATTTATTTTCAATATTAAGTACAAAAGAAAACATTTGTAATATAATTCGTTTTCAGTAAGGCGCCAATGACGCAGTAGGTTTTAGGCTTCTGCAGTGAGACAATACCCAAACTCTTGTTTGTAGTTATTTTTATTCGATTCAAACTTGATTTGCATATTCAATTTAAGTTTCACTCGTTTTAAGATTTATTTATTTATTTACATTAATGTATATTGTATGTTTGTTCGCATTGATTTTATTTAATTTCTGTTCGTTATAAGTTTCATTTATACTTTAATAGCAAAATATTTGTTTTCGTTTTAAGCTTGATTTTCATATTCAATCTAAGCATTACTCGCTTTAAGATCTATTTATTCATTTATATTATTACTTGTTGTATGTTTTTTGCTATGATTGTTTATTTAATTTCTGTTCGTTTTGGGTTCATTTATTCTTTAATAGTAATTTCTGGTCGTTTTGAGTTTGAATTTTAACAGATATTTGTATCTGCTGAGCTTAAGTTTAAATGGCCTTTGCTTTTCTTTGAAAAACTTTTTTTGAAAGTTTTTTAATTAGTTTTTGTTCGTTTTTGATTGCAAAAAGTTTCAAGTTTTAATGGCATGGGGGGGGGTGTGCTTACTGTCCGATTATTCTTGACTTTAAAAAACGGATCTAGAACTTTCAATTTAAACCGAATGAGGCTTCTTTCAAAGTCTATAGGATTACCTCTTTGATAAAAAACACCTTATGTATGAACAATAGACAGCTTGCATAACTTGTGGACAGCGATTGACAACAATGAATGGATTGAAAAAAATAGCTCCAATAAGGGGGTTTAGACCATTTCACTTTCTGACACAAAAGGATCATTACTGTTTGGAATTGACCTTAATAGGAATTTTGTGTGCCAAAAGCAATTTTGCATCTATCACAGAGTATGTATTTTAACCTTATAATTGGATAATTATAATAGATTTCCTATGTGTTATTCTCATACAAAACCCCTTCCCATAAGTTATAAACCCCCCTTAATAAGTTATGCCCCAGGGCATTACTTATAACGCCTATCCCTGGGCCCTGGTGGGCTGTGTCGACACCGGATTTTTTTGTTTTCAGAACTTTGAACTATTTTAAACAAAATGTCTATCTCAAAATTTTATCTGATGCATTTAGGGCGTGGAGGAGGGAGAGGGCTAGTTGCCCTTCAATCTCTTTTGACTCTTAACAAGTGAACAAGAACTTTCAATTTTCAATCAAATGAGCCCTCTCTAAAGTTTATACGAGCATCCCTTCCATAAGAAATAATATGAAGGATTCGGAGAATCCTTAAATTACAACCCTTGCCCTGAGGGCTTTGGGGGGAATTGTAATCCTCAAAGACCTAATTTCCAGAACTTAAAACTACGTTTAATAAAATGGCTGTCTTAAGATTTTGATTGGATGTGTTTGGGGAAAAGGTGGGCGTGACAGGGGGGTAGTTGCCCTCAAATCACTTTCGACTATTATAAAGGGCACTAGCCCTCGGAATTTCCAATCGAATGAGCCTTTTTTGAAGTTTCTACGACACCGCCTTCTATAAAAACCTTATATGCCCCCAGGGCATAACTTAAAACCCTTGCCCTGAGGGTTTTGGGGGATTGTCCTCCTCAAAAACATATTTCCTATCTGAAAATAAACCACGCTGAACAAAATGGCTATCTCAAAATTTTGATTGGATGTGTTTGGGGGAATGATGGGCGTGGGGGAGGGGGCTAGTTGCCCTCCAATCACTTTCGACTATTAAAAAGGGCACTAGCCCTTTGAATTTCCAATTGAATGTGCCTGTTTTGAAGGTTCTAAGACGACGCCGTCTATTAAAACCTTATCTGCCCCCAGGGCATAACTTAAAACTCTTGCCCTGAGGGTTGTGGGGGAGAGTCCTCATCAAAAACATATTTTCTATCTGGAAATCAACTACACTGAACAAAATGGCTATATCAAAAGTTTGATTGGATGTGTTTGGGGAAATGATGGGCTGGGGGGGGGGCTAGTTGCCCTCCAATCACTTTCGACTAATAAAAGGGCCCTAGCCCTTTAATTTCCAATCGAATGAGCCTGTTTTGAAGTTTCTACGACAACGCCTTCTATAAAAACCTTATATGCCCCCAGGGTTATAACTTAAAACCCTTGTCCTGAGGGTTGTGGGAGAGTGTCCTACACAGCAATATATTTCAATCTCGAAATCAACTACGCTGAACAAAAATGGCTATCTCAAAATTTTGATTGGATGGGTTTGGGGGAATGATGGGTGTAGGGGGGGGGGCTAGTTGCCCTCGAATCACTTTTGACTATTAAAAAGGGCACTATCCCTTTGAATTTCCAATCGAATGAGCCTTTTTTGAAGTTTTTATGACAACGCCTTCAATAAAAACTTTATATGCCCCAGGGCATAACTTAAAACCCTTGCCCTGAGGGTTGTGGGGGGGGGAGTGTTCTCCTGAAAAACATAATTTCTATCTGGAAATCAACTACGCTGAACAAAATGGTTATCTGAAAAATTTGATTGGATGTGTTTGGGGAAATGATGGGCGTGGAAGGGGTGTTAGTTGCCTTCCAATCACTTTCGACTATTAAAAAGGGCACTGGCCCTTTAACTTCCAATCGAATGAGCCTGTTTTGAAGTTTCTACGACAATACCTTCTATAAAAACCTTATATGCCCCCAGGGCATAACTTAAAACCCTTGTCCTGAGGGTTGTGGGGGGAGTTTCCTCCTCAAAAATATATTTTCTATCTGGAAATCAACTACGCTGAACAAAAAGGCTATCTGAAAATTTTGATTGGATGTGTTTGAGGAAATGATGGGCGTGGGGGGGAAGGGGGCTAGTTAAATTAAAAAGGGCATCTGAAAATTAACTACGCTGAACAAAAATGGCTATTTCAAAATTTTGATTGGATGTGTTTGGGGAAATGGTGGGTGCGGGGGGGGGGAGGCTAGTTGCCCTCCAATTACTTTCGACTATTAAAAAGGGGACTAGCCCTTAATTTCCAATCGAATGAGCCTGTTTTGAAGTTTCTACGACAATACCTTCTATAAAAACCTTATATGCCCCCAGGGGCATAACTTAAAACCCTTGCTCTGAGGGTTGTGGGGGAGTTTCCTCCTCAAAAATATATTTTCTATCTGGAAAATCAACTACGCTGAACAAAATGGCTATCTGAAAATTTTGATTGGATGTGTTTGAGGAAATGATGGGCGTGGGGGGGGGGAAGGGGCTAGTTACGCTCCAATCACTTTCGACTATTAAAAAGGGCTCTAGCCCTTTAATTTCCAATCGAATGAGCACTTTTTGAAGTTTCTACGAAAACGCCTTCTATCAAAACCTTATATGCCCCCAGGGCATACCTTAAAATCCTTGCCCTGAGGGTGTTTGTGGGGGAGTATCCTGCTCAAAAATATATATTTCTATCTGGAAATCAACTACGCTGAACAAAATGGCTATCTCAAAATTTTGACTGGATGTGTTTGGGGGAATAATGGGCGTGGGGGGGGGCTATTTGACCCAATCACTTTCGACTATTAAAAAGGGCACTAGCTTTTTGAATTTCCAATCGAATGAGCCTTTTTTTTCTGAAGTTTCTACGACAACGCCCTTCTATAAAAACCTTATATGCCCCAAGGGTATAACTTAAAACCCTTGCCCTAAGGGTTGTGTGGATTGTCCTCCTCAAAAATATATTTTCAATCTGAAAATCAACTACGCTGAAAATAATGTCTATCTCAAAATGTTGATTGGATTTGTTTGGGGAAATTATGGGCATGTGGGGAGGGGGGCTAGTTACACTCCAATCATTTTCGACTATTAAAAAGGGCACTAGCCCATTAATTTCCAATCGATTGAGTCTGTTTTGAAGTTTCTACGACAACGCCTTCTATAAAAACCTTATATGCCCCCAGGGCATAACTTAAAAACCCTTGTCCTGAGGGTTTTGGGGGAGTCTCCTCCTCAAAAATATATTTTCTATCTGGAAATCAACTACGCTGAACAAAAAGGCTATCTGAAAAAATTTTGATTGGATGGGTTTGAGGAAATGATGGGCGTGGGGGGGAAGGGGGCTAGTTAAATTAAAAAGGGCATCTGAAAATTAACTACGCTGAACAAAATGGCTATTTCAAAATTTTGATTGGATGTGTTTCGGGAAATGGTGGGCGCGGGGGGGGGAGGCTAGTTGCCCTCCCATTACTTTCGACTATTAAAAAGGGCACTAGCCCTTTAATTTCCAATCGAATGAGCCTGTTTTGAAGTTTCTACGACAATACCTTCTATAAAAACCTTATATGCCCCCAGGGCATAACTTAAAACCCTTGCCCTGAGGGTTGTGGAGGAGTTTCCTCCTCAAAAATATATTTTCTATCTGAAAATCAACTACGCTGAACAAAATGGCTATCTGAAAATTTTGATTGGATGTGTTTGAGGAAATGATGGGCGTGGGGGGGGGGGGGGGAAGGGGCTAGTTACGCTCCAATCACTTTCGACTATTAAAAAGGGCTCTAGCCCTTTAATTTCCAATCGAATGAGCACGTTTTGAAGTTTCTACGAAAACGCCTTCTATCAAAACCCTTATATGCCCCCAGGGCATACCTTAAAATCCTTGCCCTGAGGGTTGTGGGGGAGTATCCTCCTCAAAAATATATTTTCTATCTGGAAATCAACTACGCTGAACAAAATGGCTATCTCAAAATTTTGACTGGATGTGTTTGGGGGAATAATGGGCGTGGGGGGGGCTATTTGACCCAATCACTTTTGACTACTAAAAAGGGCACTAGCTTTTTGAATTTCCAATCAAATGAGCCTTTTTTGAAGTTTCTACGACAACGCCTTCTATAAAAACCTTATATGCCCCAAGGTATAACTTAAAACCCTTGCCCTGAGGGTTGTGTGGGATTGTCCTCCTCAAAAATACATTTCAATCTGAAAATCAACTACGCTGAAAATAATGTCTATCTAAAAATGTTGATTGGATTTGTTTTTGGAAATTATGGGCATGTGGGGAGGGGGGCTAGTTACACTCCAATCATTTTCGACTATTAAAAGGGCACTAGCCCATTAATTTCCAATCGATTGAGTCTGTTTTGAAGTTTCTACGACAACGCCTTCTATAAAAACCTTATATGCCCCCAGGGCGTAACTTAAAACCCTTGTCCTGAGGGTTTTGGGGGAGTCTCCTCCTCAAAAATATATTTTCTATCTGGAAATCGACTACGCTGAACGAAATGTCTATCTCAAAATTTTGATTGGATGTGTTTGGGGGAATGATAGAGACGCAGGGGGGGGGGGGCTAGTTGCCCTCCAATCATTTTCGACTATTAAAAAGAGCACTAGAACTCTCGATTTCCAATCCAATGAGCCCCCTTTGAAGTTTCTACGACGACCCCTTCCGTATGAAGTGCCTCTGGAAAAAAAAAACAATAAATAAATAATAATAAAAAACATTGGAGCCGTATGGCCTTTACTATAGGCAACGCTACAGCGTTGCCTCTGATACTTCGTTTTTTCCATTTCCTTTATTATGTCGTCCAGCCATGGTTTTAAATGATAAGGTGTTTTATACGGTGATTTTTTAATTTGAGGGCCCTGTATTGGTATTTTAAGCGTGATTAAGTGAGTTAATCCGTAATCCGCTTTGCGTCTTGCGAGTGTCCATCTAAAATCTCAAGGAATATTTCCCATCCGGGTTTTTATATTTTACGGTTAATGTTCTAAATCAATTTCTTGCAAAACATCAGTTTTTGTCATTCCATACTTTTGTTGCGGTTGCGGTTTTCGACGACATTTGTTCGTGGCTAATGAAATTTACGCTTAATTCTGGGCTGCTTTAGAGATTTTAATTCTGAATTTGAAATCTTTTCCACCGATCCAAGCGCTATTTGGTTCAGCTTTGCTTTGTTATTACTTAGATTTGATAATTTTTATACATGTGATACCATTTTAAATTTTAATAACTTGATTTTCCACGAAAGTTGTGGGGCATTCTTCGAGGGTGTATCCCCCTATCATGGCACCCATTGTTTTAGCCTTTCCTTCTTTTGTATTTAATGTCGCTAGCACTTGAGCTGTTGTTCCCCCTTCTATTGTGATTTTCCCGTTTATTTTTAAATTATTATCCGAATTATCATTCTTTTTATCTGTTGTTACGCAAATTGCCCTATCAGTTTCGTTTGGCTACCTTATGGTTATTGTATCGGTTAGGGATTCCCATACGATCCCATATTTTCTTATAGCATCTACTCCTAGAATAAAAGGAAATGGTAGCTGCTTACATATTATCACCGTTACTGTTATTTCTTTATCCCCTGTGCTAAATTTTAATGGACATTCCCCCAAAATTGTCAGCTTGTGACCTGTTATTGATGTCAGGGTATTCTGACATCTGCTTACGCGATTTTTGACACTAGGAGGAAACCTCTTAAAAACCTCCTCTCGAATTAATTATTTAGACGCACACGTATCAAGTAAACACGGTAAATTTTGGAAACACTCAATTTTGAAACAACACAAATCGGTAGATTATTATTATTTGCATTTGTCTCACGATACTCTAAACTATACAGGGGTCTTTGTAATGATTCAGCTCTGTCGACACTTACAGGCTGGTTTCTCCGTTTAGATGCCCACTGTTTGAACAAAAGTTTCTGGGGTTATCACAGTTTTCTTCAGCGTGCTATTTTGACCCTGGGTGTTGTTAACCGTTTGATTTCTAGGCCTAAATTCAGGAATATTATTCGGTGTTTGCCAAGTATTATTTGTTCCCTGCCTTCCTAAATTTATGCCCCCCCCCCTGCGTTTTGAACTGGTTCTTTGTCTTGTACGTCTGGCCTTCTTTACGTATTCTATGCCAGTAATCTGCCGCACAGTGCTTTGGTTTGCTACAATAATAGTAATTAAACTTTTTCTTGAATTGTTTGTTGGTTTCCTGGTTACTTCTAAATATGCTTAATCTGTCATTTTTGGTTCTCCAACTATAGGTCTTTGATAGGGTCGGGTGCCCATATATTCTATACTTATTAGCTGCTAACGACTCAAGGTCGTAGAATCTGTCAGCTACTTCCCTAGACGGCGACCCTCGGCCTCTGTCGCGCCTTTTTGGTTCACGATTTGGCTCCTCAAAGCTCACCCGTTTCTTTCCCCTTTCATATTTTACACTTACTTGTCCTCCTTTGTTATTTATTGACATCTGATAAAACTTTTTCATGGCCTCGTCAATTTTTACCTTTGTTTCTACTAGGGTTATAGCCTGCTCTAGATTTTCAGGTTTCCGTGATAATAATAGTTTTTTATGGCTTTTTTGGTAACCCTTGCGTAAAAGTATGTAATTGTACTTTCTGTATTGTCTTTTCATTTCCGCCTTTCTCTAACTGTAAGCATACATATGGACAAATTTTGTCTGCGTATTCCCTGATACTAGTTGAGGTATTTAATGTCACTACCTCTGTTCTTAGCCTCTCAGAGATACTCGTTTCTATGAACCTTGTTTTAAAAGATTCAAATAGAGTGCTAATGTCCTTGGGCTCTTTTTCTTAATCGCCTCAAAGTTTTTAAGGGCGCTTCCCTTTAATCTAGTTCCAAAGCATTTCTCTTTGACCTTATCGTCAAACGACTCAGTTAGTTCGTCGAAAATTTTCAATTTTTCGATAAACTCATCTACATCTGAAATTCCCACGTATTCTGGCATAATTTTGGCAATTTCAAGTACCGTTGATAGGGAAGTCGTTTTTTCCTCTGGTAAAGCCATTTTATTTCAAAAATTAAATTTTATTTAATCCCCCCGACCCAGTTTTTGCAACCGCCAACAGCTGTGGTAAAGTGGTTTTTATGGTTGTAGGGTGAAGTTGTAGTTGATTGCCTTTATTTCTCCGTTTATAGGGGAGCTAACCTACGGCCCTAAGGTAATTAAACTTTGGTAGCGTGCCTTAGGCTATTTTCTGACTAATGAGGCGTACCAGCTGGGTATATTTGAGGGACTAAATTCAGATTGTAGAGGGGTTGGTTATAATACAATACTTTTATTCAGTTAACATACACTAGTACAGGGTTTGAAAACATATATATATATATATTCCGCTGGGACTGGTTGTCTCAGGGAGACAAAAAGTATCAGAAATCTACAATAATATATAATACAATCAGATACTTAGACAATTACAATAATCCGATAATATTCCAAGGTATTTCTAATATCAACGGACCAGAGGTCAGTCTGGAATAAGATTAGTATCTCGCTGCCCCTTCCCATAAAATGAGTCTTTTATACATTTCCTCAACCACACCTTATCGGGACCCACTGACACACATAGCTAGGAAGTGGTAATTTCTCAATTTCCTATTAAGCATACACCTGCCAGGATATGTTCTTATCTTAATAAAAAAGTGTTATTTCTAAACTTTTCTATTTGCGTCTTAATATTTTTACTAAATTCCAAATTGACTTAATTAGAAAGAGTCATCGTTTGAGACCAGGCTCAACAGAAATCGAAACTCTAAAAAACGGAATTTTGATACCAACAAATATATAAAAAAAATCGGCTTATGTGGCTGATTTCAAATATATAAGTCTCATTAAGTTTAGTTTTGCCCATCAAAGGCTATGAATCTCGGAAAAATTTACCTGATTTTCAAATAAAGGGTGGAAAGCCCTCTAAACGTCATTGAATCTTAACGAAAATGACACAATCCAATTCAAAGTATTAGAGAAAACTACTGTGGAGGTTTCAAGCTCCTACCTGCAATAACGTGGAATTTTATATTTTTTTTGCCAGAAGAAAGATCACGGATGCGTGTTTATTTCTTTTTTTATTTTTTTTCAGTGATCTTATCGATCCAAGTGGTCTAGATTTGACGGGAGAGGACTCATTCGAATGGAAATTAAAAGTTCTAATGCCCTTTTTAAATGACAAAAAATTGGAGAGCAACAAGGCTCCTTCCCACGCCTATTTTTTCTTAACATCATCCAATCGAATTTTAAGATAGCTATTTTGTTCAGCATAGTTGAAAGACCGAATAACTATGCATTTGGATATATGAAGACCCCTCCCCCAAACCCTGGGGAAAGGTCTTTAAGTTATAAAAATTGTCCATTGTTTACCTATAGTATTTGCTATTGGGAGGTATGCATACATTTTTCGGGGGGGGGGGGGAGAATTTTTGCTGGGAGGATTTTCCACGAGACAAATTTTTCCATAGGGAGGAAAGTATCCAGGGGGTTAATTTTTCAGGGAAAACTTTACACCGGGGTAATTTGACAGAATTCCTGTACAAAACTTTTTATGTCTTGCTTTCTCTTGCGGACTCAACTTCACGCGGGGAGATGTTGGGCGATTGTCTGGGGTAAATTTTCACCAGGATTGAATTGTCTAGAGATTATTTCTGTGGGAAGGAGGGATTTTTCCGTAAAGGTGGAGCCAAATTCCCTGGCGGTATTTAGAAAGAAACGATTAGAAATTAAATAAAAGAAACAAGTTTTTCAACCGAAAGTAAGAACCAATATTAAAACTGAAAAAGAGAAGAAATTATTACATATATGAGGGGGGTTGCTTCTTCTCAGCACCCTGCTCTTTACGCTAAAGTTTGAATTTTGTCCCAATTCTTTAAGAACGACTCCTGAAACGCAAGATTCGTTTAATTAGAACAATAAGAAGCTTTTTTTAAAAGTACTAAAAAACTTTAGCGTAAAGAGCGAGGTGCTAAGGAGGAGCAGCCTCCCTCAGAACAGTAATAATTTCTATTCGTTTGAAGTTTTAATGTTGCTCCTTACTTTCAGTTGAAAAAACTTTTTTTTATTTAATACAAGCAAAGAATCAATGCGGAGCAAATGGGAAAATAACTTTATTTTGCATTGAATGTACTCTGTCTGGCCCACATAGAACAACTTCATGCAACAAAAAAATTCTTGTCGGATGGACAATTGGGGGCACAATACAAGAAAATTCGATAGAATGAGGTGAACTTAAATACTTTTAGGAAACAGCCAGCAATATTACATCCACCTCTCACTAAAAAAAAACTGGAGCGAGCCGAGGGGAACGACCAAAACACCCCTATTAGACCTATTGTGGACCTTTTGAAGTGGTTTCAATAATATTTTCGAAGCACCAGCATACAGCGGGTATCCATACTCAACAAAAAAAAGAAAAAAAGAACGTGGATTGTCAGTTTAATATACACATACTGACATTTATTCCTTAAAGTCTTAATAATTTTTTATTTATTAAAGTCAAAAAAGTGAAAACATTTAAAATATATTTTGTTTTCAGTAAAGTGCAAATTATGTTCTGGTTTTGAGAAGACATGGGGGGTTTTCAGCCCTACTCATATTTATTTTTGCTTGTTTGAGTTTGACTCGGTTATTTGTTGTAATTTCTGATCATTTTGGATTCATTTATCTATTGGCGGTGATTGGGGTAGTTTTACACTTGGAAGATTATGTGACTTTAGTTTTGCTCATTTTTGGTTTAATGGAGTTCTTTACTTTTCTTTGAAAAGCTTATTTTGTGTAAAAAGATTTTTAGATAATTTTCTGCCGTTTTCTAATGTTTTTTTTTTATTGGCATAGTCTTTTTAATGGAAAAAGAAAATAATGTTCTAAATCTTTTAGTTTTATTCGAACAGTTCGTGGGTAACGAACTGTAAGTAAGGAACGACCCGGGATCAATAGTAACCAAAACTCTAAAAAAATGGAATTTTGATACCAATAGATACATCAAGAGAATCAAATTTTATGTGATTTCAAATATTTAACTTTCATCAAGTTTTACCCATCAAACGTTAGGAGCCTGAGAAAATTTGCCCTGTTTTCAAAAAAAGGAAGAAACACCCCCTTAAAGTGATATAATCTCAATGAAAATTACACCATAAAATACAGCGTATCAGAAAACCCGATTATAGAGGTTTCAAGTTCCTACCTGCAGAAATGTGAAATTTGTATTTTTTGCCAGAAGAAAGATTAAGGATGCGCGTGTATTGTTTTTTTTCCCTAGGGGTGATCGCATCGATCCAGTGGTCCTAGGATAACGCAAGAGAGCTCATTCGAACGGAAATTAAAAGTTCTAGTGCCAGAGGGCAACTAGGCCCCCTCCCACACTATTTTTTTTTCTCAAAGTCACCCAATCAAAATCTTGAGATTGCCATTTTGTTCAGCACAGTCGAAAATCTAATAACTATGTCTTTGAAGATGACTTAATCCCCAACAAGCCCGGGGTAAGGGCTGAAAGTTATGGACTTTGCCCATTGTTTACATATACTATTGGTTATTGGGAAGTATACAGACGTTTTCAGGAGTGATTTGCTCTAGTGGGGGGTCGGGGGGATGGGATTACATGGAAGGATCTTTCCATGGAGGATGTCTCTTTACGCTAAAGTTTTTTTAGTACTTTCAAAAGAGCTATCTATTCTAATTAAACGGCCTTTGTGATTCAAGAGTCATTCTTAAAGAATTGGAACAAAATTTGAACTTTAGCACAAATAGCGAGGTATTGACTAGGGAGCAAACCCCTTCATATACGTAATAATTTCTGTTCGTTTTTAATTTTAATGTTGCTCTTTACTTTCAGTTGAAAAAACGTGTTTTTTCCTTATTTAATTTTCTGTAAGAATCCATGGATTGGCTTGCTATTTGTATGCTGGGGCAACTGTTTCAACAGTCTTTAGCAGCACAGAACAATTTTTACACCCTTTTGAAAATATTGACACAAATAATATTCTTTAATTAAGGTAAAACTTGATTGGGAAAAGAGTGAATGTTTGATTCTGGGTGTGTCCAGGGTAAAGGTAAAGGATAAAAGTTCGTTGGATGTCGAGGAGCATATTGAACTAAATCAAAACACAGTTAATGCATGCTGGTTGTCAAAAGGACGTGTCAGCAATATCTAAGGAGAGACTGAGGGTATTAAGACGGTACGTTGAAGAGATCAGAGGGTAAGTAGCCCATCCGACCTCATGCTCTCTTAGATGCCCCTCCCCTCAACGTTGATCAAAATTTTGAAAAAGTGATTTTATTCTAAATAGTCAAAATGTTTAATACTTATTCCTCTGAGGATCCCATTCCTCCTATAGCCCTGGGACGAGGATTATAAATTATGCAATTTGTCTATTATCTACGTGTAGGATTTGTCATTGGGAAAAGAATGAATGTTTGATCAGGGTGTGTCATCCAAACTTCGTTGGATGTCGAGGGCTATCTGAACTAATCAAAAGAACTCTGTGTGCATCCAGTTTATCAAAATGGCGCATCTGCTACATCTTACGAATGGCCCAAGGTATAAAATGGAACTTTCATTCATATTGAGGGGAATGTCAAAAAGCTGTCAGAGGGTGACCAAATCCTATGCCAAGTCTTTTTAGCTTCCCTCTCCCAGAAAACATCCGATCAAATTTTGAAATATTCATTTTGTTCCAAAAAGTCTTAAGGTCAAACAACTATGTCTTCGGAGTTGATATAGCCCTAATAACCCATGGGACAACGGTTGAAAGCTATGCAAGTTTCCCATTGTTTATATTAAAATATGTCATTGGGAAAAGGGGGCATACTCGATCCCGCGTCTCGAAAATTGCTTAGGGTATTGAGGGGAAACATTCAAGAAATTCTGAGGAGGATGTCGTAAAACTCAAAACACACTATATGCAAGATGGCTGTCACGAGGGCATATGAGCAACGTCTAAGAAACGGCTGATGGTATTAAGTAAAACTTTCAGGTTAGGTTGAAGGGGATAACACTGATAGAGATCTTGAAAAACTATTTTGCTCAGAAAAAGTTCTAACAGTTATACCTCCAAGAACGCCATGCTCCCTCACAGCCCCCGGTTGTGGTTGCAAATAATTAGTATGCTACTAGACACCACAGGACGAGATTAGGGACGAGATTGCATAATGTCACAAAACACGCAATATTTTGGAACAAGATATTCACGGACCAGACAGTTTTCTGAGGTAACACCCATTTTCTGGGCCAATCAGAGAGAACGAATACAGAGGGTACTCCATATACGGTAATTTGATTATCTTAGCTATAGTAATCGGATTCAATATAAGGAGTGATTTTCATTATAGTTTATGGCAGTAAGAGAATTGAATTCAGAGAGAGAACAGTTTATTTTTGTACTCTATTGTTTGACACGATATTAGCAGAGAAAATGAGTGGTATGTTTACACTATTGGAGCTTGATGGTGGAGCAGGTAGCAGCAATGATACAAAGGCGAGAGTACCAAACGTGGCAGTGGAAATTACACGAGGATGTAGACTAAGCCTTGAATGGGACGACATGTATGCAAGATATGTGATATCATTGAGCAAATTTAATTGGAGGAGCAATTATGCTTTGCAGCGAAACTGAATATTGTGCAAATAGATAGACTTCAAGCTGCTTTAGATACACTGGTGAAATATATTGAGGAAAATAAATTGTATCAGTTATTATCATTACTGTTTGTAATTATACTCAATAAAATTGTTTCTAAATCGAAAAATTTTTTTCTATAGTAGGTTAGCGTATATTTTTAAAGTAGAAAAAGAATCCTGGTTAGTCTGAAGTTGGTTGTGAGAGTGTTGGGACTCTAAAAAATGGGTAGATTTGGAAAGAGAAAACTATAGGGAATCTTGTGTATATGGAAAACGTTTGATTCTAGATGATGATTTTCTGGAGTTATCTGTTCAAAGGAAGGTATTTTCTCAGTTAATGCTTGTCGATATAATGAAAACTGATTCTCCGTCATTAGACTATTGCATGAGGCTTTTACGTCGTTGTCCAAAGGCATTTACACAATTTATTGACATAGTAATCACGACAAGACAAAATGATATTGTGGATTTGCTTTTAAACACACTAGTCTAGAAATTTAAGACTATGATTTTTCACGAGAAAGATGTTGTTCAAAGAGGATTTACTCCTCTCTCTCTCCCACTCAATTTGTTGATCATAGCTCAGTTTCATTTTGGCAGTGAGAGTGTCAACACATGAAAAAATGCTCCATACATTTCCACTATGCATGTATACACTGGGCAGCTGGTCATCATGTGAAAATTGTACAATGATTGATGAGTATGATGAAAAGTGTAGATTATGCAACCCGTGTAAATTGCATAGAGGATATGCCGTACAAATTAAAGGTTGTAATTCCTGTCTTGAAGAGATGAGTGACTCTCACCCTAGGGGATATCTATGCTCTAATTGCCACTATGATAAGTGTAATCATTGGGAGAATACATTTCCTGGTATGATTGGGAAGAATCCTAACGTGATTTTAGTTTATTGCTAAGAGACTGGTATCGTCGTGGCTTTAGGTTGTTTTGGGGGAGGAGCCAAGTCTAAGATTCAACTGTTGGAATAACAAAAGAATTTGGTTTCTACGTCATCGTTGTGAAGACAAAAGCTACTATGAATTTAAGCCTACTGATTTTTATTTGGCTGTTACGGAATGTGATTCACCACTTGAGGACACTGTATTTGACATTGCTTCAAATAAGCAAATTGAAACGCACAAATTTTACAAAACGAATGAAAATAGTATCATTGACTTTATAAAGAGATATGATAAGTGTGAAGCTACATTATACTGTAGAAAATGTGACCCTAGCATTTTAGGACATCAAGATCAGTATACAGTGAATTCAGATAATCTACCCGCATTAGTTTTTTTCTCGACAAATACCTATACTTAGTAGAAGAAGAAATCTAAAGAGTAGTAAAGTCGTTTTATTATCATGTATATACATTATTTTTTATTAATGAAGAATTCCACATACATTCTTAGAACATTTTATTTTAGGGCATTAAAATCAATATTAAACACACTTGAAAGTATATTTTCCACTAGAAAGTAATTCAGTCGAGGAAATTCAACGTAAATGTTAAGAAACTGCTTGTAGGTATAGCCACGACATCTGAACATGAAAAAAAAGAGTAACGCATGAAATCAACATGTCTTAGTCATTTAATCCTGTACTCTCCTCTGATTTTGAATAATAGTTTCTCCCACTGCTCTCAATAAAGTTGTTGATGTGTGGAGTGCAGAATTTATATGATAGACCAAGAGGACAAAAAAAAAATCGATATTCTTCGCTGTTTGAAAGATGCATAGCCAATGACCTGTCCTCAAACTCGATGGACTGCTATTAACAATAATTAGGGTATTGTTAACACTTGAAATTTTTTCAATGAAGTCCGATGGTATACAATAGGACTTATATTGGGAAATGTATAAATCTATATTAAATACGATGATTATTTGGTTTGCGTTCATGGTGTAAGGTCTAGTAGAACAATGCCGTCGGGTGTGATTTCTCAATAGGTTTCAATTGACTTAGTGATATTAATGTGATACTTGCAGTCGAAGCATCGGTAAATTTGCACTCTAAACGTAGATTCCCCGTTCGTAATATGTTCATATCCTGAGTGCCAGACAAGTCCAAAACAATTACACCATGATTTTTTGAAAACATTGAATCGGTTATTCCATTTTCAAATAGTTGTGAGTCATGATCTAGAGATTGCATGGTCAACTCATACAGAGTTCTGTCGGATTTTATCAAATGATAGAGTGTATAGAGGAATTCCACTCACTTTGCACACAAGGCTAGATAGACCAAAAAATTAAAATCAAGGGGGGATGCAGTATAGGATCCAACGGCACTGGCATTCTTCAATAATACCCAAGCGAGTTTTGATGGGATTTCTCCATTGATAAGAGACGAGTCGGTATAACTGCGAGAGCCAGTGGCAATGTGATGTTGATTGGTGATCGTATGGGGGACAAGAAGTTTAATATTGTTACCATTGGCTCTTAGCTTTTCCACTGCCAATGCAACAGAGCTCATAACCTGTTGTTTTCGAACATGAAGAATTGCCGAAGTGATAATGACACTTGCATCAGGTGCTGCAGCAAGTGTTTTGTCAAAATGAAATTCAACGGAGCTAGTTGTAACTTTATGTCAATCTTTACATTGGGGGTTAACCATTGGGATATATTGAATATCTCATGATTTAAGTTTCCAACTAGATGATACTCCTGGGTCACTGGAGCAGTTAACTCATCGTCAATATCAATACTTGATCTATATTCATAGCCCAGTGCCTGTTCTCTCAACTCCTTATATGCCTTTGGAGTCATCATCATAAATTTTTATGTAGCTTGCATAGTTTGATAAAGTATTGTTAGTGCTCATCAATGTTCCATTAATGAATACATTAATTTGTTTGAATAAGTTGTTTAGGATACAATTTTCATAGGTCAGGCCATCGGCAGCAGTGGGAGTTGTATTGCCTGACGTTTTCTTCACCGCAACATTTATATCAATAAATTTTGATGATAAATCAATGAAATAGTCTTCATTGGAAATTTCTGAAAGTGTTTATTTTCCGAGAGGGGTTGTTGAGGATGAAATTGTTCATAGTGGCCTTACTTGACACTGACATCAACATTTTCAGCATTGACTAGATTCAATGAAGAGCTGATTGATGGATGCGATTCTTTGTGGAGGAGATGGGTCATCTTAAGAGAAGAAATCCTTCTTTGATCTAGCAATCTTTTTCTTCTTCTTCTCATTGTTCTTCTTCCTTTTATTCCTCAAAGTCATTGTAGATTTCCTTCGCTTCCCACCTGGGTAGAGACTGATGTCCTTCGCTTCTCACCTGGGTAGAGACTGATGAGTGAATGACTGGGTTTCCAACTGCCGACGTAAAAAAAAGTGCAAATCAAGGCCAAAAAAGATTGCAAGTTGTTAAAAGCCTGTGCAGGTCAAAAAATTTGCGCGAGCGCGGCTGCCGCCGCCGCGCGTGCAGCCCCTTTCAGTGTTCTGACCATTCTTACGCCGTTTTACACATAATTATCAGTTATCCTTCGATCGATAAA
This sequence comes from Artemia sinica, assembly GCA_027921565.1. NCBI lineage: Eukaryota > Metazoa > Arthropoda > Branchiopoda > Anostraca > Artemiidae > Artemia > Artemia sinica. The sequence continues at coordinate 20,719,900 of CM051275.1, forward strand.
CATATTATCTTTAAATTTTTCAAATGTATTTCAAATAAAGTTAGGAAATTAACATCTAAACAATAAGTAGATAATGATTATTATTCTTTTTTTTAGCTTAAAAGGTAATGCTCTGCTTGAAATTTGTATGTGTTTATTTTGATTGCTTAGATCTTTAACTGAACTATAATTGACTGCATCCAATGTTTATTTAAAATTTTGTTTCCATTTTATCCAAACATTTTGAAAGGACTATAAGCGGTTCAAGTAATTAGTCGTGAACTACAGCTGACTTCACTGTAGTCAAGTCAAGTACCGTACCCTAGCAGAGTGAAAAAAATGGAAGCAGAAATAAAACGGATTTGTCATCCTTCAAAACAGCATACGAAATTGCATGTTTATTGAATTTTTCATTTGCATTTTATCACGTTTTGCCTCACTGTCACCCAGAAAATTCGGAAAGCGTTGAAGAAGAGGCACAAGAGTGTCTGCATCTCCAGATAAGGCAACATTTGGACTTAAGTATTTTAGATTTTCCAACGTTAGGTCATTGTAGTTAATTCGTTTGCTCATTTGTGAGCAGAATTCAGAAAAAAATTCAGACAGTCGATCTGGATGCAGTGAACCTGCTGAACACTCAATAGGCCAGTGTTTTTTCAGGCTTCTCATGAGGCACAGTGCATTTGGTCTAAACTTTATACAATCAAGTGCAAGAAAATGAGATGGGCACAACCGAACTTTAAATGTATTTTGTACGCGCCCTTTTTCTTCCTTTTTGACCAAGCACTTGAGGAGCAATAGATACGTTTGTCGCGAACTTTCCAAAAACCTGTGAATCCGTGTTCCCTCAGCTTGAAACTCTCTATTTAGTGCATTGATCTTTTGTAAGACAAATGAAAGAAAATACTAAGTAACTTTCACAGATGAATCACGCATAAAAGCAAGAATTTTATTGGCCTTATCTTCGGCTCCTCTATCTCTGGCAGAGTCACCTTTTCCATGATTGGTAAAGAATAAAAGGAGCGGGTTCCACTGCTCAAGGATCTACTTCAATAGAAGCTTCAAGAGTGAGCCATCGCGTACTTGAAGTCTGCAAAAGCTTATGGTTTTCCACATGACAGAAATTTTAGTAGATCTTTGCTTCATCCTGTCTTTTTGGGGTATTTGCCACATATGCAACTACATCACGAATAAAAAACGTCAATTCCATCGGGCAATTTCTTAGCTGCATATGCAGAGCAGAGAGCAAGAGAATGGCTAGTGCAGCCTAGCATAAACAAATCTGACACATACTCTTTTAACAATACACCAAGTCCTTTTTGATGTCCAGTGTTAACACTGGCATTGTCTAAAGCCAATCGCCATCAAAATTTTGCAAAACCATTCCTAAGTTTTCCAAATATTCAAGTACTGTACGTTTTTGACCTGCAGAACTGGTATCACTTACTGGCAAAAGCCCAGAAAGTCTTCTCGCACTGTATCTTTGAAGTCTTTGTACTTTGCTATAAGGACCAAGACCTTTTGCCAAGATTTATTGGTAGATTCGTCAACAATTAAAGAGATATGAGCTTTTTCAGTTCACAAAGAAGCACATCTCTTTCTACAGGGGCAATAACGTATCTAATTATCCCGCCAGTTTTAGGTCTGCTCTGATTGAAGCTTTTACAAAGTTCTAAGTCTCCAAAAGCCTTTTTCAGGACTAGGATTAAAGTGTTCATTTTTGTAATGGGAATGTCTTCCAAGACGACCCACGACGTAAGCTTCAAGCTTGCTTCAATTACAGACCAAGCATATATTTATCTGGGAAGGTCTTTATTCTGCAGCATTGATCTCGGATTGTCCTGAACCCTGCTCTTGTGGAAGTTTGTTCGAAGATGGGCCCTCACGTTTGCCAGACAACCGATTAAGATTTTATAGCACACTTTACAGTAAGTTAATTCTGCATGACTTAAAAAACGATCAGAAATTAAATAAAAAAACAAGTTTTCTAAACTGAAAGTAAGGAGCAACACTAAAACTTCAACCGAACAAAAATTACAACGTATATGCAGGGGGTTGCCTGCTCCTCAATACCTCACTCTTTACGCTAAAGTTTGAATTTTTTACCAATTCTTTAAACAAATACTCCTGAAACACAAAGGGTCGTTTAAGTAGAACAATAAGAAGCTCTTTTGAAAGTACTAAAAAACTTTAGCGTGAAGAGCGAGGTGTTTGGGGAGGGTGTGACCCTCTTAAAATACGTTGTAATTTCTGTTCGTTTTAAGTTTTAATGTTGCTCCTTACTTTCAGTTGAAAAAAACTTCTTGTTTTTTTTAATAGTGTTAAAAAACAAGGCTGAAATAAGTGAGCAAAAAAGGAAAAAGGTTTGGACAGAAATACTAGGCACCTGTTTTCTCCTTGTCTCTTGCACAAAATTACTTGCTTACTGTATAAGCTGTCGGGAATGTTAAAAGGGGTTATTACCCTATTCTACAATCAGCTTTTCTTAAAAATGTAGGATATAAGCACTTAGTACTTCTGCCAAGCTTTGTCCATAAGCAAAGCTTGGCAAAGATGTTTTAAACTCAGTTCTATTTAAAATTCAGCAGGCGAAATGCATGTGGATGATTTTAATACCTGGCCACCATAGTTTTTCACCCCTCCCCCTACTGAAATTTGAGTCTTCAAAATCTTATCAAACCTAAGATACGCCTACAGAATTCAAGCATCCTTAGAAAAGGATCATTTTTTTAGTATACATGTGTTTTTTGGTATTATATTACTGATTCTTTGGTAAATAGCAAGCAGTTCATATTATTGACCTATGGATAAAGTAAACATACCACACGATGCCTTTTCTTATGTTCTTTCCAAATATACTAATTGCCTTTGGTGTAAATTCACTTTACTCCCAACCCTTAGCGTATATATTTACTCATTAGGGGAGGGGGCTTGTAAACATCATTTCTGACGCCAAGGAATGTTAAATTTGGATTCAGGATGCAACTCTGACTGTAGCGATAAGTTTGAGCTGTACCCCCACCCCCACCCCAATATGCAAATATATTGGGGTTTTGAGCTTAACCCACTAAGTTTGAGCTTAATATATTTAAGCCCCACTAATAAGTTTGAGCTTAATATATATTATACTGTTTAAGAAAAGTATCAAATGTATTATGATCTGAATGATGAGCTTCCGTTGGGGTTGAGTTGGACATTGATCGACGGGATCGTTGATTATAAATCAACATGATTTTATCTAAATCATTAATAAAACCAGGTGTATTTTTCAATGTATAATATCTTGAAATTAAAAGTCGAATAGTTCTTATCAATCATTCGGCCAATGCAGCCTTTACAGGACTATGACAATGAAAGAGCATTGTATTATATTTCATTAGTACCTTTTTGACATGTTGATTAAAAAATTAACTACCCCAATCCATTTGAAATTTTTTATACGAATCCTGTTCAAAAATACTTTCTATAGCCTGAGCAACCACCTCTCTTTTTCTGCAATGGAATGGCATATGCATAGTGACTAAAAACACTGATTGCAAGTAGAATGTACTTGTATGGCATATTGTGACGGCTTTGAATCTCATTTAGAGTTAAGAGATCTGCTTGCATTATGTTCAATGGGAAAAATGCTTTAGTTTTTCGATAATGATTAGCACGAAGCCTATGATTTCTATGTACAGTGTAACTTGATTCATTTTGTAGATAGTCCTGTACACTTAAAGCGTGAACACCAGTGACTTTGGAAAGAGTGGTGGGGGAACTTAAACTTCCCACTTCACCAATATTTTCATAAACAAGTTTCATAACTTCAACCATTTTGAACGTAAACACACGTAGTGTAACGTCCACTACTCTTTTGTATACTAGTGGGTGAAAATGGTGATGTTTATTTGATATCAATACGTCTTCACTTTTGTCTAGCTATCAGTGGTGTGCTCTTCATCGTCAAATCAATGTTTCTACTAGGTGTGCTAGTATTTTCCAAGATTGATTTAAAATCCTCACCTGTTTCTTCTTCTTCTTCATGTTTTAATGTTGATGATGACGATGGACTAGGTTGATTTTTTTTTTTTAGAATTTTCCTATTGCTAATAAGACTTTTGGGGAAGTTTAATGTATTTAGAAAGTTGTATAGATAACTGTCAAATGATAAAAGTCCTTTACGATGTTTAACCATATCATAGATTAAATCGAGTAGGTCATAACTCTTCCCTTGAATTATAATTCGTTTTCCATTGCTATTATCTTGAATATGATCTTGACCACTTTCCATGAGATATGTTATGAGTCGTTTACTTTTCACGATTTGAGTGTGGCTTTAGATTTCCAATGCTCGGCACAATTGAATCCAATTCCTCCTTCTTTAATTGTGTTCCAGCAGCAGAAGAATCTCTATGAGGTGGTTCTTTTTTGTTGTCAATGACACTCACATTGACTGGTCTCGCACGATAGGGCTTATGTTTGTCACTCGGCGAAGTGCATCTTAAAGTAAAAGTAGTTTTTTATCATCGTCAATATTCTCATTGTCATTAAATTTGCTCAGATTGTCCTTAAAGTGTTCCACTGGTGAAAGAGCGAGTTCTGTTGGAGTCAATTTATAGGCTTTAGCCATCTAGAGAAAAATGTTTACTGGTTATACAAATATTTGTGGGTAAAAGTGTAAAAAAGCTACCATCCGCCTGAAGAAGACGTCTCCTTTTAAAATGTTTACCTTTCTTTTTACAAGCCAATGCACGTACAATGGAACGATGTTGCTTTGCTTGTTGCTTAAACTACTTCAGGCAGTCGAACATTGCCCTCGGTTAAATTTAAACAAAGTTCAGATATTAGATTAATGAAATCGTTGTCAATACCATGTTTGAGTGTGGCTTTTCTAAGTGGGGTTTTGAAGTGCTTAGAACGGAAAATAAATGTCTATTTTCATGTAGCTTCTTCATTGTCATGATGGCAACTAATAGTCTTTTTTATTGTTCACTGGAATATGGTACTGTAATTTCATTGTCAAAAGTATCTGTGACCACACGTAAATCCTCGGGTGTATTTTGATTAAGATACAATAGAATGTAGCCGTAGGGTTTATTAGTTGCCTGATTGTACGCAGAAAGTTGAAATTTCGGAGCACCGGGATATATTTGTTTATTGAGAGTTATTAGCGATCTAGAATCACGAACAAATCTGTAGATGATATAGTAGGTACAGTTCAAAGCAAGTGTTGGCATACATTTGCTCTGATGAAAGACATTGGGTAGAACTAGAGTAACGGAAATCTGTTCATAATGTGAGTGAACAGTAAACAATTGTAGCATTTCCTGGGACCATTGTTCAATAGATTCAGCTAAATCGTCAATAATCAGCCAAGAGTTTGGTGCAATAATATCCAAAACATCAAGTCCCTGTATGAATTTGTATCTGCACGCCCGATTAAGAAATAGCCTTTATTTTATCGTATGACTCCCGCCAAAAAAACTGTAGCAATACTAGATTTTTTTTCGGCTTTTCCATGAACATTTTATCACAATTTTTAATTATTTTAGTTAAGAGTGTCGTTTTACCTGACATGGATGGACAACACAGAAACGATATGAATGGTATTTTAAATTGATACATATTGCTGTTCGCTTCAACAGCTCACCTACAACTAACTGTAAACTATAGACTACTACTACTACTACTACTACTACTACTACTATAGATGTCTAATGACTAAATAATATCCCTACTACTACTACTACTCCGTTCAAGAATAATAAGAAGAACAAAATCAATAAAGAATCATGTTTTCCAGCCACTTTATTTTTAACATAAAAGCAGCACTTTACAAATAAAAATAAAACAATTAGAAAAAACCACTTTATATTTAATAAATACACAGAATCAAGATTTTTTTATTTATTTATTTATAACAAAACTAAAAATATTTATTTGAAATATGCACTAGGAAAAAAAAAAAACCTTTTTATTAGACAAAAAATACACTTAAAATAATATCACACTTTTTATTTATTCATTTTATTTACAAAAAATACAATATTTATTTGAAATAGGCACTAGGAAAAACAATTTTTTATTAAACAATAAAATACACTTAAAATAATATCACAGTTTTTTATTTTATTTACAAAAATACATTTAATAAACATCACTTTGAATTTGAAATGGGGTACCCAACGGGGGGCGGCTGCTGTGACGGCCGAAGGCCAAGGTAGCCGCTGCGGCGGCCGATCCCGAAAGCACAGGGGGCCACTGCGGCGATACGGACCGGGCCGGGAACATAAAATTATGAAGAAATAACTCTGCCTTGCATAAGGATATTGAAAATTTATTAATTCTTCATAGAAAAGAAAAAAAAATCCCCAAAACCACCCACCCACCTTGTATTATGAATGAATTTAAGGTAATTTATCCAGACCGAGTTTTTTTTTGTACGCTGTACATTCAACTCGATCTGAAATTAGATAGCGTCCGTGTGGAAGTACCTTCACACCATCCTCAAGCACATAAACCTTGTCTGATATGGCCAACATGGCGTTTTTCTCAACTCTAACTGTGTAGCTTTTAAATTGTAAAGAGTGAATCGCCATGACTTTCGCTCTTGGGACTAAACTATGTTCCGCACAGTTTCTATAAACACTCATATTGAAATTATTTTTTACTAAGTGTGTAGGCACCCCCTTGCAAACTTGTTTAATATACTTGTTGCGCGTTTCCACACAGTATACCTTCGGCCCAGGAAACACACCACTGTATATCAGATCGCTTCCCGTTTCAGATTTTAACATAAAAAAATTGATTTGAGTCTTGGCGTTTCACTGGCTCTGGATAGAGGGATTCATTTCAGTTGGTGTAGTCCATCCGCGAGCTAATGTACTCTCCATTTCCAAATCATTCAATAAATTTTCAGTTTTAACTTTTAACAGGAGTGAATCAGTGTCTCCATAATATACTTGAACTTGTCCCTCAATCGGCCTTTTACCTTGCATACATTATAATAAAAATGACAACATGAGTTTTTTTTATATTTCCGTTATTTCACTCCCTTCTGCAATATTTTATTTAAAATAACGTTTCTTTACTTGCGATTTAGGAGCGACATATTAGAGTCTGTGATTGTGAACGATGTGAAAGTTTGGATCGGCGATGATTCGAGCACAATCTTTGGGATTGGTTACAATGTCACAGCGACTTCTGTTTCGTACGCTTTCACACATTTTACCGAAGGCTGAGTTCAAAATGAGTTTATAGAATTCTTTTTCAACCTTCGTTTTCGCTTGTGAACGTTTACGGACAAAGGTGTTAATAAATGTTTTCATAAAAGGCTTTTGATGAAATTGGAGAGCTCTATGTATCTTTGTGATTTTGAAACCATTGGACACCATCCATCGCAATAGCAGGTGATGAACAACGATAGTCTGTTTCGGGTTACGGTCAGCAATAAGTTTTTGCTTTGAAGGCACCCAGTGCATACTCCAATCCTCTACTAAAGATAAATTGTAGGGACTCAGAGAGTCCTTACCCACCGGTCTATTTATGCACGGGAAAATAAAGTGTTTTACCGAGTGGTGGATTTCCATGGGTATTTCATCGTCAATTTAAAAAAAAACATCCTTGCGCCTCATTCTCCTCAACGGTAGCAATGTTTGAGAAATTCGAAGCACAAGGATCGTTAAGCCATTTGTAATTGCCACAAGGCAAACTGTAGTGAGACATCGCCGACGGATAAAGAGAATTCATATCCAAAAAACTGCATCTGACTTTTCATCGGTGTGCTGTCCGGTCAGATCAGTTTTCACTATACGGTCCACGTGAAAAAAAATACCCAACCCTCATTGATCTCTCTTCAAACAGGTGCTTATCCACGTAGGTGATCAGGCCTATTTCTGCTTTGCTTATTTTAAGAATCAAGTCCATCACCAGATGAGGAGTGGAAAAATAATACCCTAAATCCAACCCAAATTCTCCATAGATTTTATGCGTGTTCTTGCACACAATGTCCAGAAGAGTCTATACATCACTAGCCAAGTACAGTTTACAGTAATCCCACCCATTTTTACATCATCCCTTTGCCCAAACCCTCTTGGCAAATTCATAGTCACCCTTGGTGCATTGACTGTCCGTAAGGGAATTTTAAAATTCTTCGTAAGGCGGTAATGACACCTCATCTAGCATCGAGGTAGAGTTGCAGTATTCATAGGCGTACATGCCCATACAAGATAATAAATCATACATTTCATCTTCGGGAAGCGCTGTTTAGGAGGGGGAAACTATCAAAATTGTCACTTTTCTTTACCTGAATCAATTGACTTAAAGCCTTGAAGAAGAGACTGAAAGAGTCTAAAAAACGGATTTTATTTAGGCACGTGTTACCTTTGTCAACTGTTTTTCCACATGAATTCTAGCAGCAGTAGCTTCTCCGATGATTTATGTATGATATTATAAGAAAAAGACTCATATACTCATGCTTTTTCTACAACTCCCCCCTTGGCCATGCGGGCCAACGCCGGTAAAATAAACTTTAAACTCGTAATTGGAATTGTGTATAAAAACAGGTACAAAATATTGCTGACTAACTTTTATTTTGCATGATTGAAGGGCAACCCCTCTAAAGTTACTCCCTCCCGATGAAATTTGCTGCCATTAATGGTCATGATCGATCTCCTTCCTCTTTCCCCCCCGTTCCCATTACCATCATCAAATTCCTCCTTGCAAACCCAACATATTTTACGATTTTTAATGGCCAATCTGTCATCTGGTGATAGAACCATAGGATAGTGTGTAAAGCGTAGGTGAGAAATTACGCCATTCACTGTTTTAATCAGACTGGT
>CM051275.1:20741200-20763700 GCA_027921565.1 Artemia sinica
TAAAGCTCACGCCATACATTAAAGCACATAATTTTGTTAGTTAAACATTAAAAAAACAGAATTTGTTAGTCCTACATGGAGCCTAAGCTATCTATATTTTAAATATGATATGCATAAAAATAACACAATTTTGCATATTAGTTCCACCAGGTTTTTTTTCAGAATATTAATAATCCTCACCTCCCTCCACAAAACCAAAGCTCCCTCCACCCCAACACAATAAAACACATACGCTAAGTTATTAGATCAATTTTAAATCTCAAATGGGCCCACGATAGGTAGCTCCAATTATAACCCAAGAACACCTAATGGCTTTTACATATAAAAAAAGATTTAAAAGGGAAGTTTCGTCAGAACAATTATTCCCGCATTTTAGGTGTCTGCCAATAATCGCATTTCATCACGCAGGATAAAAGAAAAAAAATTATGCTTTTTTCAATTATGAACGTCACGATTTAAAACTTATAGGCTTAAATTTCAATCTGCTTAAACTCGTAAAAAAAGAAAGAACTTTAATAGTCCAAGGAGGACCCTAATCTATCAATATTCTAAATACGATGCATAAGAAATAACAAAATTTTGACTATTAGGTCTGTTTGACATTCATTCAGAATATTAATGGGGGCGCCGTTCCCCACTCTCCAATACCAAAGCTCACCCCACACATGAAAACACATACGCGAAGTTATTAGATCAATTTTAAATCTCAAATGGGTCCACGATAGCTAGCTCCAATTATAACCAAAGAAGACCTAATGGCTTTTACATATCAGAAAAGACTTAAAAGGGAGGTTTCGTCAGAACAATTATACCCGCACTTTGTGTCGTCTCTGTGTGTCTGTTTTGTGTCGTCTCTGTGTGTGTGACGTCTCTGTGTGCGTGTCGTCTCTGTGTGTGTGTCGTCTCTTTGTGTTGGTCGTCTTTGTGTGTGTGTCGTCTCTGTGTGCGTGTCGTCTCTATGTGTGCGTCGTCTCTGTGTGTCTATCATCTCTGTGTGTGTGTCGTCTTTCTGTGTGTGTCGTCTCTATGTGTGTGTCGTCCGTGTGTGTTTGTCGTCTCTGTGTGTGGGTCGTCGTTTTTTTGTGTGTCGTCTCTTTGGGTCTGTCGTCTTTGTGTGTATCTCGTCTCTGTGTGTTTGTTGTCTGTGTGTGTGTGTCGTCTCTGTTAGTGTGTCTTCTCTATGTATGTGTCGTCTCTGTGTTTGTGTCGTCTCTGTATGTGTGTCGTCTTTGTGTGTGTGTCGTCTCTGTGTTTCTGTCGTCTCTGTGTGTGTTTCGTCTCTGCGTGTGTATCGTCTCTGTGTGTGCGTCGTCTCTGTGTGTGCGTCGTCTCTGTGTGTCGTCTTTGTGTGTGTATCGTCTCTGTGTGTGTCGTCTCTGTGTATGTGTCGTCTGTGTGCGTGTGTCGTCTCCGTGCGTGTGTCGTCTCTATGTTTGTCTTCTCTCTGTGTTTGTCGTCTCTGTGTGTTTGTCGTTTCTGTGCGTTTGTCGTCTCTATGTTTCTGTTGTCTCTCTGTGTGTGTCGTCTCTGTGTGTCTTTCGTCTCTGTGTGTGTGTCGTCTCTGTGCGTGTGTCGTCTCTATGTGTGTCTTCTCTCTGTGTGTGTCGTCTCTGTGTGTTTGTTGTCTCTCTGCGTTTGTCGTCTGTGTGTGTGTGTCTTCTCTTTGTGTATGTCGTCTCTTTGTGTATGTCGTCTCTGCGTGTTTGTCGTCTTTGTGCTTGTTTCGTCTCTATGTGTCTGTCGTCTCTGTGTGTGTGTCGTCTCTGTGTGTGTGTCGTCTCTGTGTGTGTGTGTCATCTCTGTGTGTCGTCTCTGTGTTTGTATCGTCTCTGTGTGTGTCGTCTCTGTGTATGTGTCGTCTGTGTGCGTGTGTCGTCTCTGTGCGTGTGTCGTCTCTATGTTTGTCTTCTCTCTGTGTGTGTCATCTCTGTGTGTTTGTCGTCTCTGTGCGTTTGTCGTCTCTATGTTTCTGTTGTCTCTCTGTGTGTGTCGTCTCTGTGTGTCTGTCGTCTCTGTGTATGTGTCGTCTCTGTGCGTGTGTCGTCTCTCTGTGTGTCTTCTCTCTGTGTGTGTCGTCTCTGTGTGTTTGTTGTCTCTGTGCGTTTGTCGTCTGTGTGTGTGTGTCTTCTCTTTGTGTATGTCGTCTCTTTGTGTATGTCGTCTCTGCGTGTTTGTCGTCTCTGTGCTTGTGTCGTCTCTATGTGTCTGTCGTCTCTGTGTGTGTGTCGTCTCTGTGTGTGTGTCGTCTCTGTGTGTGTGTCGTCTCTGTGTGTCGTCTCTGTGTGTGTATCGTCTCTGTGTGTGTCGTCTCTGTGTATGTGTTGTCTGTGTGCGTGTGTCGTCTCTGTGCGTGTGTCGTCTCTATGTTTGTCTTCTCTATGTGTGTGTCGTCTCTGTGTGTTTGTCGTCTCTGTGCGTTTGTCGTCTCTATGTTTCTGTTGTCTCTGTCTGTGTGTGTCGTCTCTGTGTGTCTGTCGTCTCTGTGTGTGTGTCGTCTCTGTGCGTGTGTCGTCTCTATGTGTGTCGTCTCTATGAGTGTGTCGTCTCTCTGTGTGTGTCGTCTCTGTGTATATGTCGTCTCCGTGTGTGTGTCGTCTCTGTGTGGGTATCGTCTCTGTGTGTCTTCTCTGTGTGTCTGTCGTCTCTCTGTGTGTGTCGTCTCTGTGTGTGTATCGTCTCTGTGTGTGTGTTGTCTCTGTTTGTCATCTCTGTGTGTGTATCATCTCTGTGTGTGTCGTCTCTCTGTATGTGTCGTCTGTGTGTGTGTGTGTCGTCTCTGTGCGTGTGTCGTCTCTATGTGTGTGTCGTCTCTGTGCGTGTGTCATCTCTATGTGTGTCTTCTCTGTGTGTGTGTCGTTTCTGTGTGTTTGTCGTCTCTGTGCGTTTGTCGTCTCTATGTTTCTGTTATCTCTCTGTGTTTGCCGTCTCTGCGTGTGTGTCATCTGTGTGTGTGTGTCTTCTCTCTGTGTGTGTCGTCCCTGTGTGTATGTCGTCTCTGTGTGTTTGTCGTCTCTGTGCTTGTGTTGTCTGTATGTGTCTGTCGTCTCTGTGTGTGTGTGTCGTCTCTCTGTGTGTGTCGTCTGTGTGTGTGTGTGTCGTCTCTGTGTGTGTGTCGTCTCTGTGTGTGTGTCGTCTCTGTGTGTGTGTGTCGTCCCTGCGTGTGTGTTATCTCTGTGTGTTTGTTTTTTCTGTGTGTGTGTCGTCTCTGTGTCCATGTCGTCTCTGTGTGTGTGTCGTCTGTGTGTGTGTGTCGTCCCTGTGCGTGTGTCGTCTCTATGAGTGTGTCGTCTCTGTGTGTGTGTCGTCTCTGTGTATATGTCGTCTCTGTGTGTGGGTCGTCTCTGTGTGGGTATCGTCTCTGTGTGTTTGTCATCTCTGTGTGTGTGTCGTCTCTGTGTTTGTGTCATCTCTGTATGTGTGTCGTCTCTGTGCGTGTGTCGTCTCTGTGTGTGTGTCGTCTCTATGTGTTTGTGTCGTCTCTGTGTGTGTGTCTTCTTTGTTTGTGTGTTGTTTCTGTGTGTGTGTCATCTCTGTGTGTGTGTCATCTCTGTGTGTGTGTCGTCTCTATTTGTGTCGTCTCTATGTGTGTGTCGTCTCTGTGTGTTAGTCGTCTCTGTGTGTGTGTCGTCTCTGTGCATGTGTGTCGTCTCTATGAGTGTGTCGTCTCTGTGTGTGTATCGTCTGTGTGTGTTTGTCGTCTCTGTTCGTGTGTCGTCTCTATGTGTGTGTCGTCTCTGTGTGTGTGTCGTCTCTGTATATATGTCGTCTCTGTGTGGGTATCGTCTCTGTGTGTTTGTCATCTCTGTGTGTGTTTCGTCTCTGTGCGTGTGTCGTCTCTATGAGTGTGTCGTCTCTGTGTGTGTGTCGTCTCTGTGTTTGTGTCGTCTCTGCGTGTGTGTCGTATCTGTGTGCGTGTCGTCTCTGTGTTTGTGTCGCCTCCGTATGCGTGTCGTCTGTGTGTATGTGTCGTCTCTGTGTGTGTGTCGTCTCTCTGTGTGTGTCGTCTCTCTGTATCTATCGTCTCTATGTTTGTGTCGTCTCTGTGTGTGTGTCGTCTTTATGTGTGTGTCGTCTCTGTATGTGTGTCGTCTCTGTGTGTGTCGTCTCTATGTGTGTGTCGTCTCTGGGTTTGTGTCGTCTCTGTGTGTTAGTCGTCACTGTGTGTGTGTCGTCTCTGTTTGTGTGTCATCTCTATGTTTGTGTTGTCTCTGTGTGCATGTCGTCTCTGTGTGTGTGTCGTCTCTTTGTGTTTGTCGTCTCTGTGTGTTTGTCGTCTCTGTGTGTTTGTCGTCTCTGTGTGTGTCGTCCCTGTGTGCGTGTCGTCTCTATGTGTGTGTCGTCTCTTTTTGTGTCTCGTCTCTGTGTGTTTGTCGTCTCTGTGCGTGTGTCGTCTCTATGTGTGTGTGTCGTCTCTGTGTGTGTGTGTCGTCTCTGTGTGTATGTCGTCTCTGTGTGTTTGTCGTCTTTATGTGTGTTTCGTCTCTGTATGTGTGTCGTCTCTGTGTGTGTGTCGTCTCTGTGTGTGTGTCGTCGTCTCTGGGTGGTTGTCGTCTCTGTGTGTTACTCGTCACTGTGTGCGTGTCGTCTCTGTTTGTGTGTCATCTTTGTGTGTGTGTCATCTCTGTGTGTGTGTCGTCTCTGTGCGTGTGTCGTCTCTGTGTATGTGTCGTCTCTGTGTGTGTGTGTGTGTGTGTCATCTCTGTGTGTGTGTTGTCTCTGTGTTTGTGTCGTCTCTGTGTGTGCGACGTCTTTGTGTGTGTGTCGTCTCTGTGAGTGTGTCTTCTCTTTGTGTTTGTCGTATTTGTGTGTGTGTCGTCTCTGTGTGTGTTTTGTCTCTGTGTGTGTGTCGTCTGTGTGTGTTTGTGTCGTCTCTCTGTGTGTGTCGTCTCTGTTTGTGTGTCGTCTCTATGTGTGTGTCGTCTGTGTGTGTGTGTGTAATCTCTGTGTGTGGGTCGTTTCTTTTGGTGTGTCTTCTCTTTGGGTCTGTCTTCTTTGTGTGTATGTCGTCTCTGTGTGTTTTGTTGTCTCTGTGTGTGTGTTGTCTCTGTGTTTGTGTCTTCTCTGTGTTTGTGTCGTCTTTGTGTGTGTGACGTCTCTCTGTGTGTGTCGTCTTTGTGTGTGTCTTCTCTCTGTGTGTGCTGTCTCTGTGTGTGTGTCATCTCTCTGTGTGTGTCTTCTCTGTATTTGTGTCGTCTCTATGCGTTAGTTGTCTCTGTGTGTATGTCGTGTCTGTGTGTTTGTCGTCTCTGTACGTGCGTCGTCTCTATGTGTGTGTCGTCTCTGTGTGTGTGTCGTCTCTGTGCGTGTGTCGTCTCTGTGTGTGTGTCGTCTCCGTGTATCGTCTCTGTGTGTGTGTCGTCTGTGTGTGTGTGTGTGTCATCTCTGTGCGTGTGTCGTCTCTCTGCGTGTGTTGTCTTTGTTTGTGTTATCGTTTCTGTGTTTGTGTCGTCTGTGTGCGTGTGTCGTCTCTCTGTGTGTGTCATCTCTGTGTGTGTGTCGCCTCTATGTGTGTGGCTGTCCGTCAATAATCGCATTTCATCACACAGGATAAAAGAAAAAATAACGCCATTTGCATATTAGCCCTCTCAGATTTTATTCAGAATGTTAATGGAGGGTCTCATCCCCCTCCACAATACCAAAGCTCACCCCAACACATTAAAGATATTGTACATATTTAAAGGACACGCATTAATCAATTTTTAGTCTTAAATAAGTGGTATTTCTGCAAAAGCACTTGAGACACATTTTACCCAAATTGCCTATTATACCTGAACGGCTGTTATAAAACATGTGAATTTTGTGAAAGATATGCAGTCCTCTGTTGATCAGAAACCCATATGATAGATAGTTAAAGGTAGCTATACGAGAAAAGGTCTCGTTTTTTTTATAATACAAGAATAAAAATATTCACTTACCATAATCCTTTTGAAATTCTCCATTTCAATACGAATAAATTTAACAAGAAAGGCTATCTATTCAAGTTGTTTTTTCAAACTGAAGAAAAAGAGTTATTGCACCTTAACTTATACAGAGGAAACACGATTATATGACCTCCTGCCGAAACTAGTATTTTTACAGAAAAGTGCATTAAACCTTTGAATACGTTATACCAAGGTCTTTAGTTTTGGGTATTGAACCTAGAAAAACCTGTCTGGTCGCTTTACACCATCTCGTCCGTGAATATCTAGTTCCAAAATATTGCGTGTTTGGTGGCATTATGCGATTTCGTCCCTAATCTCGTCCTGTGGTGCCTATTAGCATACTACTAAATTATTCAGTTTGCCCATTATCTACGTACGGGATTTATCTTTGGGGCAGAATATATGACCATGGATGTACCCGAAAAGGCTAAGGATATTAAGGTGAAATTTCGGTGAATGTCGAGGGGGTGTTGAACTAAATCAAAAGAAAACTATGTGTATCCCGATTTCATAAAAATGCATCTGCGGCAGCTGCAATAACGTTGAGGGGGATTTTGAACAAAATCAACATACACTATGTGCATACTGGCTGTCAAAAGGGTGTATCAGCATCATCTCAAAGACGGCTGAGGGCATTAAGTAAAGACTCTTAGGGAATGTTCAGAAGAGTGATCGAAAGCAATCGAAGGATTGCCTGCCCCTTCCTCACTTACACTGTTTAGATGCCCCTCCCCGGCACTGATACTTAAAAAAATATTTTGTTCAATATAGTCAAAAGGTCTAATGACTATGCCTCCAAGAATGCCAAGCCCTCAACAGCCCTTAGGCAATGGCTGCAAATTATGCAATTTATCCATTGCTGAGATACAGGATTTATCATAAGGATAGAGGGTATATTTGGCCCTGGGCGTGTCAGTAAAAGCTAAGTGTACTATTGTAAAACTTCAGGGAATGTTGGGGGGGGAGGTGTTGAACTTAATCAAAATACACTCTGTGCTTCCAGGCTATTAAAAGGGGGAAATTGCAATATCTTAAGAATGACTAAGGGCATCAATGTGCAACTCTCAGGGTCATTACTACACCTACTGCGCCTGTAATTGTTACTAGTTGTGACTGATAAACTATATTCCACATTTTTGCAGATAGGAGCTTGAAACCTATACAGTATGGTTCTCTCATACCCGCGACAACTTGCAGCTTTGACTGGGCCTATTTTTGACTACAATTACTTCTACTTGAGACTACTTTCAGGAAATGTTGAGGATGTTGAGCAACATTAAAACAAACCAAGTACATCCTGGTTTTCAAAAGGACACCTCAGCAATGTCTCAGGAACGGCTGAGGATATTAGGCTAAGTTGACATTTTCAGGGCATGTTGAAGTGTTTGCAGGCAAAAGATCCTCTTGTTGTATCTAGATGCCTCCCTCAAAAACTCATTAAAGTTCTGAAATATCCACATTGTTCTAAATAGTCAAAAGTTCTAATAACTATGCATCTTGGGATGCCATGCCCCCAAAGCCTCTGGGGGAAAGGTTATAAATTAAGTAATCTGCCCATTGTTTAGCACACAGGATTTATCATTGGGAAACGGGGGAACGTTTGTCCCTGGGCGTGTAAAAAAATGGTATTAAGACGGAACTTGAGGGAATGTTGACAGGGATGCTAAACTAAATTAAAAAGCAACAATATGCATCTAGTTTATCAAAAGGGCGTATCTGCAATTTCTTATGAGCGGTTTACGGGCATTAACTTGAAACTTTTAGTACCACTATTACCTCTCTACTATGCGACAACTTGCAACTGCAACTGCGACTATGACTACTCGTGACTACTTGCAAGAGTGACTATTTGTGACTTCGACTGGGATTGCGAATACTTATGACTGCAACTACATGTAAAGGCTACTACGATTACTTGTGACTGTGACTGCAACTAAGGCTACTGGCAATTTCGAATGTGACTATTTGTGACTGCGACTACTTGCAACTGTGACTATTTGCAACTACGATAACTTGCGACCGTGCTTAGTTGCGACTGTGACTACTTGAAACTGCGGCTACTTAAGACTGCGATCAGAGATATCCCACGATTGGCTAAGGTTATTAAGCTGAGAAGCTCAGGAAATGTTAAGAAGATGTTGCACTAAATCAAAGAACACCAGTTGGAACTTTCATGGGATGCTAAGGAAGATGTTAAACAAAATAAAAAGACATTATATGCATCAATGTAGTCGAAAAGACATATCTTCAATATTCCAAGACCAGTTAGGGGTGATGTCAAGTTAAAACATTCAAAGAATGTCGAGGGGGAGGAGTTGAACTTAAATACACTAGGTAAATTCATGTTGCCAATGGGCGTATCTGCAATATCTAAGGAACGGCTAAGATTATTCAGTTAAAACTTTGAGGAGATGTCAATTGGGATGTTGGCAGAGGTGGTTCTAGACCTGGGCAGGGAGAGGGCAGCTGCTCCCCATTTTTATTACACCTGACATTATTTCCTTCTAGATTATATTTTTACACTAATAGTATACCTTGCCCCTCCGGATTATGATGCCTAAAACCGGTACTGGATGTTGAAACCTAATCAAAAGATACTACAAGCATCCTGGTTGCCAAAATGGCATGTCTGATGTGTGTCAGGAAATTTAATATTTTCTTTTCTGAAATTTAAATTTTCTTGAGATGTTGAACTAAATCAAAAGATTTAATGTAGGTTCAATCCAGCTTGTTGAAAATGTGTGTCCAATATTTCAGAAACGGTTAAGATATTAAGTAGAAACTTTCAGAGAATGTTGAGGGGGATGTTGAATTCGATCAATAGATAGTATGTGCATTCCGGTTGTCAAAAGAGCCTATCCGCAGTATCTCAGGAACGGCTAATGGCATATTGTTGAAAGCTATCAGGGAATGTTGAAGAGGATTTTGAAATATATCAAAAGACACTATTTGTATCCATGTTGCCAAAAGTGTTTATATGAAATGTTTCAAAACGGCTAGCATAGTAAGTTTGGACTTCCTGAGAATGCTATGAGGATTACTGAAGTCCACCAAAAGACAATATCTGCATTCAGGTCATCAAAATGATTTTTTTTTTCGTTTGCTACACCTACAAAACATTCAAATCAAAGTCACAAATAAGAGAGCTCAAAGAGTCTAAAATAAAGAGAGCTGAGGGACGACCCTCATATATATATCAATTTAAAAAAACTTTTTCCACAAAGTAGGTTTTTCAAAGACAAGTAAAGGACTCCATTAAACCAAAAATAGGCAAAAATAAAATCAAGTAGCCTAGCAACCGTAAAACTACCCGAATCATCATCAATAAATAAATGACATCCAAAACGAACAGAAATTACAATAAATAACCGAGGCAAACTCAAAACAAGCAGAAGTTAACATGAGTAGTGCTGACAACCCCCATGTCTTTTCAAGACCAGAACATAATTTGCGCTTTACTGAAAAGAAAATACATTTTAAATGTTTTCGTCTTTTACTTTAATAAATAAAAATTCTTGAACCCTTAATGAATAAATTTTAGTATATATATATTAAACTGACAATCCACGGTCTTTTTTCTAGTTTGTAATTGGAAATTGTAGTTTTGTGCTAAAAAGGGCAGAAAATGCCGCTTTCCCGCTTCGCAATCTTTTCAGTCACTGAAAAAAAAGCAGTAGAACTTTTAATTTTCATGATCAGCAGCCCTCTTCCCATCTCCTAAGACCATCGGTTCGGTACAGTCATCCCTGGGGAAAAAATTATGAACACGTATCTGTAATCTTTCTTCTGGGGAAAACAATCAAAATTTTCCCATTTTTATAGACAGGAGTTTGGGACATCTACAATAAAATTTTTTCGATATGGTAAATCTAATGATGTGGTTTTCATTAAGATCACTTGACTTTTGGAGGGTGTTTCCTCACTTTTCCAAAAGTCAGGCAAATTTTCTTAGGCTCGTTGCTTTTGATAGATAGCATTAAAGTGAATTTTGTTTATTTGGAATCAGTATTAAAAGTCAATTTTGATGTATTAATGTTTTCAAGGTTCCTTTTCTAAGAGTTTAAGTTACTATACGTACGTACAGTACGTACAGAGTTAAGTTGCTCAATACGTACAGTTTGTTACCACAAATTTTTTGATGAACCTACGTATAAATGATTGGCAATTTGTGTTATTTACAGCTCTTGCCTAAGGGACTGCAGTAGTAATGTCAACGTTGGAGAATATTTATTGGACCTTCCGAGTATTTGAACTAAATGGCTATCTCAGATTTTTATTAGATGAGTTTGTGGTTACGGAGGGGTTGGATAGCAAAAAAGGGCAAGAAAGGACTGCTGGAAACTCTCAAATCACTTCTAATTTTTAAAAAGGGAACCAGAGCTTTCAAATCCCAACTAAAGGGACCCCTCTGAAGAAAAAACAAGAAACAACAAATTGTACATTGAAAGCTTATGGCTCATTTTGGACTTGGATTAATGGCTCTGGTAAATTTTGTATTCGTATCTTACCGGAAAATGGTGGAGAGGTAAGAATATCATAAGCAAAAAACAAGAAATTTTCCAAGAGAGGATGAGGGTAAGTGCTACCAAGAGGTCTATTTTTACCAAAATTCTGTACAAACAAGAATATTTCTCATTTTCCTGATTGTACACGATTTTAGCACCTTCCTTATTATTGAAGGCTTGAAACTCTAGCCCTCTTGCCAGCATGCTTTGGAGACACTCCTAGAATAAAATTTGCTGGAAGAACTCATCTTAAAACTGGGGAAATAATTGTCTTATAAACTATTTCGGATATTTTAGACACATAATCAAACTCTAAAGATTGCACTTTCTTAGGGATTATTATAATTAACGAAGCACTGCTTTGTGAACATTAAAATTGAATGAAAAAAAGAGTATCAAAGGAGGGAGTAGTAGTCTCCCTCACAATTAATAAAGTCTTGCTTCAAAAAGTCCGCAGTAGCAAACTGTACGAGAATATCGACCCTTCGCAATAGAAAGAGAAAATCCTCAAAATTCATGCATGTGTACCGACAAAATTTCTTATTTATACTGATTCCTTTATACAAAATATATATTTTAAAGTTTTATATTTAATTTAAGTATGTTTAAATTTTATATTTTATATTATACAAAATATATAATTTTAAAGAGGCGCATCACAACTGTTAGTAGGCGACTCAAAACGTACGTAATTTTTTTAATAGGAATTGAACTCTCTTTTTTTGAACGCAGCCTTAATTCAAATTATGCAATGACATTTAATATGTGTAAAAACCTTAAAGCAACTATTGAATTTTTTTTTAGTTTCCCAGAGAAGAAGGTCACATCTATAGTCAATAGACACAGACTCAGTGTTGCCACCAGCTCAAAAATAAAATCCCGATTTTTCTTCAAAAAAAATCCCGAAATTTCAAAAAAAATCCCAGAACACGGTTTTTAGGTTATACAACATAGGGCTGCAAGGTGATGACGTAAAAAGCAAGGCGCGAAATTCGAAGTACCGTGAAACGTGGTTTCTAGTTGTAACTAACAACTGATTGTCAATATTCCTAGTATTATTTCGACGTGAAAAAGTTCTGGTGGATTAGTAGGATCTACGACAATTTTTTTAGGCCAAAACAATTCGCCAAAGTTCCGAGAAAACGTGTCTACGCATCCACGTTTCATCGTTATTTGAATTTCCCGCCCAAGAATTGACGTCACGCTTCGCAGCCCTATTCAATATGGCTTGGCCAGCGGTAAAAGTTGCCTTTTATCACGTCTTCACACGTCCCTTTCCCTTTTATCATACCTGCTTTTCTGTTTAGTGGCTGTGTCAAGAGGCACCCTTGGATCTCGTCGAAAGTCTCGTCAATCAAGAAGTGAACAGCGGAACTATCATTCGTCTTACAAAAGCATCCTTTTGAAATCTCAAGGCCCGACTTCACTACCCAGAAAACCTGGATTCCGAACGTACTAAAATCTGAGAAAATTCAAACGACATCATTCAAACATTCAGTCCAAGGATTCTTAATTGTACTAAAAAAAGGAATCTGCTGCTTTCACACGAAAGAATCCGGAAGAAAAACAGATCCCTTTTTCCCGAATCTGGGTACAGAATTCAACTTTCTTGGTATTAAACCCAGGCCTTTGGATATTTGAAGAGAAAACTGTAAAGCAACAGTCAGAAAAACTGTTACTACCGAGTTATTAGTAAAAAGCGCTAAGTAAAGCAACCAACTAAAAAAATAACTAGTTTCTCAGATATTTATTGGTACGTTTCAGTAATCATTTCGCTTCAATTTTCGCACAGCTCAAATGACAACCCTAAGAAACTGGACAAATGAGCTTCAGTAAATCAAACTAAGCTCGGACGGAGGACGCCCAGTCTACGGGAGAGCAAATAGTTTTTTTTTTGTGTTAAAAAATTTTAAAGTTGTAGGAGTAAGCCTTTTGGAAGACCACCTTTGGCTGGTAATTTATAATAAAGAAGTTAGGTGACGCTTAAAGTAGTATATTTTAAAATATTTTTGATAAAAAATTTTACGTCACTGAGAGGAGAGGAGGTGGGATTAAAAAAAAAAAAAAAAAAAAAAAAAAAAATGCACATCCAGCGGTTCATACCTGATGCACAGAAATGGACTAATTTTTTGCGGAATTTTTCCACTTTCTGGCCTTCGCCAGAAGAGACACCGGAACTGTCCATTTCTTTGCATCAGGTATGAACCGGTGGACGTGCATGAGGGCACTCAGCATCTCGCTGTCTAATCTGTTCCGGAGCGGGCTCTTAATAAGCTTGAGAAGGGAAAACTGCCTTTCAGCGCCGGCACTACTGTGTGGCAGGCTCATCATGGTAAACATAAATGAAGGTAAGACTTTGAACATCTTATTTTTACCTGCATCTTTACAACTGTCCACAAAGGACCAAAACGCTACAGGACCTTCTTTACCTTTCACTTCAAAGATCTCATCCACAAATGGCAGTCTTCTCCACTCTGAGTTAAGCTCCTCGACGTCAACAGAGTATGTTGCACAAAACCTACTGTACAGCGGTGCTATAGAGGAGATCTGGCCCGAAAGAGCGATTGAAGGGTCAATACATTCTAACTGTTTCAAAAGAGGATCCCTATGGTTAATCCTTTTTTGAATCTGCTTCACAAGAATCTGGTAGAACTTGACACACTTGACTTGAATGTCATTCACCTGATGAGAGGATAAACGCAAGTTTTCCGACTTGACTAGAACATCAAATTTGGCACCGAAGTAAATCTCATTAAAAGGTCTCAGGTTATGAGGGTTGAAGACGTCAACTTCAAAGGGATCTTTATTTCGCAGAGAATTTTCTTTCATGAAGTTTCTCAGAATTTCTCCCAGAGTATCTCTCACAGATTTCAAAATCAGGTGAATCCTAACATCTTCACTCTGGTACTGTAAATTCAGCCTATTCACCACAGGCAAAATGTACCCGAGAAACATATAATAGAGCTGCAACTCATGGCTTTGTAGCCCCTTCAATATTGCGTTGGCTGCTGGTATTTCTGTCAGCATCATCGACTGAAAGTACAAGGTTAATGCAGGCCACTGTTCCAATAATCTCTGCACCACCTGCTCCATGGCCAACCCATCTTGTTTTACTTGGATAAAGTACGGCATGTTCGGCAATATTCAAAGGCCTGGCATTCCTTAAACTCTTCTTTGCGTTTTGGTGAAAAGGCGACAAAGTTGTATATGTCATGACTAAATTGGATTACTGACGAATCCAGTGCCTCACAAGCAGCAGCAGAGCACAGGGCAAAAGAATGACAGATGCAGCCATGTACCACTAGCCATGGTAGCTCTTGTTTCAAGAGGGTAGCCAATCCATTGTTTTTGCCTAACATAACACTAGCATTGTCAGAAGCAAAACCAATAATATTTGCTACAGGGATGCCCCTAGTGACAAACTCATTAACGATTAATGCTTTTAGCCCAGCCGCAGATGCATCTTTTACTTTTGGCATTGCTAAAAATTCTTCGACAACTTTAAGATCGTTTTCGACCTTCTTGGCATAACGCACTAGAATCACTAAAAAAACTTCGTACACGAAACATCGGTAGATTCATCAACGATTATCGAAAATTTGCATCCTTTCAGATCAGTAGCAAGTTCCTCTTCCCCTTCTTTCGCAATCACGTGTTTGATCATTTCTGAAGATTTAGTCCGGGCGCAAGCAAGACCACTAACAGTCGGCGAGTCTTTTATGTAGTTTTTTAAAACGTCAGGCAACTGATCCATTTTAGAAACCGGAAGGTTCTCTTTCACAATAAACGCACACAAGCCCAGTTCAAGGCCTAAAATACTGTCTCTTAGTTTGGCTCGCTCCTGGAGCTCTTTGGAAGCACATGATAAAGCCGATACTTGATTCATTTTAGCTTTGACAGCGTTAACATGAAATGGTCTGGACGCATGCCGTCTCATAGCAGACTTATTCCCTTTGAGTGGTTTTGAGCAATAGCTACAGTAAGCCTTTGATGGCTCTTTTTCATCCGCCTTAAGCCAGCCCTTAAATTCTGGCAAATGGAGCCACTTGCTGGTGAACTTATCTACATAATTTTTCTTGCCTTTGCTTTTCTGGACTGCACGTTTTTCTCTTCTCTTCCCAATCTCTTTGGAAGATGACGCATTTTTGGTTTTCACTGAATCCTTTCTAAGATTTCTGTTCTTCTCATTCAAAGAATGCCGCCCATTTTCAGCATTATCAGACTCCGACGACGACACAGGATTTGGATCAAATTCTGACCCCTCGTCACTATTGCTAAGGTCTTCGGTTTAGATCTTCAGAAGAATGTTCGTCCTCTGAATCTTCAGAGGAGGAGTATTCATTATCGAAGTCGGACTGTCGATGTGGGCGTACGGTAGTAAACACTTCGTTTTCAAAATGTGACGAATCCGCGTCGGCAGAACAGCCAGCGTCGGGCTCTTGACGTGGATGTTTCGTAAGTAATATTTCCTTTTCAAGATCTGACGAACCTGTGGTGGCAGCTAATCCTGACTCTCCATGGGTAGTCTCAGGACTCTTCCGCTTTTTCGCAAACAAGAGACGAATGTCCTTCATCTGTAAAAGAGCAGACTTAAGCATGGGCGTAGGCAGAATTTTGGAAGGGGGGGGGGCAAAACCAGAACGAAATCTCTGAAAATTCGTCTTCAAAGCATGCCCGTCGTTTCGGTTTTCGTTAAAGGACATAGAAACGTAAAAAAGATACATATAATGCTCTATGGGACCCTAGAAAACACTATTTCCCATCAAAACCCGAAATTCGTAGCGTTTTTCAAAAGTTTGTTATTTACGAATTTACTATTTGGTCCGTGGGCTTGCAGCGTCCCTCTGGTGTTTGCGACGAAATAATCTTTGGCTGATTTTTCCTCAGTTGCCGATGAAAGGCTACAGAAGAAGCTAACGAAAAGCTATAAGGGAATGCAGGCAGAGAGACTGCATTTTCTGTTTTCTTCCTTCATTTTAAATCAACCAGGGTAAGAAGTCACATCAACGATTTTCAAATTTTTTGCGGCCGTGGTCTCGGATAGCACTGTGTAGGAATTATGACGTCTGGCCTCAAAATCTTGAAAAT
Organism: Artemia sinica; assembly: GCA_027921565.1. Taxonomy (NCBI): domain Eukaryota; kingdom Metazoa; phylum Arthropoda; class Branchiopoda; order Anostraca; family Artemiidae; genus Artemia; species Artemia sinica. The sequence continues at coordinate 20,756,715 of CM051275.1, forward strand.
CCCTAAACGTGTTAAAAAAAAGGCTTGGTGGATATGAATTGAGATTTTTAACCATGAATGAAGGTATTATCATTATTTTGCGTTCCTATGTCCTTTAAATTGAAAATAAATATTTTTTCTTAATATTTTTAAATATTTATACTAATATATATTATATTTTAATATATATATTTTATATATATTAATTATTTTTAAATATTTATAAATTTCTTGGCCACTCGAGTACCTAGTCTTTAGCATTCTGACTATTCTAACCCCCCCCCCCTGCCTACGCCCATGGACTTAAGTATTTACAGATCTACCAATTATTGTCAATGCTTAGCTGATTCACTAGCTGTCTCTTGTCCAAAATCTTCCACCGGTCATACTGTATAAGTCAGAGGAATATTATATGATCTTTTTTCTTTCTAACAAATACTTTCTAGATACTGGAATTTCTGTTTCATTCAGACCCACCTAGGCCAAGGTTAAATGTAGAAATAAAGCCTTATAAGATTTTTGGCTGCAAAGTCTTATTCCTTCAATGCATGATCACAAATATAGTCAGGCTAGAGAAACATAGTCAGAATGCTAAAGACTAGGTACTCGAGTGGCCAAGAAATTCCTATCTATCTGCTGCCACAAAAAAAAGTTGATGGGCTAACATTCTCCTCTACTTAATTTTTACTTCTCTAAGCCTATCAAGCACAAAATCACTTTCCAGAAACTTTGTGTGGCCAATTTAAACTTTTCTGACTCAAATTAAAGGACATATCGCAGTACTTTCGGCTTTTCTACTACTTTTGGATCTGTAGGGATCCTTGCATTTCCCTGAAACCTCGATTTTTGCTGCTTTTGTGTAAAGTCAAATTTTGCATCCAGCGATTTTGACGTTTGAGCTATCGTGATTTCGAGTTCGCAGAATCGCAACCTAATAGGGATTTTCTGTATTGGAGAACAGAAACTTCTCCAGAAAGAAAGAGCACTGCATATGCATCATAATTCATGATTAGAAGTATAATATACTGCACCCCCTAAATCATAAAATCTAATGCTAGTCTATTTATATGGACATTTTATAGAAAGAAATTTAAAAGATTCTCAAAAGTTCTGACTAAAGATTTTTCTTGTTACCTCCTCTCTACCTAAAAAACTTATCCTTGAAATTAAAAAAAGAGGTCATCTTACAATATGTCTGGAAATGGGTGGTGGGAGGTAGAAAAGCCCACACAAATTCATGTTACCAGAATGCTTTTCTAAAATTATTCCAACCATCTTCCACATTGTCAACTTTTAAACTCTCAAGTTTGGTATTCAACTGTTCCTGGAAAGCTTGTTTCAAATTCTCATCCTGGAGTCTACCAACATCATAACTTCCTGGGAGGTAGTTACCCTTCCGAGACTTCAGCTTTAGATTAACCCTAGACACTACTAGATGGTGGTCTTTACTTTTCACATCAATAACAGCACTCCTATATACCCTAGTATCTTGTATTGATCCTGCCAGTCGGTAATTTAAAAAAAAAAAAAAAAAAAAAAAAAAAAAAAAAAAAAAAAAAAAAAAAATGAGTTGGTTGAAGCAAATTCTGCCATCAAGCCCCAGCCCATTATGTATACAAGCCCAATGGACATTGTGGCTTGATGCAATGCTTCCAATTACTTGATTTTACTTCAAGTCAGGAAATGGAAAATGGGGCTAGGTCAGGAAAAGGAAATTTTAAGTAGACTAAAGATAGGCTTTGTAAAGATAGACTAGTCTAGGCCTAGTAATAGCAAAACATATTTTTAGCTCTAATATTTATTAAAGGGGAGAAATCAGATAAAGAAAAAAAGGAAATATACCATTAGATTTTCTATTTCCTTGTCTATTCCCCCACAAAGCCAGATACACCTTTAGGCTTAACAAAACAGTTTGATTTTTCTTTAAACTAGCTTTATTTGGTAATACACATCAGCTGCTGATGAAGAACTGGGTATATTATCCAAGCACCCCTGGTGTTTGGATAATCACTAACTTTGGACAAACAAACGAGCATAATTTGATTCAAATAGAGCCTACATTTCCAAGCAAGCTCTTAGTCTTGCATATGTATAGATTTAGATTACCTTGTTGGGATTAGCTCAATGTGATCTCAGAAACTTTTTTATACTGAAAATTAAGCTTAAAGAAAAGTTAGCAAACCCTAGTAGCCTATTTTTCTTTACAGCACATGTCTGGGATTGAATCTATTTATGTTTGAGTGGCTTTGTATCCTACAAGGCCTATAGGATCATGTGTTTAAGATTGGGCAGTATTTTCTTGATTTGCCTAAGCTATGCTTAAACTAAATTGTGTATTTGCCATTAGACTCTACTTTTAACTATCAATGCATTCAAAACATTCAGCAATCCATATGGCTAAAATAATCAGCCTAATCAAATAGCCTAGGCTAGCCTACTTGTTCAAGAAAATTAGGAGAAACCTAATAAGTTAGGCCTATGCATGGTAACCTAACAAAGATCAATTTTATAGGTGGTATAATACAATAGTTCAGTAGTTAACAAAATAAAGTTAAGCTTCTTGGGAATAGCACCATCAGCGAGGGGAAAAACTCTACTTTGAGATTCAGATCCCTGTTTAAACTATTTAAACTTATTCCACTTATATATATACAGAATAAGTAGAATGCCGTACGCTTTTTACTTACCTTTTCTGAGTTTAACTTTGCCCGAGGCATTGCACGGGGCACTGACCTGAGAGATTTAAGTCTCCTCTTGACGGTGGCGTCAGTTGAGACTACTTTCAATACTTCCTGCAAGGTTAAAGCACGTTTAAAATTCGAATTCGCCGCTCGACTCCAATTTTCAAAAGTTAAATCCGGAACGAAAAAATTGTTTCTACAGTGTAATAGCGCAAATCCAGAGGGAACTAGCAAAAACAGAGAATATTCGTGATACTGTACAGAAAAAAAAAGTAGACTATCAGCCAAAATCGTTGAAAATCTCTTTTTAATAAAAAATCCCGGTTTTTTAGCAAAAATCCCGGTTTTTAGCAAAAAATCCCGGTTTTTATTAAAGAAATCCCGAAAGTCCCGGACACAAAAAAAATCCCGGACCGCAAAAAAAAATCCCGGAAAACCGGGATTAATCCCGGACGGTGGCAACGCTGCACAGACTGTTGAAAGACTCATTCGCAGGAAATACATGAATGTCTAGTTCCCTGTTTCAGTAACAAAGTTGATCAAGCCTAGGGAAATTGCAACACATGGTAAGAACATGGCGAAAATGTTATAGAACAATGATTTAAAAAACTATTGAAAGCGTATTTGTACAATCTTCCATTCTCAGAAGCCATGCTGACGTGCAGTATACCATTCGTCCCTGACCATGAATGCAGTCCTTGCAAATGAACCATTATAATAGGCCCTTTATCGGATAAAATAATGCCTATTGAGCATCGCATAGTTGTAAATCATGGATGCGGCGGTAGCTGCAACCTAGTAAAGAGCGAACCACAGCCCATAGTAAGCAAAAGTTAAAAAAAAGTTTAGCAAAAAACTAGCTGGTGAAAAAAAAATTGCCATCTGGCACTGATTCAGGAATGGTAATTTTTATTTTGGTTCCTTTTAAAAGTAAAAGTTTATTGTGAAAAGAATTTTATGTTGATTTCGAAAAAAAGTCTGACATCCCTCAAAAATTGTGTCTGATCAAAATGAAAAGTCTACTATTGAAATCAGAACAGTCAAAAACCTGGTTTTGGGAAATTACAGCCCCCTCCCTTAATAACAAGGAAAAAGACTTTTTGCACGGGTAGCACTTATGTGTCTACCGTTTTTTTTTTTTTTCTTTTTTTTTCTATCAAGGCTAGGGGGTGACCAGAACATCATAGAGAGATGTGTAGTAGCTCATTCGAGCGGAAATTAAATTTGATAGTGTCCTTTTTAAGTGACCAAAATGATTGGATGGCAGCTAGCCCCCCTCCCTAAAAGTTCCCTCCCCTAAAGTCATCCAATTACAATTTTGAGGTAGCCGTTTTGTTCAATATAGTTCAAAGGTCAATATCTTTGGTTTTGGTGACCATATGACCCTCTTTAGTCCCTTGAGAAAAGGCTGCACACTTTATCGGTATCGGACATATTAATATCACACGTATCGGTATTGGCGTATTGTTATTGGGCCTATTAGTATCCCAGGTATCTAGACAGATCTTTAATAGCTCATATAAAAGATATTGCTCATTTCTACATCCTTCCTATAAATTCAACCATCAGCAACTTCCAAATGGCACTAAACACGGCACTTTTGGTACCATTTCTCAAGTGGAAAAGCTGGGGCTAGTGGGCTACCAGTACTTTTTAGACTGACGTTTAATGGACCATTTGAAAGCTATTGCTCATATCTACGTAATGTTTATCAATTCTACCATCCGTAAGTGTGATATAACATTAAAAACAATACTTTTGATGTCACTTCTTGATTAGAAAAGCTTGGAAGTATAAAACGAAATCATCACTGTAATATGGTCCAAAACCCGTAACTGGAGGTTTGCAAGAACACCTCTCGTACTTTCCTCCTCCAAGCCCCTTTAATAAGCTACGCAAATAAGATGCGAAAACTAATATATCAAATTACATTATCAGAGGCGTGGTTCTGTTGGTAAAGCGTTCGACATTGAAATAGTGTCTTGCGTTCGATCCCTTCTTGGGTGTTTTTTTTTCAATTATGGTTTTCTCCTTTCTCTACGACCATTTTCAGATAATTTCTCTGTTTTTGTAAATGTGATGCACTCATTTTTTAAACCATGTCCCAGGAAGGTATTTGGTCAAGTATTTTGATTCAGGGTAAAAGGTAATAGAGGTAATCCAGTTTATGGTTTGCGACGACATTCTGAGTAGATCTCTAAATCCATATCCCAACGAATGGCGTAATTTTGTTCAAATCATGTGGGGAGGGGGTCAAAGTTGGAGCCAATTTTCCCAAATTAAGTGAAAATGACAGAGAAAACTGAAGAAAAACTAGCCGTATAGTAATAAAAAAGGTAAAGATATACTAAAGAAAACTGACCTGTTTCAGTGGATGCTTGAATTATGCAGGCTTATCTTAGTTTTGACAATATTTTTCAAGAAACTAAATTTTAGCTGGGAGGGGGGAAGACAAACTAGGGTCTTGAGGAAACCGGGGTCTGGGAGGGGAAGTTGCCCCTTCTGCCCCATAGCAAATTACGGCCCTGGCCCTAACCCCTTGCCATTAAGTGGTTGGAGAAGTGTAGGCATGCGGTTCTGGAACCACTCAAAGTTGTAGATTAAAAGAAGGATTACTTATTGTTATACTAACTTATTCAAATAATTTACTTGGCAATTCCACCGTAATATTCTCTCCATACGTAAGACTGCACATCCAAAGAGGAAGAAAGACAAGTGAAAACAGTTCTGTAGAAAAATTCAGGCAATTCTTCCCAAAATTTTTGAAATGAAAACAAACTTAGTTTGTAATACCATTTATCGTACCTACAAAAAAATGATCTTTTTTTGAAATTTCAATTCATTTTCTGAGTAATAAGTGGCTTTTTGTTTAGGGACCGGTCAAATAGATCCCTAAGCCTAAAGGTACATTTCTGTTGAGCTAGCAAAATTTTCCGCAAGTATGACGATATACAAACATGTCCGCTCAGTTAACCTTTTATGTCGAAGCTACTTGCCTGCAGCTACTTTCTTAAGTGTGCCTAAATTTTTTTTTTTAAAACACAGAATTAAAGATCTATAAATTCTTTTTTAATTTTTTTTATACAAAAAGAAACGATACTATGTTTTGATTTTTTTTTTCACTCAAAACTTATTTTTTTTTCCTTCAATTCTAGTACGGCTTCTTAGTTCAGCTCCTTAATAAGGGTTGAGGTGCCTTATCTCCCCTAGGTTGGAGGTGATTAGAAATTATATAAAAAATAAGTTTTCAACTGAAACTAAGGACCAACATTAAAACTTAAAGCGAACAGAAATTATTCCTTATAAATAGAATAGGTCATAACACTGTTGTTTCTAAATTAAATTTTAATAAAAAGTGAGCATAAATTAATTTAAAATACAAAGTTTTTCCGAAAGAAGTAAAGAGCGAAGTTGAAACTTAAAAAGAACAAAAATTATTACTTCACAGCCTATCTAACATATGTCAATTAAACTAATGCAAATAATTCAACTGGTTTTATTTCCCTATGTTTGCAGGATTGCAGAAAACTAGCCCTTTACTGAAAACACAAAAGCCAAGTATAAAAACAACAATATTGATATAGGTGTCAAAAGTAAATACGTAGCCTCACAACAGCAAACTAATCTATAACGCTTTTCATAGTCCTACAGGAGCTGCGAATTCAGTAACTTTCAGTATACAATTAAAATTATTTTTAAAACTTAGGCATAAATAATAAGTTAAAAGTCATTACACAGCATATAAAATAATGGATTGTTCTATCAGGTAACATCTTGGTCTCACCCAGTATTACTCGAAATGAAGAAAATATCAAATATGAACTCTGGAAATCTAGTTGTTTCTCTCAACAAAACGGAGGATTTACGTTGTGATACAAATTCTAAAGTGAGTTTGTAGTCCTAATACTAACAATATTCCTTCACTTCGAACTTGTCTACTAAATAATCATAAAATGTCCTTTTCATATCCAAAACGACAGTCAATCCCAGGGTTGCCACCGTCAGTAGGATTTTACTAGATCTAGTAAAAAAAAAAAAAATCTAGTAAATTTAGAGGATCTAGTAAATTTCCCGAAATCTAGTAAAAACTAGTAAAAAGTTTATAGTAAACAAAACTTTTTTTATTTTCAATGAATTCAGGGAAAAAAATTATCGTAAACATATGACAGTTTACAATCTTTGCTTGTCTGTTTTACAATTTACAATTTTGCTTGTCTGTCTCAGAGATAGACAAGCAGTCACCTATTTTCATAAACAGACACTTCACTTCCGGCGTCTAAAGGTCGACAAAATCAGCTTTCTGTGTATCAAATCTTACCAACTAAA